>JALXJV020000015.1:35077949-35355072 GCA_024633595.2 Lepomis macrochirus
CATATCACATGACTTAAAACTATGAATTGAGACATAATGATCCCCATAGAATGGCCTGCTTTCATCTTCAAAGGCAACGGAATGGAACCAACAATGATTTTGTTGCTTTGATGCAGGATTCTAGAACTCTTGTCTGTACTTGTGTTCTTGTATCCTTGCCATGCCCACTTTACTTGTGTGAACTTGCCAGCACAAATATCCCAGCACCCATTTCTGCATTTGAGCAAGGAGTGGGAAGCCGGAAAAAAGGCCAACACAACGGTATTCTTTTTTTTGTTGTTATTTTTCAATTTTTGTATGCTGTTTTATCACTAAATTCACTTCTGAGATTGTTTAAGGTGAGACATCAACTGTGTAGATATCAAATATTCACATTTTATTAAGCTTTTTGTGTTTCTGTATGCCAGGGGCAGGTTGTGCCAAACCTGCCAGACTCTTGGTAGAAGAGTTTGATGCACCAAAAATTAAAGCCATAACCCTTTAGAGCAGTGGTTCTCAACCTTTTTTGGGCCAGCGCCCCCTTAACCACTATCCAGATCCCTTACCACCCCCCCACCACCACCACCACCACCAAAAAAGATGTTGACTACTTGCCCTGAATATATTTTGATTTTTTTATTGTTACTATTGTTATTAAAAACATGGAAAAGGTAACAAAAAGCCCTGTGAAAAGTAATTATATTTAACTAATAAGTGAATGTTCCTCCCAGAAGCTGTGTATGAAGCAAAATACTGTTTTCTTGGATGGGGCACTTATTAAGTGGGGGGTATGGGGGTCCTCCCCCAGAAGATTTTGAGCATTAAACACTTAATTTCCTGCATTCTGGTAAAGATTTCTCCCCTAATTTCTGCCTTTTCTGCACCAATTTAGGGTGGAAATGTCAAAAAATTCAGGTGACAATTAAAAATATATAATTGTAATAGAATACAATGTAGTGAGGCTCTCAGGCATTTTTCTTGCTTTTAAATATTTTTCTCCTGTAGATCAACATTCCTGCAGAGTCAACACACATGATTCAGTCTTACCTCCTCTTTTGTGGGGAAGTAACCTATTTAAATGTGTTTATGGCCCCTTTTCATCTCAGTGATAAATGAATCCGTTTTAATTCAGTAACTGACCGGACTTTAGCTCCTGTCAGTGTTTCCCACAGAATGACAGAGTAACTGTGCTGCAGCTGTACAGCAGGCTAACCTCGAAAACCCAGCTGTATTTTAACATTAACTTAGCTCTCTTCATTAGCTAGGCTCCTTTCATGCTTACTAATAACTTCTATTAGCTGAGTCTCCGACATTAGCTGCGTTGTGCACCTGCGTTCACGAGAGAGAGAGAGAGAGAGAGAGAGAGGGACGAGCGAGAGGATGAGCTCCGCGGCGAATTCGCGCTGCCTGCAGCTCTGCAGTCAAATACGATTTTAAATAGGCCTGGTAAATAAAATAAAAAATATATATGTTGCGGTCAGCTATTGTGGCGGGCCGCCACAAATAAATGAACGTATAGGAAATACTTTAACTTATCTGCTCATGTTCAAAACTTTCTGCACATTCAGAATCTCTCCCACAGGTCTGTGTTCTGTACATGTAAAGAAAAAAAGACGTTACTCCTTTAACGTCTTTTTTTCTTTACATGTACAGACTAACGTCATTTAAAGCCTATTTAAAGAGAATTCATAATATTTTACTGCATTATGTTACTGATTCGCTTCCCCTCGACGTCTGACAGACAAAACTGAGATGAAACTAACCGACACACCTGTGATCACACAGGAAGCTCAGGATTAATTCCACACAGCTTAACTTCAGCACCTCTGATAAAGTGCCGCTAACAGTCCCCAACAGAGCAAGACAGGGCTTCAGTTTTTAACGTTACATTTTTATAGCCGAATTAAACTACCTATATGTCCGCTTTGGCACAAACTGTCTGCAACTCACAGCGCGAGGAGGGTCGACGTCACTCGCTGGTGTCGCAGCGAAGTTGCTTTCAGGGTGAGTCCGACAGCGGAATATCCGTCTTGTAGAAATGTGTAACAGCTGCGATAACAAGGCGTTCGCGGTGTTTTCCTCAGAGAAATAAACACTTTCCGCCTAGAAAGAGAGCGTCAGTTTTCTAGAGTTTACACAGTAAACGCAATGTGGGTAAAATTTTAGAGATGATACTCTGACTTCCCGTTCCCCTGGAGGCAGCACGAAGCTGCACAACAAGTTGCTGATGGAGAAAAAATGCACAGTCTCGTCCCGTCGCAGTGGACTAAACTGGCAGGTTTTAATGTTGCAGACCACAATTTTTTGCAAGAAGTTCAAAGTTTAAACTCGTACTGTTGTGACTCTTAAGTGTAAACTCACCTTAGAATTTCCATCCAACAAACGCCCCCCAAAAGCAGCTCAGCGCCCCCCTTTTTAAAATATTGCTTTCAGCGCCCCCCATCGTCCTTGGAACGCCCTGGAGCGGTACCCGTTGAGAAACACTGCTTTAGAGCATAAATTATTAAATCAAAAAGTAATTTTTTTAACGTTTCTTTTTACTTAGGTCTGAAAAAACAAGTTTTTAAAACATTTACAATACACAAATTTCCTGCAGAAAATGCGTGTGAACACTGAAAGCTGAAATAAATTTGCAAAACACTGCTTAAAATTCATAAGTCAGAAATTAAATGCCTGAAAAGTCTTGAAGCTCAAATGCAATGCATTGCACTGCTCAAGAAAGCTGAAATAAAATAGCAAAACACTGCTTAAAATTCATGAGTCAGAAATTAAATGCCTGAAAAATCTTGAAGCTCAAACGCATTGCATTGCACTGCTTAAGAACCTGGAAGCTAAAGAGGCTAAGAGATGAAATAATTAAAAACTCTATACACTAATGACTGCAGGAGCACTAACCCCGGATTATAATACGGGTAGCTCAAATCAAGCAATCTGAGCAGCAGTGATATGAGCGTATATAACAGGTATGATGTCGAATTCCTTTGCACAGATCTATATCACTCCGCACAAACAGGGTTCAAGTTATAGCCTAATCTGAGTTTTGTGTGGGTCTCACGCCACATTTACACCTGGTATTAAAATGCGATCTGATACGCACCTGATACAGATCGCATTTTATCGGCGGAGATGAATAATTAAATAAATAATGAGAAAGAGAGAGAAATCATTTTTTTTATGTGATTTTACATTTCCCTCTCTCAAACACACAAAAACGCACACAAACACACACAGCAGTCCACCACTTGCACCAGATGACTATTGCTCAAGGAGAGACGCAATTCAGCCCTTTATGGTAGGTATAATATTAAAGTGTTATTATTTTACGCACTGCTGGTCGCCGGCACACAAGAGCAAGCATATTATAAGTTACCAAAATCAATCTACTGACGCTGGATAGTTTTTAGTGGCTGCACAATAAGTCATAGCCCAATATGACAATAGTCATAGCCCACAGGCAGCCTGGTGGAACTACTTTTTGTATTCATAAATGTCTGTTGATTAAATAAAACAAAGTCAAATTGTAGGCAAGTGCATCTGTTAGCCTACTTTCTTTTTGCCACACTTGGTAACCGTTTTATAAAAGCAATAGCTCACTTCAGGCTGTGATATACGCTTATATCACATTAACTCATTGATCTATGTGTATGTCCATGTGTGCGCAGATTTGTGATTTATTTTATTTCTTTATCTATTTTTAACTCAATCTTTTTAATATTTAATGCCTATTTATCATGTATTTATTGTACTTTGCAAGTTGTACTTATTTATATTGAGGGTATATGTTGACGTCACGTCCCTTTCCAGAACACGCTGGACTGAGTGGCAAAACATCTGTTACCATAGCTGCATTTAGTAAACTGGGATTAAAACAATGATTATTTGACCAAATTAAATGAAGTCATACTTGACAGTGATATAAACTGCTTACCAAAGAACCAGTGGTCCATCTCTTTTCCATTTTAGATGTGTTGTGTTTTAGCTGATTCAAGCAAACACTGCTACTTGTCTTTCTGCCACTCAGTGAGTGTAAAGTGCATTATGTGACATCATGTGCATAGCCTCTATAGAACTGTCTGTTACTCATACGTTGTGTGTGTGTATGTATGGAGCTAGAATTGTGTCTTTATTACAAATTTGAATTTTTAAAAATAATTTCTGAGAAAAAAAATCTCTCTCAAAATACTTAAAAAAAAATCTCATACATATTTTTTGCTATTAGTGTGAAAACATTTTCTCTAAAAAAAAAGTGTCTCAAAACGCTTTTCTTTGCTCTTGATGCAATTTCTTTCTCTCGTGTCAGAATTTTGCTTTCGCTGTTAAAGTTGTGTCATGGGCGGGGCCACGTTCCTATTGGCCATTACACCATTGTTCAGTTCACCTAGAGAAATGCCAGCTCTGCCTTAGTTGAGCACGGACACTCCAATGTTTGGGTAAGATGATGACATACACAACTCGATGGGTAGCTGGTTGAGCATGTTCAACATCACTTCAGATTAAACATTAAAAAATAGCACTCATATTCATGAATGAATGTGTATTATAATATTAGCTTGCTAATCGCTAGTAAAGCTAATTGCTAATTAGCCATCATGCTAGGTAAACTTGCAAACTCACCTGGTTTATATTATTTTTAAATCAAATGCCAAATAAATGTTTTGATTTATATAAGTTTAACTCCTTATTTAGTGAGTAGTGGGTTAGTTTCTACCTTTGCACTTGCTAGCCTCAAAGCACCTTAAGAGTAACTGCTTGTTTATCATATACAACCTCCTGTACAACTTTCAACTAACGTTAGTATGCATGGAAGGTGGCAACCTACAGCTAGGTAACGTTAGACAGTGATTGATATACTATTTGAAAGTGTCCCACCTAGTTTTGTTTAAAATAGTCTTTGTATGGTTGTTACACGTTTAGCTACATTGCATGAGTAGTTTCCAAACTCAGCTACACAGGGCTTATTATAAATATTTTTTACCACATTTACATAAAATAAAAAGTTAACTGTCATTGTAATGTGGATTATGCTGCTTTTTATTTCCAGCATGGAAAATCACCGCAGTGACCGCACACAACCTCCGGTAAGCCATTGCAAAGTTTATTTCAGTGCTGTTGCCACACAATGTTTTGGAGGTGTCTTTACATGCATAATCTCTTTCAATCTGATGCACATGAAACCGAGACTGTGCAGCACCTTCCTAGAGTTCAGGTATGAGGCCCTCTTTACCTAAACATTGAATTATCTGAAGCCTATCCGCATTTCATCTCCTTGTTGATTTTTTTTTTCTATTTTCCCTCTTGCAGGAATCAGTTAGGTGGCAGCTATTAAGAAGGGCCAGGGATAGACTGGCTGCTATAATCAGTAGGGAGCCCATTGATTTTGAATATCTCCACTTCATCACCTTTCAGGAACTGCAGTTTTTACAGGCAGGGGCAGCTTATATGGATATTCGTCAATGTGTTATAGTTGGCTTTGAACAGCTCAATGAGATGATCAAGGCTCTGCTTTCCAACACTCCTGTCACCCCTTTAGTTGACAATGTAGCTGTAGTCGAGTGGAATGGAAGTGTGGGGCAACCTAGATTGAGTATCAGTAGGGATGTTATTGAACATCTTTTAAGCTCCAACCTACCATTGACCACTCTGGCTAATGCTCATGGTATTTCAAGATCCACCCTGTGTAGGAGGATGAGAGAGTATGGTCTCTCAGTCAGAAGCAGTGACTCTGACATTCCCGATGGTGTCCTTGATATGAAGGCAAGTATGACAGTAAAATCATGATGCCATAAAAAACTTTTTCACATCTTTTTCATTAGGCCATTAGGCCAGATATATTTTTTACTGGAGATGGATAAATCTGCAACCAGAACTTTTGCCACCATGTCTCCTAAATGACCATGGTCAGAATAATAAGACAATGGCAACATTTTCCAAAGTGAGTGTGTCATATGACTAGGGCTGCAAAACGATGAAAGTTTTTGTTTACATCATATGTGTGTGTACTGTGTATAATAATTATGTATATATAAATACACAAACATGCATTTATAATTTTAAGAAAAAAATCAATTTATTTCTTAAGTATTTAAAATTATATGTAATATAAATTATATTTAAATATAAAGATGTATATAACCATGTAAATATATTTTTTAAATATATACATGCATGTGTGTGTATTTATAAATACATAATTATTTTACACAGTACACACACAGTCCACAGTCCACACGCACATCCAGTGACTGACACATGTATGCGCGCTCCTGAGCCTCTCGCTGTGTCCAGAGCCCTGACTTTGCACTCAGCAGCGACGACACTGCAACTTACGACATGGAGCCTGCTAAGAACGTCCTGCTCCCAGCACAACACAGACTCCAAAATCAACTCAACATGAGGATAAAATGCATGCAAATAGTTTTATCTGCTCATCGGGCCAAATGTGAATCGGATCGACTGCAGACGAAAACACGGAACATCGGCAGGGCTTTTGAATCGGAGAAACCTCCACTTTGTTTTGGGTCTAAAAAACAGACCCGGAGTTGGCTTTCCTCCTACTGGAATATTACTACAAAGCATGTAAAATATATTTTGATTTTGTGCTGCAGTTGGCTCAAGTTAGATAGCGTTAGCACGCCGGCTAACGCCAAGCAGTTGCTAATGGTGTCCAGTGCAAAGTTATATAGCTTTCACATTAACGTTACTTCACCAACCAATCACCCATGTTACTTTCCTCTGTACCACAATGTCAAAGTATCAAAGCCTGCAAGAAACATAGACTGTATATAAAAACGATGTAACGGTAAAAAAGCTAATGTGGAGCGATTTGTTCACTATCCCATAGTGACGCAGCCACGAGCAGCTAGCTAACGCTACATTAGCTCGGACCCGCCACTGTTTGCTTCGTAACGTTCATTTTAGATTTATTGCCTTTTACTGATGGGTACACAGCTTCTCCACCTCTCAGTGGCTGTAACTAACATGACCCACATAATATACAACCCAGAGGAAGAAGAGCCATCCACTAACACTAGTTACAGTAAAGTTACTTACTGCGGTCTGACTGTTATAAAGTGTGACACAATCTTATAATATTCAGTATAATATTCAGTCCAGCTCTCTACCCGTTTCATCATCATCCAGTACATGTAGCTGTGCTGACACTGCTGAGCCTCCGGTGACAGATTCAGATAGTAAAGATAGTTACTGAAAAGCAGCATCGTTTAGCGAGCTAACGATGTGGCACGTCGACTAAATGCAGTAAATGTACCGTGATCATGTAACGAGCCTGGATTAGTTCAACCTGCAGCTGATAAAACTATTACTGTAACGTTGCAGTGGGAGTTTACCTGAGTTCCCAGCTCTGTCTGTCTGTAGCCGCTGTCACTCTGCCTTTTTTCGGGGAGTACTGTGCCGATATGCCGGTGTCTCGCTGCGCTGAATGAAGTAACGTTACGGCGCCGGTGTTGATCCGCCTCTGAGACGGGAATGTTGAAGTAACAGAGCCTGAACATGTCTGAGTGAAAAGCCACAGCCTGCATTCTGGTGTTCCTGCGTTTATTGCAGGATTTCTGTATAAAAGCGGTTGTGTTTCCGATTCTGCTCGCTCAAGTTCAAGCGAGCACACGTACAAGTCGTACACGTACAATCTTAAAACGGCACCGCTAGTGGTCGCTGAAAACTACATAATGCCCCTTTAATACCTTTTAAACTCTATCGGTGAGATCCATAAAGGCCACCGTTGTCCATGGGACACCGTTACACATGGAGTAGAGTCAAGTCATCCTTGCAGCGTGTTGATGGAGCAGGCATTGTCTCAAGAATGGTCCAGCTGAAATGCATTGCCAGACGGACATACTCTGTCCCAGCTCCATTGTCTCTTGTCAACGTTGACACCAATCACAATTGATCAGGTAGTGTTTTATTTGAGGTTGTCTCCATTTTTACTGCACAAATATGATTTCAAGCATTGTGAAGTTAATGTTTGGTTTATGAGGGTTATGTCAATGTTTCCCACAGAACAGGTAGAAATTTGTGGTGCCCCACTGGCCCCGGGGGGGAATTAAGTGTCATGGTGTCGTGGCAGTCAGTGGAGTCCGTCATCAGGGTCAGAGTGTGTGCAGCAGATGGCATTCAAACACACATTTTCTGAAGCTGCCATGTTACAGTGGGGCCAAAAAGTATTTAGTCAGCCACTGATTGTGCAAGTTCTCATACTTATGTAACCGGCAGGTTCAGGGTCACCTGTCATGTGAGTTTCCTGTTACCGCTGTTGCTGCTGCGTGGTGTGGCTGTGTCTCGCTGCTACGTCCTGTCGTCTGAGATTGACGCTCCGGGTGGTCTGTGCGGGGTTGGCGACGTCTGTGGAAAAGACGGCCCGAAGCACGTCTATGGTTTACTGAGGTTCAGAGTACAGAGCGCCACTGCTGCTTTGCCTAGGCTGATTATTTATCACACGAACATAACTTACCTGTTTTATTATTTTAAACTTGTTTTTAATTGAATTCTTGTCTGTTTTTTTATTTTTAGTTGTGACAACCTGTTTTATAGTAGCCTACGTTTCTTTTAGTGATCTTAATTGGCTTTGATTTTAAGAGAACTAGTGACATAACATTTTAACTATAGAGACCTCGTGATAGGGGTTTTGGGCATTGTTGGTCCAGCGGTGGTGACGTATAATAGGTGGCTAATTATTGTAACCTTGCATGTGTTTTTTTGAAGTGTGATTTGGGTTTTATTTTGTTAGATGTGTTGCAGTGTTTATGCACAGCCCTTTCTATATGATCCACCTTGTATATACTGCCGCCCTCAGTGTCAATAGTTTTCCACACAGATTGAAATTATCTTCTCACATTTGCTGTTGAGTTTTAATGGACGTGTATCCTCGTTTTTAATCGCATTGATTCTGTTTTTAGTTTGTGGTTGTTTTATGGTAACTGAAATAAATTATTTTAAGTTGCTCAACAGAAAACCTTGTCTCTGAGCTTTTATGTGGTCTTACCCGTATTATTGGGAATCCCAGCGGTATTGTTAAATGTTCTCCAATATATCTTTTAAATCTTTGGGTGCAAGTCCCAAGGTGGCATTGTCGATTTGTGCTTAATTATCAATTTGTACCGAGTCCCCATTGGGCCCGGTTACACTTAGAAAGATGAGAGAGGTAATTTTCATCATAGGTACACTTCAACTATGAGAGACAAAATGAGAAAAAAATCCAGGAAATCACATTGTAGGATTTTTAAAGAATTTATTTGTAAATTATTACATAATTCAATAACAAAAGTTCAGCTCAATAATTTGTAACATAACCTTTGTTGGCAATGACAGAGGTCAAACGTTTCCTGTAAGTCTTCACCAGGTCTGCACACTGTAGCTGGTATTTTGGCCCATTCCTTCATGCAGATCTCCTCTAGAGCAGTGATTTGGGGCTGTCACTGGGCAACACAGACTTTCAACTCACTCCACAAATTTTCTATGGGGTTGAGGTCTGGAGACCGGCTAGGCCACTCCAGGACCTTGAAATACTTTTTACGGAGCCACTCCTTCGTTCGCCGAGCGGTGTGTTTGGGATCATTGTCATGCTAGAAGACTCAGCCGCGTTCCATCTTCAAGGCTCTCACTGATGGAAGGAGGATTTGGCTTAAAATCTCACGATACATGGCCCCAATCATTCTTCCCTTAACATGGATCAGTTTTCCCGTCCCCTTTGCAGAAAAACAGCCCCAAAGCATGATGTTTCCTCGCCCATGCTTCACAGCAGGTTTGGTGTTCTTGTTTTATGTGTGTGTTTTGTCTTTACCACATGGTGGGGTCCTCAACCAGTAAGCACAGTCATAGTGTGCAGTCCCAAATTTTGGTGGGGACCAAAAACCTGGTCCCCACAAAAATAACCTCATTTTCAGTGAAAAGAAGGTCAATTATATGTCCTGTAAAACGTTCAGTGGTAACCTTACAATATACAAAAACCAATGGTTTGTGCTTAGGTGTGCTTAGGAGGGGTAACTCAGTACTGGCCCCTAGTGGTACAAGGATGGTATAGCCTCAACACACACTTTTCAATTTCAGAACACACACTGGGCTAAAATGCGCCTGTGCAAGCAGCCACCTTCCACATAGCTAACTATGACCAGCAGCAGCATCCTGTTACACTCCAGTGATCAAGAGTTGGTTATCTAATTTTAAGATAACATAAATAACTAAGTGTAAGATTTATGGGGCTATTGGTCTAAAACCGCACTGTAATTAATTGTAGGATTTCCAATGGTCACACGAAGAAGGAAACCACCAAAACAGGATGCCATAGACCATGCTGTCAAGGCCCTTGACAAGACAGCAAAGTTAGAAGTGCAATACATTAACTCTTTTAAAGGCTATGTTGCCTTTGTTATAAATTGTTAAATATCAATTGCTGAACCCCTTGCCTATACCCTGGGGTTTAGTATAAAAAAGAAATGAAAAAATTGTACGGTTCCTCTGAGAGGCCGACCCATGGAGGACCCTCCTTTATCCCGTAGCTGAGTGAGAACAGGTGGAGTCAGCAATCACCACTCCATTTGAAACCTAGCAACGAGAGAAGACAAACACCACAACAATACATACTCCTCCGTAATAGCAGGTCTTGGTGGATTTTGTTTCTAATAGCTAGAATTTTATCAATAAAGAAGCTCTTGAAGTCGTAACTACTGAGAGCTATGGGAATACTTGGCTCAATAGAGCTGTGACTTTCTGTCAGCCTGGCTACAGTGCTGAAAAGAAACCTGGGGTTGTTCCTATTTTCCTCTATTAATGATGAGTAGTACGCTGCTTTGGCATTACGGAGGGCCTTCCTATAAGTTTTAAGACTATCTTGCCAAATTAAACGAGAATTTTCCAGTTTGGTGGAACGCCAATTCCTCACAAGTTTCTGTGATATTTGTTTTAATTTGCGAGTTTCAGTATTATACCATGGAGCTAACCATCTTTGTTTTAGTATTTTCATTTTTAGAGGAGCTACAGAGTCGAGTGTTGTTCACAGCGAGCCTGCAGCACTATCAACAAGATGATCAACTTGGGAGGGACTGAAATTAGCATAAGAGTCCTCTGTTTCTTTGTGACCTGATAATGAATTTAGAGCTGATGTAATCGCATCCTTAAATTTAGCTATAGCACTATCAGACAGACATAGATGGACATCTAAGATTAAACCAGTAATGCGCTGTAGCTGTTTTGTGTACAAGGTCTCCACATTGAGTTGTGGCTCACCAATCAGCCTACTAGACCATTTTACTATTTGGTTGAGTGAGTTTTTATTTTTCAAAGAGAGGTTTCGAAACCATGCTGCTAGCGCAAATGATAAAGCTGATTCAATAAAAGCGTGATAAAAGAGAGTCATGATGGATTTGTCAATATGAAAGCGACTCAGTTTTCTCAAACAAAACAGGCGCGCTGATGCCCTTTTTTGCACACAACTTCACAGTTAGTTTCAAAAGTGAGTTTTGAGTCTATTATTGTCCCCAGATATTTATACGATTGCACACATTGAACAGTTTGACCTTTGATTGATGTAAATTCTTGTGTTTGGATTTTTTTCCTAAAATCAATGAGCATGTCCTTTGTTTTGGCTACGTTTAGTTGAAGGTGAGATGCCTCACACCATTCAACAAAATCATTTATGACTGGACCATGGCCTGTTTCACTGTCTTGGACAGGGCCGGATTCAGCCAGCCCCACTAGGGGGTGCAGGTAGAATATCAGGGGGGGGCAAGTCATTTAACGGAACATTTAAATTTGACAAATATAGTGATTTGATTTATATTGTGTATATCGATATCGATATGGCCAGAAATGAAAAAATATATTGTGAAATGAAAAAATCCTATATCGCCCAGCTCTAATCTATCAGCTCCTTTGATCCATTAGACTTGTCTTATAGGTTTTATGTTGGATGCCCTTCCTGACACTACCCTCTGCATTTCCCGGGCTTGGGACCGGCACAAATAGGACACTGGCTTGTGCCCTGTTGAGGCTGCATTTATTTTTTTTATTTTTTATCTGTCTGTCTGTCTGTCTGTCTGTTTGTCTTCCTGTCTGTCTGTCTTGTCTGTCTGTCTGTCCATGTCTTCTTCACATGGTTCTTCACATGTCTGTGAAGCTTTCCTGACATCAACATACTGTGTAAAGTTTAGAAATTATGAACAGCTCAGTCCCTCCTGTCCTCCTAATCCCGCTGCTGCTGCTGGTAGAGGGGAGGGCTGGTTTGTCTCAGCCACCAGCTGAGTTTATAATGTGCTAATTTTAATATACAGGCAAACTAAGCTGAACAGTTACTAAAGACAGACAGATTTCACTTTAGCTTGTTTTTAACAATAAGCTACTAGCTGAACCAGCGCTGTGCCTGTGTGAAACCTAAAGACAGCTGCAGCGGTAAAATAGTTTTATTGAACCACATACGCATTACACTAACGAGAGGAGTAGTCATCAAAGTCATAATGTCCACTGATCAGCTGGCTGACTTCGTTCCGTGTACGCGCGCGTGTGTGTGTGTGGAGGTGCTCTGCAGACACACAGAGGAGCGGAGAGGCTGCAGGTCCGACAGTAAGTGTTGAGCCTTGATTGGCGGTGATCGGTACAGCGCATGTGAAACTCAACAGAGATGAGAAGGAATGGTTCAGCCTACAGCAGCTCACTCTCTAGATACTTTCATACACTATACATGTAGTGTAGACTACTTTCGTTGTCATATGTTAGATCATATGCTGGGCCACATGGAGGTTGCATCGGAGCTCGGTGCCCGCGGCTGCTAATTCATTAGGACTGCCATAGACTTTTACGTTCAGAGGGGGGGCCATAGGGGGGTCCGAGGGCTGTGTTACAGGGGCACTGGCCCTGCTAGCCCTCCCAAAACCGCCCAGTTGTCAGCTAGTCAGCTTTTTGAAAAAATGTCGCTAAAGCGGTCTGAAAAGTCGCTAAAAATAAGTTGGCAACACTGATCAGCAGGTTCACCACAAGCCGGTGAAGCGACTGGCCACGCCCTCCTATGCATCTTCCAATCAGTAGCTACTTTGAATGAGGGATAGAGAGCAGAGACGCTCACTCTGACCATTTTTCTTGAAATATTTTTTTAAATTTGGGATCTTTGCATGCCATCACGTTTGGGGGGGCAGTCACGGCATTTGGGGGGGCATTGCCCCTCCTTGCCCATGCCTATATCCGGCCCCGGTCTTGGAGCAAGCTAACGATTACGGAATCATCTGCTTATTTAATTATGGTCCTATTTTTCCACCTGCTCTGGCACATATTTGTGTACAGGATGTAAAGAAGAGGTGATAGTACGCATCCTTGTGGGGAGCCGGTTGATGAGCAGACTTTTTCAGAGAGACTGCCATTTACTCTCACTCTTTGCGTCCTGTCTGTTAAAAAGTTAAGGATCCAGCCTACCAGGTTATTGCTCAGGTCAAACTGTTCTAGCAGCCTTGTAATTAAAATATGGGGTTGAATTGTGTTAAAAGCAGAGGAAAAGTCAACAAATAAAAGTCTGGCATGAGAGCCACTGTTATCCAAGTGCTTAAAAAGGAAATTAAGTAAAGTGACTGTGGCATCTTCTACCCCCCTGCGGGGTCTATAAGCAAACTGCAGAGGGTCAAGTGAATGCTCTGTTTTCCTTAATATCTCATGTCTCACCAACTTTTCAAATACTTTCATTACAATTGATGTGAGTGCCACGGGTCTAAAATCATTAAGGATTTTGGGGTAGTTCGATTTGGGGACAGGGACAACCACAGCATCCTTCCAGACCTTAGGTACTAGTTGTGCCTCTAAAGATTTGTTAAAAATAGAATGGAAAGGGGTACTCAATTGCTTTGCACAGGTTTTGAGTATGGCGCCCACAGATGTTATCTGGACCATAGCTTTTGTTAACTCTCATAGAGAGGAAGGCTTTGTGTACTTCTTTTTGTTCTATATGAAAATGATGAACATCAATGAGCTGTTTACTCAGATTTTGGATCTCATTGCTAAAATCTAAGTATTAAAACGATTGAAAAATTGGTTAAGAGCATTTGCCAGCTCAGTGTCTGAGCTGAAACCATCCATGGTGACTGGGCTACTGCTCTTTAGATTCTGGAGGCCTGCTATGGTTTTCATACTGTCCCAGGCTGATCCAAGATTATTTGTTGCCACCTTGTGCTCCAATTTAAGTTTATAATCTCGTTTTGCTTTGAGAATTACTGCTTTTAGATCCTTCTTTGCTATTTGTAGACCAGCACTATCACCCCCCTTAAAACATGACTTTTTCCTCTGTAAGCTATCCTTAACAGTTTTAGTTATCCATGGTTTGTTGTTAGGATAGATTTTCACCAGTTTGCATGGAACAATCATGTCTCTACAAAAAGCAATATATGAACATGTCACATCAGTCCATTCATTTAGGTCATCACCACAAGACTGTTTAAACATTTCCCAGTCCGTGCAATCAAAGCAGTCTTTCAAACATAGTACAGATTCATCAGTCCAGTCTTTAATTACTCTAGTTTGAGCTTTCTGTCTTTTTAGGACAGTTTTGTATGTTGGCAACAAATGCACACAGTTATGGTCCGCTGAACCCAGCGGTGGTAGTGGCACTGATTTGTAAGCGTTCTTTATAGATCCAAAACAGAGATCCAGGGTTTTATCACGTCTGGTAGGGCAGGAGACATACTGGTAAAAGTTTGTCAATGTTTTCTTGAGACATACATGGTTAAAATCACCCAGTATGAAGTTTGGCGCTTCGGGTGAGAACGATTGCATTTTCTGCACGACTTCAAAAATGGTGTTAGAAGCCGACGCAGCGTTCGCCCTTGGGTGAATGTAGACTGTTGTTATGAAAAGTTGTGGAAATTCACGGGGTAGATAAAAAGGTCGTAGCGATACTGATAAGAGTTCGACATCTGGTGTACAGATACGTTCTCTTACAGTCACAGAAGTGCAGTATCGTTTATTGAAATATAAACATACCCCGCCACCTTGAGATTTCCCCGTTACCTCTCTCTCTCGGTCGAGTTGGTAAGGTACCCCGAATCCATCAATTGATAAGTCGGTGTTCTG
Organism: Lepomis macrochirus; assembly: GCA_024633595.2. Lineage (NCBI taxonomy): Eukaryota > Metazoa > Chordata > Actinopteri > Centrarchiformes > Centrarchidae > Lepomis > Lepomis macrochirus. Next base: position 35,092,986 of record JALXJV020000015.1, read on the forward strand.
GTCATTCTCCGTCAGCCAGGTCTCTGTAAAAGCCAGGACACAACAATCCCTGAAGTCCTTCAGAAAGCTGACATTTCCCTGGAGCTCATCCATTTTGTTCCTCAGGGACTGGACGTTCCCGAGGATCATGGAGGGTAGAGGAATACGAGAAAGCCGCTGTTTTCGGAAGCGTTGTCTGACGCGTCCCCGCTTGCCTCGCTTCCTCTTCGTTGCCGCTGGTTTACCCCCTGGGTCTTTTAGGATAAAATCAGGCAGTTGTGGCTTGATGTCTGTCACGCACGTTCTCCCACAGTTCAGTTCCAGCAGTGTAGCTCTAGTGTACTGTAGCCTTCCATGGCTAACAGCTCCGTTGACAAATTCGGAGATAATTAATCCATAAAAGAGCGTCCAGAGGGCAGAAACGGTTATAATGTTCATTGTGTATAAGCCGTAAGAACTTTACCAAAATAAATAAGAAAGAAAACACAAACACAAGGACTCTAAACTTCCACACCAAACTTTTCACTCACTCACTGCCGGTTGCAGCGTGCGCATGCGCCCTCGCATGCATCAAGGATGTGATTTTGAGACTGACCATTCCAATCGAACTCCTTGTAGCATACTGCTTTGATGGAGCCAGTAATGTGTCCGGGTGCTTTTCAGGAGCTCAGGCTCGCCTCAAAGAATTGTGCCCTCAGTCAATGTATGTACACTGTAACAAACATGCGCTGCACTTGTGCAAACAGCTTTTTCAGTCGCTTTTCGGTTCCAATGAGGTTGCAGTTAACATCCTAGGCCTTTGCCTGACGAGATGGTGCGTCCGTGCCACAGCCATCAAAAGCATCTGTTTGGCTCTTCTGGCTACACTCAATTTGCTGAAAGATGGCAAGAAGATTCTCAGAGGGGACAGCAGATCAAAGACTGGGGGACTGTGGAACCAAGCCCGAAACGGGAGAAAATTTTTCCGTCTTCTCTGTTCCCAAGCACTGTCTGAACCCTGCGAGGCAGTGGCCTGGAGCCTGCAGAGCTCCAAAGCAAGTGCACTTGGTGCACTTGAATGCGCAAATGTGCTCAAAGATCGCATAGCGGCACTTCATAATGATGCCATTGTGGAGGAGATGGTCCCCAAGGTTGAAGCATGTGCCTCAGAGATTGTGAAAATGCCAGACACCACTGCAAGAGTGAACAGAACCCCGGGCCGCTTTTGCCAAACCAGGGAACCAGAGGCAGTTGCGCACAACGCAACAACAGTGATTTGGCAACATGAGTTTTACCAGGCTGTTTACTTGGTGTCAACGGAGCTGAAGAGACAGTTTGATCAAGAGAGTATGCCACTAGCAGCGAGCCGAGAGAGGGCGGTTATAGTAGCAGCAGGAGGAGAAACTGTTGATTTGGAGCCCCTTCAGCTTCCCAAGGAGATGGACACAGACCGCCTTAATCTCCAGCTCAAAATGCTTTGCGATGTCACCAGAGAATCTCAATGTAGCACAGTGAGAGATGTAGCATCATGCCTATCTAAGCTCCATCCTCAAACGAGAGCTATGTTTACTGAGGCTGAAAAACTCATACAATTGTGTCTGTGCTTACCTATATCAGTGGCCTCATCTGAGCGATCATTCTCCAACTTGCACTGATTAAAAACATGGTTACGGTCCACCATGACACAGAAGAGACTCACACACTTGTCCCTGATGAATGTCCACACAGACATTTTGTACACTTTGGACATCCATTCCCTCATGAGAGACTTTATCTACTAAACTCCTGAGCGCCAAGCCACATTTAGAGTAATGTAACAGGAACACCCTGCTCAAGTTAAAATGTTTAGTTTATTATGAGCTGCCGCTGAGCAGTTTAACGTAACATAACATACGCATTAATTTCACACTGATTATTGTGCTGCAAAAATGTGTTTGGTTATATTATTGTGTGCTGTGCAAATTGGGCTTTTGAAATGGTGAAAATGTGCCTATATTTGGATATGTTTGTGGCCGCTATGCGCTGTCAGCCTGTGGACCGTTTTAATTATGTGTAGGCTATTTTTATGTTATTAGTTGTGTTCTGTGAGTGTGTGTCTGCGCCCAGAGCCAGAAGTTTAAATAATGTAGGCTAATGTATATTATATGCTGTTAAAAATATTTACTTTTGTGGATATGTTCTTGTCTGCTGTGCGCGACAAGCTTTTGGACCTGTTTAACTATGTCTTGGCTATTCGTACGTGTCTGCTGTGTGCAACGGAGTCTGGTTACAAGATTGGTAGAAATATGTTTGATTCTTCTTAGTGAGTGTTTATTAGAGTTAGACGTCAAGAGGTGTCCACCTGACACGCAAAAAATACAGCTCTACAGCACCCCCAACTGAAAACCTCTTTCCACTGCCATGGTTTAGAGAGCACAGCACAAATCGGAAGTCGGTCAGACTTGATCCCTAGGAGGAGTTCGTTAAAGTACAAAGTGTGTAAATCGCCATTAAATGATCATTAAATATTACTGTTGGGTTTAGACAATGACTCCAAGGGGCTTATGTGCGTCTGGACATGATAGGTAGCACAGACATTACATATACACATAGGTCAAACTTTGTCCGGGGGCTGCTCTGTAGGGGGCACTAGTGAGCCATTTTGCCATGCCTTTGAGCGAAACCCATAAAATTCGAAATTTTTCCCTGCGCCTGAATTATGTGCAAAGTTTGCTGAGTTTTCGAGCATGTTTAGGCCCCCAAAATTGACGTTACTTTGCAGAAAAAAAGAGAAAGAAAAATATTCCCGTCAGTTTCAATAGGGACCTCACACGGTTTGTGCATGGGCCCTAAGAAAAGTGAGTAAGATCAGAGCAAAAGGTCTAACATACGCCGAAGAGCACCAAGAGACTAGAAAGAGAGCAGGAACGAGCAGCAATGCAAAAGGAACAGGAGCCAAAAAAGAAATATACACGGACAAGAAGCGATTCATGGCATTTATGGCTTATGGTGGTTAACTGTGCTGTGGGCAAAAGAGCAAGTTGGAAAGGATCAAGGTGGCGGCAAAGAGATTCTTGGACATTACAGACATATCAGGAGAAGAAATAGACACTATGCTGAGGGAAGGATTTACACCATCTCAGACCACTGAGTCTGAGTCATAGAAGGACAATGCATTGAATGGGAGTAGCCTACTTTGGGTGGTCACTGTAAATATGTTGCACTGGGAAAAATATTACATTCAGTAGGTGGCGGTAATGCAACATTTTGATTGCTAACCGCCATAAAACCCCAAAGAAGAAGAAGAAGGAAGTATCTGTGTTGGCAGACCTGGATGTTATACAAGCTCGGGCTTTAAGAGTGTGCGTTGGAGCCATAGACATAATATACATAGACGCCGCATCGACTGCTGCTGCCTATTGGCGCTGACGAGCCATGCGGCCGCCATCTTGGACCGGTCAACCGCTCCACTCAGTCTAATCTGTTTGGCAGGTGCAGCAAGCTGTCAGCGCATTTAATTAATCATAACTTACTGAATACCGAACTGATTTTCACGCGGGTTTTTTTGCTGCAAAGGTTATGACCTAGCTATGACCCAGGATACATTTCGGTGTATTTTAATGTTCACAGTGGGCTTAACAGTAATAGAATATTCTGATATATGATATAAAGTGACCAGACGTCCGAGAACAGAACATAATCCCTGAAAAGCGAGGGACATTTCCAGTTTGACTATCAATTGTTTTTCCATTTTAAATTAATACTATTATTTCTATTCCAAGTTTTTTTTCTGTATTTAGCCAGGGACAGGCAGCCAAAAACAGGGACTGTCCATTAAGCCTGGGACGTCTGGTCACCCTATGATATGTGATGTAGTCTATGATAGATATATTGCAAATCACACACTATAAATATGATAGAGAAGCAGAAACAGATAGTCAGAGTCAGATATTTTAATAATTTGTTAGAACCTTCCCAGTATCTACTCTCAAAGTTGAAGCAGGTGAAATGCCATTGTATTTGAAGAGGAAGTAGCTGGGAGCTAATTATTGGGTCAATTTAAGAGGGCATGGAGATAGCAATCCAGAAAAAAGGGTGCTGCAAACGTGCTGGGAGAAAGAGACAACACAAAAAACAAGTTTTGGGTGGAAAGGGGAGCAAATGGCAAAGGATACAGGGGTATATGATAAAGAGTTTGGCGCAAATGTGGTGTGACCTATTAGACCTGTCTGGGAATTAGAAATACCATGTGTAGATTTGGAACTACTTAGGATTAAACGCAAGAATAAGAATGATGATTGATGATGAACTAGTGTATATTATATCTATAGGAGATGTAAGTATAAGTATTCAAATTTTCAAAGATGGGTCAAAGGACAGATGCAACAGGGTCTGCAGTTGTTGTTCCTAGGTATCAGGTGGAACTTAGCAAAAGAACATCTGATTGTGTGTGTTTGCAGTTGAACTGTATGCCATACTGATGGCGTTGGTATGGCCAGAACAAATTAGTGATAAGGAAATATTAATATGTAGTGACTCTGTGTCAGCTCTTATAAGCATGTATAACTAAAAGTCACCTGGACTTGCTGTATGAAGTCTTATTTATGAACTCAATAATATCTAGGCAGGGGGAAAATCTCATTTCTGTGGGTCCCTGCACAATCGGGAATTCAGGGAAAAGAGAAAGCAGATAAAGTTTGGTGTTGATCGGCCATTCCTAACCTAGGAATGCCTTGCGATGCCTTTCATTCGCGGGTTCCTAGCCCCACTCAGGCTTGGATCCCTAATTATCAAAATCAGAGTGTAAATCAACAGTGGCAACAGAGCTGGGATAATGCAACAAAAGGGAGAAATTTACATGCAATCCAAAGCAGAGTGGGTATATCAAGAAGTAGGGGAGCAAAGAGGAAAGAGCAGGTGATAATAAGCAGGCTGAGAATTGGGCATAGCAATCTTAACAGCAGGGGGCGGATTTAGTCATTTTGAGGCCTAAGGCAAACACAGGCATGGGGCCCTCCACAACCCTTGTTCTCCCCTTTTCAGTCCTTATTTATCTGAGAAAGACGTACTAAGTACCTGTCAAGTTTTGGATTTGAAAATAAGGGAAATTTTCCGGCGCCCACCGCGAGCAGCCAAACCAAGCTCCAGTATCCCTTACATTTTAAGACAGGTGTTATAGCCTAAAAGAAAACACAAAAGGGTATATATGAAGAGCATTTATTTAAATGCTTATTTGCATATTTTCTGTTCATTTAACATTACTTGTCTTTACATTTACATTTTATTTTCATTCCACACATTTTTTTTCATTTCATATTGCTTTTCTTTTAAAATGTTTCTTTTAATTTCACATAACTTTTCTTTACTGTTTTAGTGAGTTATTGTACTTTTTTACTATTGTACTGTTCTTTATTGTAAATTTGTTGCAGACTTTGCTTCTTTAAGACTGTTTTGGAAGGAGTGTATTTGTGGGCTGGGCCAGAGTGGTTAATTTTACATGAGAGTAGAGCGCAAACAGTTCTGTTGTCCAACGTCTACCTGCAGGTGGCAGTTATCGCGAGGCTAGTGACAGAGCTCAGACTGGGTAAAGGTGTGTTCGAGATGACGGCGGCTGACTTTCGCCGACTTGATAGTCAAAGTGAGCTGCAGGTGACTGCAGGGCCGGGGTATAAAAACGGCGCCGTAAAGGACACATTCTACCTGCGTGAGCTCACAATTCAATTCAATTCAATTCAATTTGCTTTATTGGCATGACTGTAGAACAATATTGCCAAAGCATCATACATATAACATAACAATCATCCCAATACATATAACATAACAATCACCCCCATACATTTCATTAAAGAATTCGAGCATAAAGTAATCAAAGTATCTGTGTTTGTGTTAAAAAAAAGAAATATATATATATTAAAAAATAAAATAAATAAATGAAACAGTGTGTGTGTTAAAAATACTAAAAATAGAATAAACAAAACAGTAAGTGTGTGTGTGTTAGAAAAAACAAAACAGAAATAAAAAACTAAAAACATAAATAAATAAACAAAACAGTAAGTGTGCATGTGTGTGTGTTAGAAAAAACAAAACAGAAATAAAAAACTAAAAACATAAATAAATAAATAAAACAGTAAGCGTGTGGTGTGTGTGTAAAAAAAAGTATATATACAGCTCACTCTCAGCTCACTGTGAGCTGAGATCAATGACTGATCTCGCTGCCATTGCAAAGAAAAATGCCTGGAGACCAGGCAAAAGTGTGGTTCCAACTTTGTGCAGCTTGAAAAGAGCAACTGCGGCCACCGGACTCGGCGCCTGCAGTGGCCTTGCTCCCACGAGTTTTTTAACTTCATGTGTCCTGGTGACGTTTTGCAGCGCCGGCTGAAATCGGACACGATTTTTAACCTTTTTATATACAGTCTATGTTTCTAACCAGTGTAACCGGCTGACCCCAAGTACGTAGGTTACTGCACGGTCCTGACTCGAACCGGTGTCGTGCCAATGTAGTTATCCCCGACAGAAAGTGACACCGGTGGGTAGCTCCTCTTCATCAGTGTTAGCTTTGCTAGCGCAAGCACCGGCTTCTTGCTGCTCTTTAGTAACGTTAATGTTAGTGTTGTCAGTAGCCGTCATGAAAAAGGTTGTCACCTTTGGAGGTTTTGCTAAAAACTGTCTGCTTTCTTCCCGCTTCTTCATTTTTTCAGAACCACTTCGGTAGCTTCGCTTCATTTTTCAACCGTCTGTAGCCTACAGCTCACAGCATGCTGAGCTGTTTGTTTACAAACACACACGCAGATGCGCAGTTGGATAATGGAATAGTCCAATGTAGTGGGGACTGGGAGGGGGTTTCACATCATGAATTAAACAATCGGATAGCACTTTAGCGATCGATGTTTAGAGATATAATTAACTGGTGAAAAGTAAGACAACAAATCGTAACCATAAGTTTATGAGGCGTTTTACGGGGCCCTTGGTAGCTTGGGGCCTAAGGCCTGTTTTGGCCGACTTGGCCACTGCAGGTGCCGAGTCCGGTGGCCGCAGTTGCTCTTTTCAAGCTGCACAAAGTTGGAACCACACTATTGCCTAGTCTCCCGGCATTTTTCTTTGCAATGACAGCGAGATCAGTCATTGATCTCAGCTCACAGTGGAATGAAAATAAAATGTAAATGTAAAGACAAGTAATGTTAAATGAACAGAAAATATGCAAATAAGCATTTAAATAAATGCTCTTCATATATACCCTTTTGTGTTTTCTTTTAGGCTATAACACCTGTCTTAAAATGTCAGGGATACTGGAGCTTGGTTGGGGTGGTGGGACTGCTCGCGGTGGACGCCGGAAAATTTCCCTTATTTTCAAATCCAAAACTTGACAGGTACTTTGTACGTCTTTCTCAGATAAATAAGGACTGAAAAGGGGAGAACAAGGGTTGTGGAGGGCCCCATGCCTGTGTTTACCTTAGGCCTCAAAATGACTAAATCTGCCCCTGGTCAGGAGGCTGAAACAGTAGAACATATTCTTACAACATGCAGGAAATTTACTCAGGAAAGACAAGAAATGATAACACCGTTACAAAAAATAGTAGATAGTAGTAGTAGGTAAATAATACAGTCAAAAGTTTATTGGAGTACGGAGACAGTGTGGAGGGTCAGAAATCGATATTTGTTTTTTTTTCTGAGGGCGACTGGAATAGATAGGCGGATTTAGTGTGAATGAAAGCAAAGGGTAAATAAAACCTGAAGGTGGCAGTAATGCAACACAATGGATGCCAGCTGCCGTAAAAACCCCAAGAAGAAGAAGAAAGTAAACGTCACTGCGGTCATAAGCGAGGAAAGATGGCGAGCACCTATGAGACTTTGAACTTGTAAGTCCAGTGGATCAGTATCGAAATATTGCCTAGCTTTGTTTTGTGTTCATGACTTTACTGAATGAAAAGGCGAGGGGTTCATGTTCTGAGAGTCACGGTTAAAGCAGCGGTAAGTTACACGTGAATGCTACCGTGTCAGCGCGTGCGTCGTGTTCATTTGCTGCTGCTGCAACCGATGCTACATTTGATTTATTTTCTTCACAAAGACTCTTTTGATCGAGCTGGATTTGATAGCACAACATCATTAAAATCACGTCATTTAACAGGATTCCTGTGCTGCGTGACAGTAGGTTTGACAGATGGCGGTCTGCTCCTGTTGGCAGTGCTGTCAACAGCTGTTTCAAGTTGCTTACAGTGTGACATTAGCTCAAACAGCTACTAGGTGCCTGCTGTTAAACATTTGTGCTCTGTGTTGTCTGCCTGTGATCCAGCTGCCTCTGGATCATGTTGGCATCATTCGGTTGTAGTGATGTTGTTTGTGGCACCCTGCTGCTGCTGCTGTTGGTGAGATGTTGCTGGTTGTGTGTTTTGAAACCGCTTTTGTCTCTGTCGCACCAGGCGCACCACACCTGAAAAGTTTTACATAGAGGCTTGTGTTGATGGCTCCGTGGATGTCCTGGCTATTGACAGAGTGTCAACTGAGATAACTATCACAGGTAAGTGCAGGGTAGGTGATGGAGCTCCAGCGTATAATTGAATGAGAACACTCTAATGAGATCATGCTCAAACGTTTGACTGCCGCAGGAGTCAGCTCAGCTAGATGTTAAGAAGCCATAGTGCTCATCTTCCTCCAGAGCAGTGCTGCGTTGAAATGTGCTGTAGTTAGGCTGGATTCATCTATTTGGCCCAAGGCAAATCATTTGCTTTTGGGCCCCTATTAAGAATCCAAATGACTTATTGGCCACATACATTCACACACATGAGCTATTTGTCTTACATTGCTCTCAGTGTACATACACAGAACAAGCGCAAACAAACAGGACAACAAGCTCAACAACAACAGACACAAACTATGTTTGCATTAACAAAAATCAGCAACATTTGTGGACAGCAAGACAACAGTCCAGTGGAGCAGAGTGCAAAGGATGTGCATGAGGTAGGAGGATATGACACAACAGTATGAACAGCGTGCGTAGATGTGTTTTAAGTGATGATATTTATGTTTAAAAAAGAAACTGAGTCTTATTGAATCTTTATGAGGGTCTGGCACTGTGTAAAGGAGTCACGACAAGTTTGCTGCATATTGGACAATGTATAGCTCAGATTACAACAGCACCCTGTGTAATGGTTAAACATGCAAATGCTTTGCCTTTTGTTTAGAAATACAGAAAAAAAAACAAGATCAGTGAAGGACAAGTTCTCTTTCTAAAGGACATTGAATTTAGAGAGAAAGAGAGAGAACAGTTAATAATTAATTAACTGCTGATTATTAACATGAAAAAGAACACATAAGTTTTGGTGACCTATCACATTGTGCATAAATGACACACTGAGATTTCAGGCACTACAAACTGAGGAAGTCAACCCCCAAACGGGCCCCATTCTTTCAGGACCAGCTGAAATCATGCATAGTGATTATTTTGTAATCACTATCCATGAGTAAAATGTATAAATGAACATCAGATTTGAAAAACTATAGGCTTTGCTCGACCACTAAAAGTAGCTTTTTTGTGTGGGAGTATAATGAAGAGACACAATAAAGATTGTTACAAATTTACTAACGCACTGGACAACAACTTCATACCCAGTAGGCCTATTTAGCGTAACTCCATCAGCTGTTTGCTGTAAACACACCGCTGCACGCTGGCTGCTCTTTCCGAGCAATACATTTAATGCTGACGTACGATCTCAGGCGGACATCGGCGAGATTTGTGTGCTGAATGTTAATTGTGATTTATTGGTTTGCAAACAGCGGTGGAAAAGAGAGAGGCAGTCGTAGAAAAACAGCCGACATGCTCGATTTTTTTTTTTTAGCCAATAACTCTACTCATCCAATCAGAAATTTACTGCAAGGCAAGCCCCACCCCCCCAAAGTACCGGTACCTTCAGAAAGTACTACCCCCCAGGACCAGGGATTTTTTGGGGGGTAAAATAAAGACCCTACAACTAATTTTAGACCCTGGTCACTTTGGTGGAAAAGCAGAGAGTTCCTCCAATTGTTCCTAGTTCTGGGGTATAGTTCCTTTGGTCAAAACACAGCTCAGGATAACACTGCATGTCGGGCGGGCTGCACGTCGAAGTGTCCTTGGGCAAGATACTGAACCCCAATACTAAAACCCCTGGCGGCTGTTCCGCCAGTGTATGAATGCGTGTGAATGTTAGTTTCTGTTTGAGCACATAGGCTCCGTGGGTGAATGTGTGTGAATGGTGAATGCAGATGTAGTGTAAAAGCTTTGAGTGGTCGAAAAGACTAGAAAGGCATTTACATTTACCGTTATTAACTATTGCTGTGTCCTCAGGGAGGAGGGACGTCCCTGCATCCGCTGAGACCAGGCCAATTTGTGGACTCATGGGGACTATACGCTTGGTGGCAGGTGAGTTCAATACGTAATGCAAGAAGATTGTGTTCCAGCCAGCCCTGGATAGTATGGATCATCAGCTGAGAGCCGGAACATTCCAACAGTGTCCTGCTGTGTTTTCTCATTTCCAACCACCTCTTTGCATTAGGCATGTACCTGGTTGTAATCACAAAAAAGAAGAAGGTAGGAGATTTGCTGGGCCATACTGTGTGGAAGGCTCTGGACTTTGACATCATCTCTTATAAGAAGACAGTACTACACCTGACAGACAACCAGGTAGGATATTATGTCTTTTTATGATTCCTGACTTCAGCTCAGATGATAAAGTACCTCAACTACCACTCAAAAGCCTCTAACAGGTTCTCTCCCTGCTCACTAAGGACAACGAGTTTAGTTCTGAGCATGTTTTGCATGAGTGTTGAACAATCTTGAATCCAAAGGTTAAAAATATCTGCTCTGCAATGCAAGCTTTTCTTAGGAGTGTTTAACTGGAGCTCATAGTTTTTATCAAGGAATGAAAGTCGCTCAGGTGTCAACATGTGACCTAAATATGGAACTCATGTGATAACAGGTGGATGTACATGTGGGGAGATGGTAAAGATGGTCTTTGGTGTCAGATGTGGATGTCCTCTCTGGTCTTTTTGGTGTGGCGTTCATAGATAGGTGATATTATCTATTTCAGAATCGGCTTTCTTGCTAAGTAGGCTTACGCTTACAAGAAATTTCTGGTGTTCATTCAGTCTCTTGTCCAGGGTCCCTGCAGCTGTCACAGGTGATGTCACCATGATATCATACACCCTATCTGTCTTCCTCTAGGAGAAGTGAAACTTGTGATCTGAAGACTGGCTAAATGTTCGGACAGTTTGGCCATGCAGAGCCTAGTTCACACGACACCATTTTTAGCCCGATTTGCCGCTCTGCGACCGTCGGGCTGTGGTCGTTATGTGTGAACTACTCAACGAGAGTCACAACGGCATCTCGACACATTGCTGACATCTGCCAGATATCTAGCACGCCAAATATCTAGCGGAGTCGGCCGACTTGACATCCACATCCAGCCAATGAGAGCAGGCGGTTAGCAGAGCAGGCAGCTACTTTTCACCGCAAAACATTTTTTACTCTCCTCAGCTCTCTCTGCAGCTCAGACAATCCCTGCTTGTGCTAATCCTTTCTTTCACACAGATTATTTGTCTTTATAATTACTCTTTGAAATAAGAAACAATCAACAGCTGTTTCATGTGTAGGTTTGCGTCATTTCCCGTTTCACATTTCACGTGTGTTTTCTAGACAAAACGCGGTTTGGAGACCAGCGCCGGGTGACAGAGTTGCTGTCACAACCCTCTCTCACCAATTAGTCACGTAGTGTGAACGCCGCAACGACTTCTAGACTGCCGTCACAAGACGGCAAGTTGTGTAGTGTGAACAGCACGGCCATCGGCCGACACTGGAAGTCGTGTAGTCTGCACGAGCCTTAACCAAGCTGGGTGAGATCTGAACATCCTGATGGCAGACCTGATTAGATTTCTGGGCCATCAGTGATAACTTCTTCTTCTGGCTGCAGTCCACACTGTCATCCTTCTCCAGATTTTTTATTTCTCACCTCTGGCTTTTTATTGGTGTTTCAGATGCAAGACAACAAGACTTTTCTGTCCATGATCAACAACGTGCTTCATACAGACGGCTTCTACTTTGCAACAGACTACGATTTGACCCACACTCTGCAGCGCCTGGCCAACACCAGCCCTGAGTTTCAAGAGATGAGCCTTCTGGAGAGGGTATGATATACTTTTTATACGTGATATGTAGTCCAGTCTCCAGTCGTTTCTTTTCACCCCCATGCCCATGTGTTCAGCCATGTATTACCATGTGGTAAATGTTGTTGTTCTAGGCAGATCAGCGCTTTGTCTGGAATGGATATCTGTTGAGGGAATTCATTGGACAGCCAGAGGTAAGACAAAATGACATATCTTTCAAAGCATTTGCTTTGACTTCTTCACTAGGGGCTGTGTCCCCCTGAGTATGAGAGGAATTTCAGTTTGGAACTGTCTTAGGTTCAGCTGGCTTCACCATAGAAAGTATATTTGACTGTGTTCTGCTGGTAACACCAGTGGGCTAGAAGCTAGGCTGCACGATATGAGAGAAGTCTGGGATGATAGATCTTTCTATGAATAAACGGATATTGAAGTGTCCATGTGAGCCATTCTGTTCCTGTGTTAGCTGGGTTGTCTATAAATTCAGAACAGAATTAGAATTTAAAATTTAAAATGTAACTAAATGTTGTTAAAACAAATGATACTTCTGACATCAACATACTGAGCGACATTTAGAAAGAATGAAGAAGTCAGCCAGTCCTTCCTCCTGTCCTCCTCCTCCTCCCTCTGCTGCTGTGATTCACCGCCTGCAGGTAATGTTACCTGGCAGAGGAAGGAGGGTGGCTTTGTCTCAGCCAGTAGATACTTTTACAAGATTTTGCCAAATATTTATGTTTGTGGCAAACTAAGCTAAATAGTTGGACTACCGAGAGACAGCTGTTGTTTTAGCTTGTTTGGAACAATTCACTATTAGCCGAGCGAGCACACCGAGACAGTGCAGATTAAAATAAAGCTTTCTACATGTTCGTGTTCATAGTTGTTAAATGTGTATTGATGAAATATTGGCCTTTTATTCTCAAAGGTTGTACTACACTGACTTACACTAACAGCTTAGCTGTTGTTGTGAAAAGGTTCTGTTTTTCTCAACAGCATGTATCGTCTGCCTTGCAACTTCCAGACAGCTAGCTGGCCATCGCCTTTTACATTGGCGAGGTTTTATATGTTGTGTGTCACTACTTCAAGTCCTGCCCACACTGTCCTAACAGTGGCCCACTGCAGTGATTAGTGGAGGGGTCTAGCTATCACTCCTAAAGATAAGCTTGTCCCCCAAAATGGGAGATATTGAAAAGAATGTTGTGAAAGAGAGCTTAAGGTTGCTCATGTAACTTATATAGCCCTCATACAGCAAAGTAACTTGACGGTGTATGTGCTTCTGAGAAAGGAGAAGGGACTATTTGATTGTGAGACTTTCATTCTATTTAAATAATAAAGGTTACAGAAGAATTGTAATAATGATAATAACATTGCAGTAATGCCTTTCATAATGTAATACTGCTTTCATTTTACAGCTACACAAGTTTGTGTATCCTGTTGTCCACGGTTGTATCCTTTTACTGTTGTCTGAATGCCACAGTTTAATTCCCCCCTCATAAAGTGTAAAACTGACAAACCTAATTTAGTGAATGAGTGTTAGACCTCGCATGTCAGATCCGTCTCACCATGTTATCTGAGTGAAGGTGTGTCCAGTTATTTGGAGCCTTTATTTTTTATGATTTATTAATTCTAAACCTGTCCCATGTACTTTATACTGTTATATGTGTTGATAGAAGAGTGATTATTTTTTTGATTTTAAACAAAAAAAGTTTTTGATTTATCAATCCCACAAAATAAATTCTTGCCCACTTTAAGTCAGTAGGTATCAGGTATGCGTCTTTATATATGTTTATTTTTGAATGTGTATGGAAATTTCTCCTTTTTATTTCATGTCAGTACTGTTGGTTTCTTAACACATATCTAGTCATTACCATGAAGTCATGTAGGATCAATGGAAAGCTGTTCGAGTGGGGTATTATCTCCAGGAGGAGCTGTTGTAGAGCTGGTGTCCGCTACTATGTCCGAGGTAACATGTTGTTAACTCCACTGACCTCGGTGCAAAAGTGTCTGTCTGTTCTTCAGCGCATTTCTGACATTGTTGAGAATGTTTTGTTATGCTGGATGTGCACACAAAGACAAAACCAGTAACAAATAAAATGCATCATTATCAGTTATCAGTCTGCAAGAAACATGTTATGCAGGCACATCCAGGAACATTAAAGCTGGGCTGAGTTATTCTCTTTACATCCTGACAGCAATCAATAAATGTTCTGACAAAAACATGAGAAAATCTGCTATCTGTGGGTGTCTCAGCACTGTCATAAGGACTGCTAATAACTTCATTCGCTCTGAATGTCTTGCTAGTTCTCTAATGTTGGTTACTCCAGCGTTTAGTCAATGAAAAGCTAATTGTCTCGGCATTAATGGGAATGGGAAGTCATTAGATGTCTAACCTCTCAAACAGTTATTTGTGTTTTTGTCTATAGGCATTGATTCAGAAGGCCATGCTGCTAACTATGTGGAAACAGAGCAGATAATGCAGTACAACGGTGCCAAGGCTTCATTTGTTCAGGTGAGCCAAAGCAAAAATGCTACAGGAGAGATTTAGTGAAGTAAGGTTTACGTTCAGTATACCCCCCACAATTGTGTCCACTTTCCTGCACACTCTTAAGTCCAAGGGTTCCTATGTGGACTCTGTGCATGACCCTTGCAGGCAGTTGAAAAATGGTTCTGTAAACCTACTGCAGTGTGGGGCCTAAATAGGCTGTGTATACACCGATCAGGTGAAGTGATTATCTCGTTACCGTGACACCTGACCTGGTGGGACTTTGACAAGGGCCAAATTGTGATGGCCAGACGACTGGGTCAGAGCATCTCCAAACCTTTTGGGGTGCAGTTGACAGTACCTATCTAAAATGGTCCATGGAAGGAAAAGTGGTGAACCGGCAACAGGCTCCTGGGCAGCCAAAGGCTCATCATGTAGGGAGCGAATGCTGACCCGTGTGGTCCGATCCTACAGACGAGCTAATGTAGGTCAAACAGCTGAAAACTTTATACTGGTTCTGATAGAAAGGTGTCATTGCAGTTTGTTGCATAAGGGGCTGTTTAGCCTCAGACCAGTTAAGGTGCCCCATGCTGACCCCTCTACACTGCTGAAAGCACCTACAGTGAACACGTGAGCATCAGAACTGGGCCATGGAGCAATGGATTGCATTTGTTGTAATGACCAGCAACGGGCGGAAGCAACGTAAACCTGCATTTAACATGTGCCCCGGGCAACCTGGTTGCAAATAGAATCCTGGTTCCATTAGAAATAATGATAAAATGACTTAACTTCTCACCTCTTTTATTCTCTCAGTTTCCTAATGAGTTTATGGTCTCAGTCAGTAGTCTTCTTCAATACAGCATGATGTTCATTTAGTTGTAGTTATTAGTTAACTTTTAGGGGAAAATAGACGAAAAAGCAGCATTTGCTTTATCGTGGGATTACCTTATGATTGACAAGTCACTACCATGGCAACCTTACAATCAGGCTAGAGTGACTTGATTAACTACACTGTGTTAAGTTAACCAGCGCCATTGAATAAGCTTATTAGGAGTCGGCAGTTCATTTTCCCAGTAAGCACGTTTTGTTTTTAAGCCTGCGTTTAGCTAACCAAAATTAGCTTCCCGGTTAGAATCACTGTTAAAATGATTTACAGCTGTAGCTAGGTAACCAAGCTTGCTAGTGCCACTGTCTTATCCAAAAATGGTCCCATGCTGCTGGTTGGAAAAAATACAACATGATGGCGGCCTAATGGCCAAACCTGAGGCAGTCCAGAAACTAATGGGTGATCTTACGGTGACTACGTCCATTTCTTTTATACAGTCTATGGTAATGGAGGAAGGAATTTATCATAGCAGGCTGATGGTATGTTAATGCATTATGCCCTTTTTTCATAGACAAGAGGCTCCATCCCCTTCTACTGGTCCCAAAGGCCAAATCTCAAGTATAAGCCAAAACCACAGATCAGCAAAACAGTCAACCACGTAAGTCTTTACACTACATACCTACAAAACAAGGCTGTCTATTTATCAATTTATTTTAATTTATTTTCACTTTTCATTGACTTTTCCACTTTTTTTTCTATAGTTGGATGGATTCCAGAGGCATTTCGACTCACAGATCATCCTCTATGGAAGACAAGTCATTTTGAACTTGGTAAGATGAATAAATGTAATTATCACATCTGTTGATTCTGTAACCTTTATTGCTCACAGTTTATGAAATCACTGCCACTTAGATATTGATTTCACACAGTTTAATCTGCAAACTAACCCTGACTAGAAACAGTCAGGAAATAATACTGTGACAATTATTTATATGACAATATTTCATTTAACTGACACACGCCTCTGGAGCAACTAAGGGTGAAGTGTCTTGTTCAGGGACACACTGGTGGATGTGTCACAGTGAGGAATTAAACCTGGGTCTCTCACACCAAAGACATGTTTCTTATCCACTGCTCCATCACCTCCCCATTACAAATACTAAATTATTGTTTGCATTATTTTTGCGAACACTGAGTTCTTGGCGTCTTTTTTTCACAGATCAATCAAAAGGGCTCAGAAAAGCCACTGGAACTGGCATTTGACAAGATAGTGACCCGTTTGGGTAACGGCATGATCAAGTAAGATTGTCACCCGTTCCAACCTTTACCCCTCACATGTGTTTGGGGTCTCAAAGTGCCTCATACTTCACTGTAAATTTGTTTGAGGTCATAATATTAAATGATTGCTTTTTTTGCAGGTATATAGCCTTTGACTTCCATAAAGAGTGCAGTCGGATGAGGTGGCACCGCCTGCAGATCTTGGTGGACATGGTTGCTGAATTGCAGGATGAATTTGGGTCAGTGTGTTTTTCGCATTATGTGTGAGTCAATATATAGAATATAATACAAAAAAGTGCACCAGGGGTGAATCAGTTTTTGAGGTTAGTGAGGTAACTGCAGGGCTAACCCTGGATTTTCAGTCCTGTGATGGTGTTTCATTTATATTATATTGCCATGGTAACTTATGCTGAATTTCTAACCTGCCTAGATGTGGGTTATGTTGGAGATAAGAGATCGGTGCTATATAAGCCCCACGTAATGACCAATCAGCTCTTTTGGAAATTGACATCACCACTGATGCAGACTGTTTTATAGGCTACTTTGATGGGGAGATTATTTTGTACACTGATATCATCCTGCAACATGTTGTACTTTAAGATATCTCAGTAAACCTTCTCACTGAATCACAATTTTGTCATCCTAAAGGTGCTCAAAAACTCAGTAGTTTGCAAACAAGTCAAAAATGGCAAAGAATTATGTATTTTATGGGCACATAGGCGTGGCAAAAAAGGCTCCATAGCGCCATGTTCAACCTACATGCACAAAAGTTTTGGGGCACATGTATCACATCAAGACACACAAACAAGGACCCATACCCTAAACTCAACAGGAAGTCAGCCATTTTGAATTGAAAGTGCAATTTTAACCCATATTTCACAGGGTGCGTACTTTAACAAACTCCTCCTAGAGAATTAATCCGATTAACTTCAAATTTTTTACGGTGCATTCTAAAGGCACTGACGATGAAAAGCTGTGCTGTCTGTGAGTTTTCAGCAATGGCAATGTCCATGGCGTGCCGTCAAAGTGATGATTCAATAGAAACAGGAACTTGTTCTAACATCAGTGTACAAGCTCACATCTGGATGTGACAGTCTAGGATGACAATCCTGCCCTGAACACATCCATATGCCAACAAACACTCAATGTCATAGCGCCACCCACTTGCAACAGGAAGTGTCAAGTTTAACATTATCGAGCACTACTCCTAACATACTGGCCACACCTACTTCAAAACAGACTGATTACAGCCTTAAGACATTGATGATGCTTTGTTGTGAAGCTTGTGATATTTTCAGGTAACGTTGTGTCTGTGGCACGGTGTCAAAGTTCAATGCTTCGCCATGAAACAGGAAGTTTTTGTAACTTTTGTGTACATGCTCATATCTGTACCAGATTTCACATGTTTGAAGGGTCACGCCATGAACACGTCTACAGGCTAATATTCACTCAACCTCACAGCGCCACCTGCTGGGATTAGGAAGTGTCCCTGCAATGTAGCGGCCCCCTCTCCCTGAATTACGTAGATGCACAAAATTAAATTTAATCTGAATTAGTTTATTAGAACTTGAGGTTACATTTGTTTCTGTGTTTATAGAGACTGGTCATACACTGATCAGCCATTACCTTATGACCACAGACAGGTAAAGTGAATAATACTGATTATCTCATTAGCATGGCACTTGTCAGTAGGAGGGATATACAAGGCAGTAAGTGAACATTTTGCCCTCAGAGTTGATGTGTTAGAAGCAGGAAAGACGGGCAAGTGTAACGATTTCTCCAAAACTGCAGCTATTTATTCGTGGTCGGCAGTGGACCTATCAAAAGTGGTCATGGGCTAGACGAGTGACTGTAGGTCAAACTGTTTCTGGTTCTGATAGTTTGTTGCGTGTGGGTCTGTGTAGCCTCAGACCAGTCAGGGTGCACATGCTGACTATCTGCTGGTAGCAGCCTATATTGTGCTTGTGAGCATCAGAACTGGACCGTGGAGCAATGGAAGAAGGGGGGCCTGTTCTGATGAATCACATAATCGTTTCCATCAGATGTGCATCCCTTACCTTGGGAACACAGTGTGAGCATTGTTGCAGCCCAAGTACACCCTTTCAGGGAAACGGTATTCCCTGATAGCAGTGGCCTCTTTCAGCAGAGTAATGCGTCCTGCCACAAAGCAAAAATGGTTTTGGAATGGTTTGAGAAAGACAACAATGAGTTCAAGGTGTTGACTGGACCTCCACATTTCCCAGAACTCTGTGGGATGTGCTGGACAAACAAGTCCGATCTATTGAGGCCCCACTTGGCAATTTAAAGCACTAAAAGGACCTGTTGCTAACATCTTGGTGCCAGATACCACAGCACATCTGCAGAGGTCTAGTGGAGTCCATGCATAGACAGGTCAGGGCTGTTTTAGCAGCAAAATGGGGACCTACTCAATATTAGGCAGGTGGTCGTAATGTTATGGCTGATTTGTGTATAGCACCCACATTTTGCTATTTGGGAGTAAGTGATGTGGGTTGAGTTTTCAGTATGTTGTGAACTGAAGCCGTGGTTGAGACTCAGTCTTTCACCACTATCTGCAGTTTTTATCACATGAATGGGTTTTTGCTTTTGATGCTGTATTAAGTAAGATTTTTGGGTGCTTTAACTAAATTAATTTAATGTTTGAAATGTCTTCAGTGCCTGTAGTGTTTACTGTGGACATGCCGACACACAGCCGCTGTAGCTGAAAAATAAGGCTAACATGGTCAAACGCCATGACAACACATTAATTTAAATGGAACTTACAAAGGTGATTGTGCCCTAATGATGGGACAGTGATTTTATAAGCCTACTAACTTACATACATTCACACAGTTTTCAGCTTTTATCTTAGATTATGTGTTTTAACTTCTTCATATTTGTCTAATATTATAGTTTGCTCTTGGTTTGTAAAATATGACTCTGCTACCAGCAGACTGGTCCATGTTTGTGGTTGGTCATCTGCTATCTGTATGTCTGGCTGGGATCGCAATTGTTAGGGTTAGTGCCAGATAATGAAAATATATCCTGGCTTTGTTGAACTTGCTTTGTGGTATAGCCCCCAGGTAGATACTGTATCTAAGTACTGAATCAGAATTAATGGTATTTATGTGAATTCAGATATTTCATGGTGGATGCAGATGGGAAGGTGTTGATGAACCAGGAAGGGACATTTCGGAGCAACTGCATGGACTGTCTAGATCGTACCAATGTCATCCAGTGCCTGCTGGCCCGACGCTCACTCCAGTCCCAACTACGGGTAGGACCCCATAATCATACAGGAAGTGGACACAATAATAAAAAAACTGAATATAGACAACAGTGGCTGTGAAGAGCTTGAATTCATGGCAATTACAATGGATTCCAGTGGGGATATTTTGTATAAAATTAAGTGTAAAAAAAAAAAAAAAGAAATATCTCAAACTGCTCCTGCAGCCCCATCCACTTCTCCATGCTTCATAATTGCTCAGTTATGGACATTAATTTTATTAAGTTTAAATAATAATTATAAAAGAAATTTCCATTTAAGTCATTGCATGTTTCATATTATTAGCATACATTATTTCATTAATATGGTCAATCTCCTTGTCTAAATTGTTGCACAGTTTGCAATTCTTATGACACAGCATTTATATATTACTGTAAATCCTCAAAAAAGTCTAGTATTCAAATAATAGTTTGGTGTATGGACAGCATTAACACAAAGCCTGGGGGGTCAAAAATGAGAAGGAGTGGATTTCACCTGTAGTAGAATGGCTCACATGACAAATTCAGTATAACGTCCATTACCACAGCAGCTCGGTTCTGCTCTCAATGTGTCTCTCAGACTCTTTTGTTTTTTCCCCATCTTTGTTAAACCACTTTGTTAAATGCCACACTTCCTGTAGATGTTTCACATTAAAAGCCTACCAGGAAGGGAAGGATTGCCCCCTTTAAACTGCTGGAAGGCTTTGAAGGTGACCTTTCAGGAAGTGTTGAGTTTCATTGAAAGTAGCCTAACTCCAAAAAAAACTCAGAGCTGACGAGTGGTGACTATAACATGACCGTTGCATGTTCACTGTGCTGTGAAAATGGCAGACCTCCATTGTGGAGTCTCTTCCGATGCAGGCTCCACTCAAGCCGGCTCCACTGTCAGGACAGGAATTCACACAAAAAATTAAATTAAATTGTGCGATTAGACAGGAAACACATTTAAAACAAAAATTATAAAATTTAATCATGTAGACACTTAGAGGGGAAGGGATTTTGTCGTTGATTTATAATTAATTAGTCAACATTGTAAGTAAGAACTAGAATGCTAATTCCTTAAATATAGCATATTCATTTGAGCCTATTCTATTTAGCACTTAATCTGCCAGTGTAGCAACAAAGCCGACTATATATCGCTTCAATCATTTGACTAGTAACCGTATCTTTGTTACAGTCACTATTTATTTATTCTGTCAAAACTGACATTCATTTCGCAGCATAGTTCATTTGAAAAACGTGTTTATTTTAGCCTGTTTATCTTATTAATGTAAATTATGATTTTAATGTAAATGCATTTGTGATTCAAAATAATGGTTGTTGGTAAATGAATTAGTGATCCACACAGATGCAGGATTTTACTTAAGAGCTTAGACCGTCCTTATGGACCGTAACCTGAACCCTGCTGGATTATATGGACTACAGCTTCTTGACATGCAATTCAACATGGACACCTGCATCGATAATTCTGTAAATATCCTAAATATCCACATTTTAAAAATGAATGGAGACACAAACGTTAGTAGCCTACTGTATGCTTTTCCTTTACTCACTGTATGCACACAGATTACACAGCTGCAAAACATAAAGAAAAAGTCGGAATGTATGGGCATCTCGACATGTTGGAAATATCTACCACTTTCACTATTTGTAAATCTAAATCACTGCTAACAGTGGCTGCAGTGAGCCCCCAAAGATCTATGGGAGGAGTAGTTTCTTTCTGTGGATATCCTAAACTCTTCATATAACCGTGTGTGTTAGATCTCTCCATGCTCCAAAACAGCTGATTCCACTCTTTAGGAATCCAGCAGCTGCTTAAATCAGCTGTGGTGAAGCAGAGAGAGATTAAATCATGCAGGACAGGGGGTAAGTTTCTCCAGGAGAGGGAAGGGAAACACTGTCGTAGTAACGTTACATAAACTTCAGTTCAAATAATAATAAGTCTTTGCACACTGTTTAAGTGTGAAAACAGCTACACCAAACAGCCTAAATGATATCTTTATTTTGGCTATATTGGCATATCCTAACCTTACCTATGTAGTAAGACAAATACCTAACTTACACACATGTAACATTCTGTAATTTATGTGATTTAGATGTATAATATTGATAGACATAGCTAACCAGTCAGCTAACATTTTCACAATGTGTAGAGTCGTGAATCAACCAAGAATGCATCAAATTACGTCCAGGGGACTTAAAAAAACAAACAAAAATTTATGGTTTTCCTGTCCTGACAGTGGAGCCTGCACCAGAAGCAGGTAGACCACTCTCCAAAATGAACATTACCTGTTGACCTCATAAATTCAGTATAAACATGCATGAAGTGTTGAGTAAATTAAACAGGAACAGACCAGCGAACAGGGAGGCTTACTAAAATGTCATTAATTATATTTTATCTGTTTAAATTGTATTCTAACTTTACTTACTTTACTGTAACTGAAGCTCTATTCTGTTTCAAGTGCACATTGGGTTTAAACGACACATCAGTCAGGAGTAGCTTTAAGCTTAACAGCATTTGGCAAATAAGTCAAAAGGTTAATTTTGGATTTACCTCTCATCTTAAATGTGTGTGCGCCTGCAGAGAATCGGAGTCCTTCACACGAGCCAGCAGATTGAAGAGCAGGCAGACTTTGAGAAGATGTACAAGAACGGTGGGTTCTCCCTGACCTCAGGGGTTTTCTTTGAACTAATCACCCGGCATGCCTACGTTTAAGGTCATAGATGTTGATATGATCTGTTTTTTTCTGTTTTGTGTTCCGTTCCCCTCCCCTTTCTGTTTTCATGCAGCCTGGGCAGACAATGCTGATGCCTGTGCCAAGCAGTATGCAGGTACTGGTGCCTTGAAGACCGACTTCACCAGGTCAGTTTTCACACAGTTTAAACGTTACCTGACATGCACATCATGGCTGGAACTGCAAATTTCTTTCCTGATACACCAACAAGTGTGGAAGAACGTTAGGGCTGTTCCCAACTAATGATTTACATAGTCGAGTCAGAATTGTCAAGTCTCGCCGAATCACGTGTGTGGCTGCCATTGCGGGGGGGGGTTACACATGGTAGCTCCGCTTTAATCTTGAGAAGCTGCAGAGCTGCAATCTGTATATTAGTCACAAACCTACACTGTACATTTACACCAAACTGAGGCTTATTGTTGACCATTTTCTCTCTGCTCTCCTTTCCTGCCATTCACCGGTCTTGTGCAGAGTTTTGACACCCACATACACGTCATGGTTCCTCGTGGGTCTATTTCAGTTACTGTTTGAAAATATTCTTTGTGTGGTTCATCGATGGCGATAAATGATCTGAACGTCCCACGAGGTGCAGGCCAAGGTTATAACCGCGAACGAAATAATGAAAACCAGATGTGAAAAAACATTGTCGTTAGCTGAAAATAAAAACGAGGCTTTACCAAAAAAAAACGATAACTAAAAACTAAAACTATGTTGTAGGTTTGCAAAACTAACTAAAAAAACTAACTTTTGTCCTCCGGGTGAAGAGCTGGCACACTCTTGTCATGTGTCATGTGCTGTCTTACCACGATTGCTTTATCTGTCGAGAGCTCGGGGTCAGGGCGGAGTCTGGCCGCAGCGTAGCAGGTGGCGACCGCTGCTACGAGGAGAGCCCCATGTAATGTTAGGGAGGCTAACTTAGCCGGCGAGACCCAGGTAGGGAACAGCTGCTAGTTAGTGGAAGTTGAACATGTTTTCTGTGATCTTTTGTACATGTGTACAAAATAATATGTGTGCAACAACTGTACAGAGTTGTGTTTAGTTTGGGTTGCAGGTACCGAGTCACTGTCTTGGTGGGGTCCTTTTCCTTGTTCTGTTCTGATGGTCTGGCTTAGAGCTCGTCCTGCATGTGAGATGAACTTGCCCCTAGTACATTGACTGTGAGCTCCCCTTGCGCTGGGTTAACGTGTCTGCTGGTCATTATATTTACTGCATGTCAGCTAGTGTGTGTTTGATGGGCTCATTGATATCTCAGCCAACCTTTGTCTTTGTGCTTCACATTGTTTTAATATCGATTTTTTTTTTTTTGATAAAGGTTAAGATTTTAATAACTGCTTTCCAGTCATACTTGCCTTCAGGGTGCTAGAGACCTGTTGTTTGTGGCTCCAAGGGGGGCCTTCACTGTCTTCCAGTTTCTTATCAGTCCATACTGTATTTCACTGATTTAACAAAGAATGATAGAGCTAAAGACTGATGTAATGAATTTCTTGGGACCACTTGGTAGTAGGATTAGGGTAGTTTAGCTCTTAGGGTTTTCTGTATGCATGTTTGAAATTATACTGTACATTGCATATGCTCCATTTATTTGTAGTATTTAGACAATGTGTTAGTACTTCAAATGTACATCTAGGGCTGACCCCGAATAGTCGAATATTCAATGCTTCGATGGGCGGAGCCTGATTCGACGGTCAATCTCACAGTTAAAGCTTCGCTGTGAAACAAGGATCACGCCATTTTGGCGATATGGGGGTGCTCAATGTCTGATTTTACATAGAACTACCAGTTTTCTACCAAGTGTTAATATACAGCACATTACAATATACAATTCAATGTTTAATGCTGTAAATAAATTTTAAAAAATGAGAAAAGACAATTCATTCAATTCATTCCAGATCATTTATCTCATCATTTTTAAGTAGTACTTCAAATAAACCCGCAAGGAACCGGGACGTGCATGCAGCTGTCGGCTGCATGGCATGCACGCAAAACTACACAAGACCGGTGAATGGCAGAAAATGGTCAACATTAAGCCTCAGTTTAGCTGGAAATTTACAATGTTATTTATAATGACTCAAGAATAGAGACTACAGCTCTGCAGCTGGTCAAGATTAAAGCAGAGTTACCTTGCCCCCCTCTGCACAGAGAGAAACTTAACGTTAGTGAGTGACATCTGCAGTGGTGCATTCACTGTCGCTCTGTAATGTAAAATTTCTACTGTGTCCGTCTAATGTAATATCAGATAACATCTCTGTCTCTGTGTTTCTCTGCAAAATATTAAAGCGGGTTGCCAAATACACACACACGTGACAGAAGGGGGGGGGGGGCACGTTTAAGTTCTCCGTGCAACGTCTGAAGCGCATGACAATTCAGAACTGCATCGGCAGAGCAGCGGCATCTGCAGCACGGTCGCAGCACACCCCGACGCTCTTCACATGCGAGGCCCCGGCCAACACTTTCAGCTTTAATTGGTGTTGTTGGTGTTGAGGTCTCTCTGCAGTCTCTGCTGATGCCTCCACTTTGCCTCGTTGATGTCAGCTTTCAGTCTCTCTGACACTGTTGAAAAACACTGAAAAGCAGCCTTTTTTGACTCTGATAGAGGCCCCTCCTCCTCATTCATCCTGGCTTTCTGGTTGGGGAATGATTGTCTCACTGGTCACCACATCATTAACACATTTGCTGATGTATGATGTCACTTAAAAGTCCTGCAGGACTTTGTATTAAAAAATGTATTAAAAAATTTATTGTAAAATTCTTGTATGTTAAAGTGTACATGGTGATGTTTAAGAAAAGGTCGAAATTATTTACATTAATCCTTATTTAGAGATTTTTTATATGGCAACTCCATCTGATGTGATCTGCTCTTTCAGGACAGGGAAGAGGACTCACTGGGGGCTGCTGATGGACGGCTGGAACTCCATGATTCGATATTACAAAAACAACTTCTCTGACGGTTATAGACAGGTGGGTCCAAACCATCATGGATTTGAGTGCTACAGTATCTGTGTGGATTAGTGGTCTATAATTTACAGTCATATTGATACAATGTATATTAGAGGCCTCTTTGCCAAATTAAATTTTAGACCTTAGCATTACAACATAGTCCATGTGGTAAACTGCAAATCCACCATATTAATTAAACAACAATGTTTAAGGGCATTTTTAGAGACCTAGAGGTCACTAAAACCCATAGCCAAGTTATCCCAGTATTTTATTTAGAATTTACAACACAAGGTTGTACAATGAAATGAAAGTGTGTTGTGTGTGTCTCTTTAGACACAAAATCCAGTCAATTGTCAAAATAAAACACCCTGTGGAGAGTCCTTATTGTAAAACAACAAACACCGTACGTAGTTAAAATAACTACGTAGCCTATAAAGTCAAAGTGGGGCCGGCTGCAACCTCCGCTGCTGAAACGCTTCTAAGACGCTTCCAGTGGCATTTAGCGCCGGGCTGAGGATGCATCAAAACTGTGGTGTAGCTGTAACGTGTCGTAGCCGGAGTCAGTGGATTCCCGGAGTAATCATCATCGCCAGAAACACACAGTCTGCCTCCTCTCATCTGGCCCGGAGTCTTACGCTCTGTCCGCTCAGAACACGGTGTGCTCGGCAAGTGCTGGAAGTTGGAGCAGGTCTCTGTAAAAATGTAAGCACAACAGTCTCTGATTTCCCGTTGCTTAGCCAATCTAAGCCCGAGTTTGGTCCAGACTTGGGCAGGAGCAGCCTGTCCAAGTCCAAGATGGCCCACCTTGGCTCCTATACCGGTTCTCCTTCCCCATTCTTCTTTAATGAATGAACTACATGAGAAATAAAATGGATGTTCAGCCCCTGACCATCAGCAGAGAAGGTGTAGAGAGGGTCTCTGACTTCCAGTTCCTGGGTGTGCACATTAGAGGAGGACCAAACCTGGAACACTAACATCACAGCATTGGTTAAGAAGGCACAGCAGAGACTTGACTGACTGAGAATCGCTGCTCCATAGAGAACATTCTGATCCGCTGTATCTGTGTGTATTTGCCAGCAGAGAGGAAAGCACCACCCAAGATCATTGTCTGCCTTCTCCCCTCCCTGAAAGACCTTTACAGTTCCGGCTGCCTCAAAAACACCCAGGCCACATACTAAAATATTTATCCCAGACGTTGGATGTTCAGGACAAAGAAAAGATTCTATTTTCTATATTTTTATGTTTGTGTTGTACTGGCTGTGAAAAGAAATCTCCCTCTTGGAAAAAAAATAAAATCCCAAATCTTTATTGCAGGACTCCATCGATTTGTTTTTGGGGAACTATGCTGTAGATGAAGCTGATTGGACCACGCCACTGCATGACCCCAAAGACTGGAAATTTCTGACGGTAAGAAAGGATCAGGAGGATTGACAGAGTTTTTCCTTTTCCAAAGTCTTCAATGTGACTCTGGTCTTCTTTTCCTTTTCTAGTTGCCTATCATCATGGTGGTAGCATTCTCCATGTGTATCATATGCCTGCTAATGGCTGGTAAGTCCAACTACTACCTAATTGTTTATACCCACAAACTAAACAACATTAGGATTTATTGTATGCACTAACGTAATATATACGTGCTCATGCACTATTGCATGCACATGCACTATGCACTAATTATCATTTTTGGAAAGTTCCCCCAATATTCTGAGAATATACTGACTCAGTGTGACCTGCTGTCCCCTGTCAGGTGAAACTTGGACTGAGACTCTGGCCTATGTTCTGTTTTGGGGAACAGCCAGCGTGGTGACGGGTGGCCTCATCCTCTTTAATGGACCGGACTTTGTAGATGTTCCCAAGCTGGTCCAAAAGGAGAAGCTGGACTGAATGTGTGTGTGTGGAAAGCAGCTAGGCCCTGGTGAACTCATTGCCTCATCTTTTAACTCTTCATCACTTTACCCCCAGCATCAGCAGGCCTGGAGCCTTTACTAACAGAGGGTAGAGTGGAGGAGGGTGGTGGGCACCAGGGCTGGCCTTGTGTCCTGCAACAGTGGAGAGACAGAGACTGGAAGTGCACGGGCCTGCTGCTGTCCACACTGCAGCGATTGTCATGTGGATAGGACTGTCTGTCCACAGATTTTACTGGACACTGAACCTCTGGGGTTTGTTTTTACTGATGTAATTGTTCCTGATTTCAGAGGAATGCTGTGGGACCTATTTAAAATTTCAGTTTGACCCATTGCATTCCCTTAATTGATGAATAGGGTTCAGATTCAGAACAGCTGTGGTGATGTCACAGCACAGCTGTAAATGAATCACAGTATGTACTGTTAATTTGCCTGTCTTGTTCCGAAGGCTCAAAGAAATCTGGTCTGGCAGGAAGAGAGAGAACACATAATGGCCCATTGCAAATTCCTAAAAGAAGCATAATTAAGTTGAATAGGGTTGGTCCACATACAGATCCTTGTGGAACTCCATGACTGACTTTGGCATGCATGGAGGACTCATCGTTAACATGTACAAACTGAGAACCATCTGATAAATAGGACTTAAACCAGCTTAGAGCGGTTCCTTTAATGCCAATTCAATGTTCCAGTCTCTGTAATTGGTTCTGATGGTCAATGGTGTTGCATGGAGCATTAAGGCTACGTTCAGACTGCAGGCCTTAATACTCAATTTCGATTATTTTCCCCCAGATCCCATATTTTTGTTTGCCAGTTCGCTTTGTTGTTTAAATGTCTCAGACTGCAGTGTTAACTGTCCACAGCCTGAACGTGACCTGCATGCACAGCAGAATAACACGTCATCACACGCAGCATGCTGTTGTACAGAAGTAAACAGAGCTGCTAACCCATTTTAACGAGAGACTTCAGTTTTTTATTGTCCTCAAACAGGTTACATTTCTCCTGAATTATGAGAAGTGTTCACAACTTTGTCATTTTTTCTTACTCTCTTGCGGCCCGGTGGAGTTCAGGTGTAAGAAATGGAAATTGTGAGCAGATGATAGCGAGGTAGAGGAGGAAGAGAGCCACATGTCTAATATTTGTGGAGCTTTTTCATTCAGCGCAGCTCCGTCAACAGCAGAACAGCTGCTCTACAGTGACGTCAAAGTCGCATCAATTCCGACCTGAGTGTCCAGACTCAGGTCGGATTTAAAAAGATCCAATCAGATCAGATCTGAGTCTCATATGAGCAAAAAGAATCAGGTTTGTGACACTTTGGCCTGCAGTCTGAACATAGCCTAAGATCTAACAAGACAAGTACAGTTGATTCTTTTGTCAGAGGCAATTAGGAGATCATTAATAATCTTCACCAGTGCTGTCTCTGTGCTATGTTTAACTCTAAATCCTGACTGAAAATCCTCAAACTATTGTAGAAAGTCACACAGCTGATTAGCGACTGCTTCCTCATAGAGCTTAGAGAAAAGTGGAAGGTTAGATATAGGTTTGCTAAAACCCCTGGGTCAAGAGTGGGCTTTTCAGTTGGGGGTGTAATTACAGCTACTTTAAAGGACTGTAGCACATAGCCTGTTAATAAAGACATTGATCATATCTAACAAAGTAGTTGTCAGGTTTCTAGAGGGAAGCAGTCAGGATTGAGCCTAAATGCATAAAAACAAGGACCAGACTGTGGTTTGTAACATTGAGCGTATATGAGATGGTAAAATAAAGGGAATCCATGAACCGAAAAGCAGATCTAAAACAGACAAGCAGGAACACTCATAACGATGATGACCGGACACAGACCGAAGAAACAGACATCCGTTTATACAAACAGGCAGAATGAACACCAGTGGTTTTCATACTGTAAGTACAGATACACAAAAATGTCTATCTTACAGAGTCACTAATCACTACCTGTAGTAAATAAATCATTATTAGCAAAACTCACACTTTCTTAGCCAGGATGTTAAATGGACCAGGTTTTTCAAGCCTTCTGTATGCATGCAACTTTTTTATAAAACCTTTGTGAAAGAGATGATTTCTATTATACCACAGGACCCTTAATACTAAATTAAAAAAGACCAAAACCTCCTTAAAAATAAAGCACTCTATTTAAAGCCAATGAAATGGAAAGAAAAATTTGAGGGTTTCTTGTATGTTGAAGTTGTGTCAGCTGGTAACGGAGCTCTCTGGTCATCCTGACTTGTCTTCCTGTGGATACAGACACTTTCCTGCTGCTGCGGGCTGCTGTGTTGTCATCCGGTCTTTGCTTGACTGAAGCATGACGCCTGCCTAGCAAGTGCTGCTCTGAGAGTCTGGTGCAGGGTCCGGAGTTTTAAGTTTTCATCAGTTTCTACGAGGAGCCAAAGTTTGTCTCCTCTCCAAAACAAATAGACCAGCTGATTACAGCAGGTTAAAAATCGCTTTCCTCCAACGAGCAGGCAGATACAGATGTGAGTGCTGCAGCTGATCGGCTGCTCTTGTCCATTGGAATTGTTTTCCGGCAATGCTGGAGGTGCCACGTTCTGTTTCCAGACCTGCCAACTGTTTCATTGTTTTATGTTTGTGTTTCTTTCTGTATGCTGTTTTTTTTTTACGGAACTTGATGGCTTTATCCAGTTTGTTTTTAAATTTGTTATAAATTTGAATCACGTGTCTCTTCATTATACACCCCCACACAAAAAAGCTAGTTTTAGCGGTCGAGAATATTGTGTCATATATTCCAATACAATCTGATGTTCATATATACATTTTGCTCATGCATAGTGACATTACTAAATAATGATACCTGTCTGTCGCTCTGTATGCCGTATGTCAGAGTAATAACAAACATCAGCTGGTTAATTTGCCTAATCTTCACAGGTTTTTTTTGACTGCGATGGAAAACGCACACAACAGTGGGCCGAAGGAACCTGTTAGTTCGTTGAAAAGTAGATCCGCGAACTTTTGGTGGAAACAACAATTAGTTGTGTAATTCTTGAGTCTGACTTGTTATAGCATATCACATATTTATTTTCTAGCTAATCTGACCATAGTCACGTTAAAATATTTTTCTACTTTAATTCGCTTCTCTAAGGCTCACGCCTCAGTGTTGATGCGGTCTGACAAAATTAGGATGACATTTTTTCCTATGTTTATTTTAGTATTTATTGTATCCTAGTAGGCATTGAGCACTGAATGTACTTATCAATCTATTTTCTTTTAAATTGTCATATTAGGTTTTTGTGATTATTCTCAGTCATTGCATCTTCCATGCTCGTTAACACTTAGTCATCACAGTATAACATCAGGTCAATTAAACTTCAGGGATATCAATCTGTCCAGTTAGCAAGCATAAGTGATTGTGAATCGATGTCACCTGTTAAGGTGCAAAGGAAAATGACAACTGGTGCACTGCAGAGGCAACAGCAAGACAACCCCCAAAAGGGAATTGTTTTCCAGGTGGTGGCAGGTTCCTGGTGCTTTACTCAGTTCTCCTTTAAGGATCACTTAACAACAAACACAAAAACTTTGTAATTCTACACACTGTCATATTATTGCAGTTGAGAATTGTTGGTCCTTCCACTCCAGGCTGTCCACCTGTCCTAAAAGACCACAGCTATCAATTTCGTCACACATTAAGACACCTGATCATCATAGTTATTATGACAGTAGAACGACATAACTTCAACACAGCATTATATCACCATATTCTCAAACACAAAATGAATGATGCTACAACATCATCATAAATAGTGACATCGTAATAGCACTTTTCTTCATACTGGTTTTCACAGTGGTTTTAAAAAACCTTTTGAAAACAAACCCCAGCGGGATACTGGTGTGCATGTTTCTGGCAAAACTTCCAGAAAGTCACTCCATGAGGGTGGCATGAGGGCCCAACGTCCATTAGTGGGATCTGTGCTCACCCCAGCACCGTGAAGCTCGACTGGCATCGCCAGAGAACGCCACAATTGGCAGGGCCACCATTGGTGTCTCATTCAGATGAGAGTTCATATTGAGCACATGTGACAGAGGTGAAGGAGTGTGGAGACGCCATCGTAAACGTGTTGCCTGCCACATCATCCAGCATGACCGGATTGGCAGTGGGTCAGCGATGGTCTGGGGAGGCATATCCTTAAAGGGCCGCACAGACCTCCACGTGCTAGACAACAGTACTCTGATTGCTGTTAGGTATCGGGATGAAATGCTGAGCCATTGTCAGACCGGACACTGGTGCAGTGGGCCCAGGTTCCTCCTGGTGCAGGACAATGGCCAGCCTTATGTGGCCAGTGTGTGTAGGCAGTTCCTGGATGACAAGGCATTGATGCCCTTATATTCCCCTGAAAAATGAGCTGAATGCAACTGAGAAACCCTGGGATGTCATCCAACACCGCCAAGAAGAAGTTACAGACTGCACAGGAGCTCACTGATGCCCTGATCCAGGTCTGGGAGGAGATCCCCAGGACAACATCTGCCGTCTTGTCAAGAGTTTATACAGGCAAGTGGTGGCCATACACACTACTGAGACACATGAGTTGCCGTGTTTGAATCAGCCTGTGATTTCAGGGTTTTTTTTCCCCAGTGATTTTGAATCTGGTTGAATTCGGTTGGTGATTTTGGTTTCCATTGACTGTTATGTCATTTGGTTCTCAACCAATGACAGTTAAGATTTTGATCTTTGAGCTATAACATTCATTGAGATCTGATGTGTGATCTAAGTGTTCCCTTATTTTTGAGCAGTATGGAACCATGGGATTCCACAGAGGAAGGCCTCACTGGCGATGGCTCAGCTTCCCCACCTCACTGACTGTTCTTGATATAAGTCCTGCTGTGATGTTTGTAACAGAATCAAAACATGAGTATTTTGTAATTTTGCTAGCTTGGTTAACATGAACACACAGCATGTTGTGTGTTCTTCTACCTACTGTCCATCCAAGACAATACATGTGCTTACTTGGTAAGAGTGATAGTCATTGTCACTGTATACCAGGGGCGATTCAAGCATCAATTCAATTTTATTTATACAGCCCCAAATTACAACAATTACCTCAGAGCGCTTTTCATAAAGAGCAGGTCTAGACCGTACTCTGTGTACAGTTATGTTATTTACAGAAACCCAACAATTCCCACCCTTAATTTTTGTTGTTTTTAAATCTGTTTCTCTTTTTATACAGAAACTCGTCTAATTCTGATCACCTATGACAAAAATACATTGATCAATATTGGAAAAGAAATTCCGGGGACTGGACTGAGTGCAGCACATCTGGAAACAACTATCAATGGCATCTGACAAAAAAAAGCGGACAAGCCAGAGGATAGAGAAGAAAGAGAGGAAAGAGAGGAAAGCGAGTGTAACAGGTGTGGCCGGGTGTGTGAAGGATGACTCTTGAGATCACTTCTTCCACAATTTATTGGCTCGCACATCTGCAGAACACAACCCACACATCAATTGACCCCTGGCCTCCTTTTACATCACCTCTGCTTCCTAAAAAGTAAACACTAACATATTTTAACGGTCAAACTAATACAAAACTGCTACGTGACATAACCATATTGACATTTCACAATTTGTGTTTAAAGTTATAACGTAAATGGTTCAATTTCCAAAGAAAATACATAAACCCAGCAGCACTTGTCCACACAACCTACCCTCAGCGGTGCAAAACGCGACTGAGGGAGACGACCACTACGGAAGCTTAGGAGGTACAAAAGGGGTAGTGTGCAGCTAGGACATTTCCACAGAAATAGCAAAAATAACTCAATGAGATAACATTCACAAATATTCAATAAAACCATTAAATGATAAATAAAATCCACAAATGCAAATTTGGAGATAATTATTAAAGTGCATTTTTAACTCCGTTACACCAGCAGGGAGAGGAGTGAAACTAAATAATTTTGGACCAAAGGCTTTCCCACTTCCCAGACTGTTGGCTAATGTCCAGTCATTGGACAGTAAAATGGAGAAAGACTAATGCAGTGTCTCAATTCAGGTACTTCCTTGAGTATACTAATGTGACCCGAGGACCCCGCGCCTATTAGCGGGCGTCTGATTTAGAAATAAACTAAACT
Source organism: Lepomis macrochirus (assembly GCA_024633595.2). Lineage (NCBI taxonomy): Eukaryota > Metazoa > Chordata > Actinopteri > Centrarchiformes > Centrarchidae > Lepomis > Lepomis macrochirus. The sequence continues at coordinate 35,126,559 of JALXJV020000015.1, forward strand.
CAGGTAAGGTTCTGCTGGGGAACAAGCTGCACCAAAAACAAAACCAGGGTCAGACCAGTACGGTTTATAAAACAATGCGGCTGCATTTAATGGATAAAAAAATATAAAACACCAGTAAAAGAAACAGTTTTCAGTCATTCATAATAAATCTTAAAACAACAATCGCTGGGCAAGCCTTAATCCGCCCGGTCCTCAGTAGTTCTTTAAAATCCTGTTTCAGTGCCTACCGCCTTCCTTCCACGGCTCGATACTCGTCCCTCCTCTCCGCCGTGGCCAGTAGCCTAGCGTGATAGAATGTTCACGGCAGTCAGAGTTCTACACAGTATCTTCTTTACAATAGTCCATCTTGCGATAGTTAAATTACATATAAAAACTCTAGAATTACACACAAAAGTGCATGCAAACAAACAAAATCACAACATGCAACAAAACATAAGTCTTTCCCAAACCACACAATAACGTTACACAAGCGGCTAACGGTCCTTCTCTCTCTGTGGCGTGACACATAACAGTAAGCTATAGGCTACTTAAACGAAAATAGGACCGGGAGTCTGATACACCGGGCTCGCGCCCGCTTCGGCTCCGGGCCGCTGCGTCTACCCAAAGGATTTCTCTGCAGTGCGGTTGACTCTCTTCCCGAAGTCTACCTCGGTCCTTGTCTCGTTTCGGTCCACGTCGTCTGTGGTTACCACCTCGTCGTTCTGGATTCCTTCTCATGCCGCTGCCGTTATGGATCTCTCGGCCCACCTCTCTTCCCTCCTCGCGTTTCTTTTATTAAAAGCAAACCCAAATAAAAGCACCAAAAGCTACGATAAAATAGTCCAAATACAAATCAAAGCCTGTTCTGACTGCTCAATAGGCTGTATAAAGTCCGTGCTGCTCAAATATAAACACAAAAATTAATGTTTCAAACGTTGTTTCTGTTACAGTGGGTCATAATATATCATGTATTTTAGTTTGTCAGTGCATTTTGTGCTGTTAGGAAATGAATTCTGCGCATTTCGGCTCTAACTCAAAACTTGCGTACATGTACACCACCTCCTGAGCTGGCGTAGGATTTGAGCGTGCCGTACGCCAACGTCCATATTGATAAATCTCAAAGTCACCGTGGTTTTGGGCGTACGCCAGGTGTACGCTTGAAATTTGATGTACGCACTTTTGATAAATGAGGGCCATCGTGAGGAATGTACAATCCTGAGTCAAATTCCTCAAATGTGTTCACATACCTGGCAATAAAGCTGATTCTGATTCTGATTAAAGTAACCCTCCCAACCCTGTACAGGTCAGTAGTGATCTACAGGTCTAAGGAAATGTGGGCTGTTTTGTTTTCTTCTAACAACAGACATTTGTTGGTAGGTCCAGGCACCAAGGCAAAGCCTAAACTAAATTATTTCATGATATTTATTATATTTGCTATATTCTGACCAACTTAACTTTTTGCATTTATTGCTATAATAAATTAAATACATATGTAGATGTTGCCTATTGGCTCGGCTATACATTAGCATATACCCACTGATATCCACATAGGAAAATATGATAAAATAAAAGCAATCATACATATAGTACATGTATCCATTTAGTAATCATTACTCCAAATCTTTTATTCCTTCCACCATTGGGTTATTAAATTCAGACAGTAGCCACTTTAAATAGGATCCTTATCCACAGTTTATGCATTTGTGCTTCTATGCAAGCAAAATCACACTCTGATTGAACCAACCGACAGTGCAGTAACAGTAATTAAGTCCCTTTTTCACTGCACGGTACCAGCTCGACTCGCCTCCACTCTACTTGGCTTTTTTTGGTTTTCCATTGTGGAAAAGTTGTACTTGGACCTGATGCGAGGTACCTTTATTCATATCACCTCTGTCAATGTTCCAAGCTGAAGCGATACTAAAATGTGACGTGAAAACACAGCAGACTGCTGATTGGTCAGAGACACAAGGACCAGGTATATATACACAAGGACTAACGAGCAGGGCGGGAGCAACACAGGTGACAGTGATCAAGGTTAACAAAGCAGGCAGAGAGACAGCAGGAACAGAGAGGCAGGCAGGCAGAGACAGGGGGAACAAAGAGGCAGAGTGATAACTGGGGGAACAGACGGAACACTTGACAGGCACACATGGGGCAAAATTAATCATCAACACAGATAGAACACATGTAACAAAATAGACAAGATTCTAAATTCAGACAATAACAGAAACTTATTTAAACAGACAAACACCGACTATAACACAGGGATCATAACAGACAAAACCTAAACGAGAACAGAACTAGAACACAGAGTACTGAGCAGACTAAACCAAAAAGATGCAGAGAAAGAACTAGAATCAAATACTATGACATGAACTACAGCACAGGACTAGGAACAAAAACCCAGACTCCCCAACAAGACACACAGACAGACAGGACTGAAACCCAGACACAGAGGAACCAAAGTCAAAACACAGAGAAGGTATGGCCAAAATAATATAATCCAGACAAGCCCAGGACAGAAGCTGGCTAAATCTCGGGATGTCTTTTGCAATGTAGCAAAGATGTTAACAATATCCTGACCAACATGGGCTACCTCTTGGCCACCTGAGCCGCAGATGCTTCTTAAAGAAGTGGGATTATGCTTTTTGACTTTTCCCTTTCCTTTATTGAGTTAAATATCTTTTTTGTGCATGTAATAGGTTTGCAAAGTGAAAATACCCAAAGTCCATCACAAAGGCAGTTCCCATCTCCCACAGAAAACACTGCTCTGACCTGCCCAAAAACAGCTCATTTGTGGTCAAGAATCTTCTTTCGCTTTCTTGTGACTTCACAAGAAAACACGCGTCATAATGCTCACCTAGCAGCTAGTCAGACACACCCTCAAAAACACTGGTGGAAAAACAGTGAAACAGCTCTCCTCTCCCTTCCAAACACTAGCTACCCTCCAGGCAGTCAGTGGATATAAAGTTGATACTGATGTAGAGACAGAGCTCAGTTAAAACTTTATGGATGACAGATACTTTTGTTAGAAATTAATAACTCACCACTCTGAAACTCCAGTCCATGTTGCTAAGCTGGTAAGGGGAACATGTACAGCAGAACTGAAGCCGTGTTTACTGGCTTCTCACTGACCTGCTCTACTCTGCTTCTGATTGTCTAGTAGTCCTTAACTAAGAACTGCGCATGTGCAATTCCCAACAAAGATCATGTAGAGGCAAGATGCATCACTCCATAGTCAACACGAAGCCTTCAACACAGGGTGAAAAGAGGAGCTACAGCAATCTGCAGTATGACAAAAATATGGTGTTTTTTGAAAATGAATGGAAAATGATGATGTTTTTATGGAACTACATTTTCATTTTCAAGTTAACATTAAAATTTGAAATTAGTCCAATGTACGCTTCCCTACTTTACTTTAAGCGTCACCCTGAATCTGTTGAAGGACTGTCCGTAGTAGGCGTTGAGTGGAACAGCATGTGGATGAATGTGTGGCTTTACCTTCATGGCCCTGATGTCTTTCTCACTTACCAAATTTGCCTTGGCTCCACTGTCCAGCATGGAGAGGAAAGACACCTCTGTGATTCCATGTCTTTGTAAGCAGCCCTCGAAGCATCACTTAATGTTGGACCATGCTATTCAATTGCAGCATTTCATTCTTTTTAAACTTCACTCAGTATTTAGCTTACCTCAGTATTTTAAAGTCAGGAATATGATATGACAGTATCAATAAAATCCTAATGCTACCCATCCCAATTCATGAGAAAATATCCGGCTGATCTCCATGTCCTGGTTTTAATATCTGGCCCAATTGAATTTATAATTGGATAGTCCTGCTGTAGGGCTAACTCACTGGTATGGCATATCTTCATTGCTGCCTCTAAGGTAAGCTCAGTCTCGTCATGGTTTTGGGTTTGTCGGGTGTGTTTGTAGTTGTTTCCTTTGTTTCGTTGTAGTTTTGGTCTGCCCTAGTGTCCTGGGGTGAGTTCAATCTCAAAAGGTTTTTCAACAACATGTTTCCTTGCAATTTTGTGCAACGTTTGAGGTATGTTTTCTCCCGTTTGGTGGGCATGCCACAGGTTTTACCCGGTTTCTGAGAGCTTCCTGTTTTAGTTTGTAGTTTAGTCTGCCCCCAGTGTGTGTTGTCATATTTTACTTCCTGTGTTTGTGTCCTCACTGAGTGTCTAGTGGTTTCACCTGTGTGTTATTATGTTCTCCCCTCCTGTTGTATTTAAGTGATTTGTCCCTGCACTCTGTGCCAGTTCATTGTTGCTTTTGTGTCCAGAGTTTTCATGCCAGTGTTTCTCCTGTGTGTACAGCCAGTGTGATGGATTATACCCTGTGTTCCCTGTGGATTTCTACTTTCTCTTACACTGGAACTTTTCACTGGTTTCATTATTTGGACTGCTAGTGTTAGTCATTTTGTAAATTTCTGTGTTTGGGATTAATAAATTACATATAGGGTACCTGCACTGCACCAATGTCTGCATTTGGGCCCTAAACTCCTGTAACCTGCGTTCAACCCTTGAGCTGAATGTAACACTCATAACTTTTCTCTTATTTTCTTTGACATTAATAATTTAAAGCACAAGTTGGTCCTGGATCATTGAATCTTTTAGCACTCCAAAATGGCAGGCTCATAAACTTAGTACAATATCCTGGTAAAAAACAAAATTTTCCAAGTGAGTGTGTGTAGTTTTTAATGCAATATGAGACTACATGACCAGGAGAGTCATAGTGCTGTTAACAGTATTCCTGAATCTATTTTACACTGGAACTGCAACTGAGCTTCATTGTTGTCAGTAATATCAGCCATTTGTTTTTCGCATGTGTACCATAGGTCTGTCAGCTGGCTTGGGGAGTAGCAGAATACAGTGGGGTAAATACCTAGGGAAGGAAGAAAAAGTTAACAAAAAAGTGCAATCAATACAAGATAATTGTAGGGGACAGGAGAAGAAGAGCACAGGAAGTGCATGTTAGATGTTAGGAGTTAGAGGTGTTATAAGAGGAAGTGTTCTCGGAAGAGATGAGTTTTCAAGAGCTTCTTGAAGTTAGAGAGGGACGCCCCTGCTCTGATGGCGTGTGGTAGCTCGTTTTAATGTTGAAACACCGACACTAGAGGTGCTCCGATCAGGATTTTTTTGGGCCAATCATGTAAAAAGTATCATATACCGATCACCCATCACTGGGTCTGTTTAAAGTCTTTTATTTATCATAAAGCATTATATAGTATAATTAAGTATTAAAATTAACAGATGATAAAGTATCACGAAATGATACTTATGAATTTACTTATGATACTTTGTTTTATTGCCAGGAAACACAAGCAACAAATTCCACAGACTTAAGCCACAGCAGCCCTTTTCTCGTAACTTCGAACATCTTATAGCTTCACAAATATAGTTTAACTGTGGAATAAACTACAAAAACAGAACAAACAGGCTTTAGAGAGAGAGTGGGCTACAGAGAGGAGTCATCTGAAAATAAGGGACATTTCAAAAAGTACAATGTTAATTCCACATTATTAGTATATTGTTAATATTACTTATAGTTAGTATATTCATTAGAATTTCATATGATTTACCACTAGTATAGGCCTAATATTATTTCAGTGGGTTGTTTTTATTTATTTAATCCTTGTGCAAGAAGCACAGTCTACATCTTTTATATAGGTTTACTGCTACAGGCTTTACCAGAGGAGAGAGTAGCAAACACTTTAAATACGGCCAGACAGTTTTTATTTGCTTGTATAAAGGTTAAAGATACGGGAGATTTACGGGGACAGCAAAGTGGAACTGTTACTGAAAGTAACACGAGAGTACAGAAAGACTGTGACGGCGGAAACAGACTGGGAGTGGTCGCAAAGTACAGTACATGGCGACATGCACAGTAGGCTAGCCTACAAGTGTTTACACAGTGTGTAGTCTACATGTATTTACATAGTACAAAATATTTTAATAAAAATAGTGAAACTAAAACTCAGTAGCATCCTGTTATTTCTTTGCATGACTGACAAGACAAAACAGAAACCCAAATGTGTCTGTGTCATTGTTTTATAAAACTTTATATAACCTTATATAGCCTTTATAAAACCCCATGAATGGGGTTAGTTGTAACACTTGCTGTTCAATCAAGTCTGTTTATTCAAAACAATTCTATTTGATTCATTAAATTATATCTATATACTATAAGTGAACTGTTTATGGATATATATATGACAGATAGATATCCACATCCATCTAACCCTCAACCAACCATCCTTCATGAGTCCATAAACAGATGACTAGATATTTGTAGATATTATCTCTTTCCATCCATGATAATATATCATCAAGGAAGAGAGATGTCCATCCATCCATCGTTAACCGCTTATCTGCTGAAACAGTCAGTTCTTTTAAATCAAGACTGAAGACCTTTCTTTTTACCACTGTTTTTAATTAAATATTTAAGATTTTAAGATTTTTCTTTTTATTGATAACTTACACTGCACTGTATCTTTTACTGTCCTGTTTTCTTTTTCTTTGTTTTTAGCTTTTATATTTTATGTTGCTTTTAAATGTTTTTATTGTTTTTCCCTGTTGCTTTTATGTTTTATGTAAAACACTTTGAATTGCCTTGTTGCTGAAATGTGCTATACAAATAAACTTGTCTTGCCTTGCCTTATCCTGCGTACAGGGTCGCGGGGGGCTGGAGCCTATCCCAGCTGAAAGAGAGATATCTTTTTGTCTAAATCATGGTCTATCATGGATTTATATTCAAATGGATGTACCAATGAATAGATGGATTGTATGTAACACAGTGAACTAACACTTGCTAGTAGTTGGTCAGGTGTTTCAAAACTGTCCGTCTTAGACAGAAAGACGGTTATTAAGGTAATCAGTAATCAAAAATTAAGTATGACACAGAAATTTTCTTTTATGCCGCGAAAACACTCTCCCCTGTGTATCTTCACAAAAATGAGTACAATCTCTAAAAATTGGTGAGAGACCATCTGCTGGCTCTTTGATAAACTGACCTGAAACGCAACCTGCTCGACCCTGAGAAACTACGTAAATGTTAATGTTACATCTTACCCCGTGTTAGGTTGTGCCCCACGTTCCCCTAAGGCTAATATTTTCATAGACGCCATAAGAACACATCAAATCAACACATTATTATAGTCTATGCTGTTCATTTAGTCATTAACACGTGTGTCAGCTGCAGCTGTGCTACTTAGACTATTTGTCTAATATTAGGCTACAGTTTGTAAAATATGCTGCTCTGCTGCCAGTGGAGTTCATGTCTGCGATTGTGACTTACTGAGTTGATAAGCAGCTTTGTGTGACCACTTATCCTGGTCGCAAATGTTATGATTAGTGAAGCCAGATAACGAAAAAATATCCTGGGTATGTTAAACTCGCTTCGTGGTACAAGCCCCAGGTGTGTATTAGGGCGGCCTGCCCAAGTAAAGTACATGTGGGAAACACTGTATTTAAAGTTAGGGCAAGCTGTAGGCCCATATTTTGTAAAAATTACACCGTAAACCTGTTTAATTGTCTTCCAACTGTGTGTCACATACCTGAAATATGTGGTTTCCAGAGTATATCTACCAGGCTGGTACAGTCTGGTAATATTAAATAGCTGGGTGTCAATATTTCCTCCAGGCTGTCAGAACTGACATGGTTAAATTACACCTTTCTGCTTAAATCAGTAGGATAGGAGAGGATGACCTCGTGTGATGGACAGCATTGCCCAAATCACTCATGTGAAGAGTCGACACCATCAAAATGATGCTGCTGCCCAAAATCAGTTTAAAAAGCAAAAGATTGTTTGTCAGACTACAGACTCCTGTCATGAATGGACATAGAACAAACATTCTGTAAGGAAATTAACATTTCTGAAATGCCATTTATAAGCATTAACATATGCACTTCCCTGGCAGCCTGGTGCCAATTTATTAAATATCTAGGTCATCTTTCTCATGCAGACTTACTCCAATCTGGAACAATCCTGACATCCTCCAAAATAAGAAAATGCTAAATTCCCCATTGTGGTATGATAAAAAGGGATATGACATCTAGAGCATGTCATCGAGGGCAGTAACTTTAGTGAGGGCTAGGGCTCTAGTTGTTACAATATGAAGCTTGATCCAGAATACACAAGGAAGGTGTTTACACTAATACTAATACATAACACTAAACTACGGTGAAAAGACTAATGCAGACCCTTCAGAGCTTCATGTCTGTGTAATGTCCCAAGAGTGAAATAAGTAAAAGAGTGAAATAAGTAAAAGAGTGTGTGTGTGTGCGTGTGTGTGTGTGTGTGTGTGTGTGTGTGTGTCTGCATTACAATCTATGTGTATGGCTTAGTGCTGTTTGCCTAATGCATGAGTCAAACCATGTATTGTGAGTGTGAATAGGGCTCAGTGGCAGTGCAGGGGATTAGCATGAGAATGGTGTGTGAGTGCTGGAAGGCCAGTGCTTCATTTCTGTCACTCTGCAACTCATACTCTATCAACTCAGCCCTCTGCTCCTCAAAACACTCAGCTGTGGCTCGGCTTGGCTCCCCACCTCTGTCATTGTTGCCTGCTCATAATCTTCCTCATCTCTCTCCTGGCAGGAACTGGAGACAGCATGGAGAATAACCACACCTTCCTGTACTTTGCATACGGCAGCAACCTGCTGAAAGAGCGACTCCAGCTCAAAAACCCCTCTGCAACAGTACACTGTGTGGCAATGCTCAAAGTACGGTCTGTTATTAGGTGCACAAACATTCTGTCTCATATTATCTGTACACATGTTCTATGTAACTGCTTTTTTTGTCTTTTCAGGACTATAAATTGGTGTTTGGGAACCATAAAGGCCTTGCCAGTGTCAGGTGGCATGGAGGTGTGGCCACCATAGAGCACAGCCCTGGGGACGAGGTATGGGGTGTGGTGTGGAGGATGAACATGTCTGATCTGGAGTCTCTAGACAGGTAAAATGACAGGTAAAGTTTTTCTTTACCAATGTCTTTAATGGCTTCTCATGGAATTCCTTCAATGTATTCCTGTTAAAATGACATGTACCATATCTGTGTTTTTATGTGGATGCATATGTGTACACTCTCAGTCAAGAGAATGTGATCTTAGGTGCATACAGTCCTGTGGAGCTATCAGTCAAGACAAAAGGCCAGGAGCTTAACTGTCGGACCTACATAATGAACAGCTGCGTGTATGCCCCACCATCACCACAATACCTACAGGTAAGGCTGCTTTCATTACGTCCTTAATTTTAGACGCAAAGCACTTAAATATAATTCCTGAGGAGTGATACCTTCCAGTGACAAATGCCAAACTAATTCTTCAACTCTTAGAAATTAATTGTAAAGTAAAGTAAGTCAATAGGTTTTAAAGGACAAGGCTTATGTTATTCTCCATTTTTATTGTCAACAAGTCCCATAAGAAAGTCCTATATCAACTATGTATGTCTCTTGGTACATTATTTCTACCCTACCCTTTTAGTGACACAGTCCCACAGCCAACTGAAAGCCCTTAATGTAAATGCTCTGTGTAGCACCTTTGTAGTCTGCGACAACTCTAACCACTTTTACATGGTTCACCATTCATACGCTGAGCCTAAGTGCTCAAAAAGAAACTAACATTCACACACATTATTATACTCATTCTAGTCAGTATTCCATCAGTGTAATAGGGTTCAGTATCTTGCCCAAGGATGCTTCGACATGCTGGAGGAGCTGGGGATTGAACCGCTGCTCTTTTTGATAACCGTCAATCCGCTCTACCTCCTGAGCCACAGGAGGTTCACAGTCTTCCTAGTAAAGGTAAAAGTGGTGAATATTATTACCAAAATACACTCAAAACTAAAAATAGTGTTGCGCTGTAAAAAGTCCCCTGTGACTGATTTGGTATTGCTATTATTATATATGGCATTCACTAGCAAGGACCACACAATCACCAGGTATGATTAAATGATTTATTGATGATCGGAACAGATGATGTACGAGACTTGCGGTTGCCGAAGAGACGTTTGAAGCGTTTTGGGGAAGCTACGATAGGGAAATCCGCCGTAGCACCCGGGCACGACAGACCCCCTGATAACCCTATGGAGAGGAAGAAGATTAGGAAGCAGGACAGAGAAAGGGGTGGGGGGGAGGGATGCAGGATACGAGAGCGAAGGGGAGGCGTTAGGACGTGTGGGTATTTATGGAAATGCAGGTGATGACGTGGTTAATGTGTGGTCCGCTCCTGAAACTCTGCTAATTAGCACCACTTAATGTTCTTTACACTGATGCATCAGTGTGTACGCAGCATTTTACTGCTGTAACTGGTTGAGATGGAAAGCTTATCTATTTAAGATACAGTTGGAATACCTTTGTTAAGAAAAACAAAGTTCTGCTATTCAAATCTGTTTTCATTTTTGGGACTTTTCTCTAATCTTTGCTTTTTTGTGAAATAATGGATCATTTTACCTCTTGGGCCTCAATCTAAGATGTGAAACTCATAGACAATTGAAACATCGCAAAGGTTCCCCCCCAAAACGTCCTCAAAACTACTGTATCTGTGTACTACTGTGAACTAACTATTCAACCATTTCACACACATTTGGGTTATTTTTTGATCTCCTTCTGATAATCAATTATAATACTATTTTTTCACTTCCATTCACTGAGGCTCTGACACAGTGTGGAGCCTCCCAGGGGAGGCCCGCCTCCAAGTTTGAAAATGTCTGCAGTAGAGTCAAAAGTAGTGAAGTAAAAGTATACAAGTAATATATTTTCAAGTGAGGATTAATCCACATTTCGTGCTCACATAATTGATCCAAAATAAACTACAGTGTGTGTTTATGGCAGAGATGGGGACTCAAGTTGCACACAGTCAGACTTGACTCCTTAGAAGACTTAAAACTCGACTTGGACTCACTATTTGGGACTCAATCTTTATTTTATTTTTAAAATGTAGTTTGCTGAATTAACATTGAGAAAATGTCTGACGAGCTGAAAATCACTCTCTCTTATCATGCCTAACATGCAGCAACAACACCATAGCGAGCACACCTGCTGCTGCAGTGCTATTTGTCGTAACTATTATACTATACTATAATTATTATGGCTCTAACAACTTCACATAAGCCCCCAACAAAAGAATCACATAATGTAATGTATCTGTTGTCCCAAAATAAAGTATGCTGGATCGACCACATCAAACTTTATCAGGGATCAGCAGCCAGATAGGTGAATCACCTGGGACCTCATTTATAAACAGTGCGACACACAAAACAGGGCTGGAAACGGGCACATGCCACCTTCCATGCAAAGGTTGTTATCTATATAAACCAAACTTGACAGCAGAATGTGCGGTTCTCCGCGCAAACTTTGAGCCATACGTACCCATAATAACTGGAAAAATGAGAAACGGCAACTCACATGGCAGAAGGATGAAACATTTGAAATACTGTTGTGGAAAATGAATTAATTTGAATTACTTGAAATAATTTATTATTATGAGTTAATTTGTAAAACAGATAAAAGCCTTTTCAAATAAACAAACATCTGTTTGATTGATTTTCCCTGTGTACAATAAAAAACATAATTTAAGATCATTTGCAGTGCACACAAAAAGAACCATGATTTAAGATAAACACAAACAGAGATATCTGTTTCTGCAAAAGAATGCCTTAAATATGTTGTACAGTGTAATCAGGTAGCACATTAATTGATACTTGCATGCAGTACAATTTATTCTCATAAATAAGGTGAACTTATTATTGGACAAATTACATTTAAATTGATGCCGTTGTCAATGCGAGTGCATAGTTTCATATATTGTTATCACGTTTGTTGCCTTATTATATTTGAGCTAAACGCTATGCGCCAGCGTGTGGATGTGATGCAATGCTTGAAATAGTAAATGTTTAAGTGTACTGCTTGTGTCACATAAAGCAAGTCATTTTTAACTCATCAGCAGTGAGTGGGCCGTTTGTGTAGCCTAAATAAACGTTTAAACACAAGTGGAATGCATTTGGTTGAAAATCTTTTCAAACAGGGGAAAAACAAATACCTGGGTAACCCCGTCTTGCATTTCTGTATCCCCCTCCGCCTCTGTCACTACTCAGGAGGGATGCACCTTCCTGCAAATTGGTTATAAAGTGGTGGAGCTCTACTGCCCCCATTCCTCTGCTACACAAGTGTTGCGTGTATGTGTGCCTTTTACCAACCAAACAACAGGCTTCAGCTTCACCAAAACGAATGTCAGTGTGACACTAAGTTCAATTTTAGTTGTGTAGCTTTTCTGTCAGAATTTGCTGTCCTTATCTTCATGCAGTCAGTACGGTAATGAATGAATGGTATTAGTGAGGGCTGTTTCACTGACCATTTATAGGTAACTATGGGCATTTAAAGAGTCTGACAAGGAGCTCACTCACATATGCAACATTTCAAGTTGATTGTGATTTATAAAGGGAAATTGGAGTAGGAAGTGCGTGCGCACCCCTGGGGGGTTAACAAACATGTTTAGCTCAGGATCAGCTATGTAATGTTAGCTTGCTACTAGCTTTGTAGCTAAGGGAAGAATCTAACTTGATTAGATTGGCATTTGCTGAATGTTTGAAAAGATGAGTGAGTGTTTGCTTGCCACACTTTTTTACATGCTGGCTTTGCCATGGCTATAAAAAAAAATAATGGTCGGGTAATGTAATCATTCACATTGTGAGTCCGCTAGCTAGCTAATGTTAAACCGAGAGAAACATCTGCTATAGGCAGGTTACAGGTTTACTGTTGACCAGGTAATGTTACAGGCTTATTAGGATTCCATTACTGTATAATTTTTTTATCCTATAGCTACATAGTTTGTATTCAAGCTACAGTATATATTCATGTTATAAGGCAAAATACCGTTATTAACCTGACAAGTAATCGTTGTAGATACTGTATGTCAGAGATAGGGACTCGACCAAATAAAAGACGTGCTGAATGCGAAATAGGTTAGTAACCTAGCTAGTTTAGTAAACATGTTTAGCTGAACATTGACCATCTAACTTTAGCTTGCTTCTTGCTTTAGCTATGACCAACGACATACAGTACAGAATTCCATGTATTCCTTATGGACTCTAGCTCAGAGACTTGAAGTGGTGGAAAGTAACAAAGACAACAAAACAAACAAATACTTTGTTACTGTACATAAGTAGTTTTTTAATGTATCTGTACTTTGCTTATTTTTAGTTATCTTAACTTTTTACTTTCACTTCGCTACATTACTCCATTACATTCTGCACAAGACCTCGTTACATATTAGTATACAGCCCACCTAAGTGGAGCAGCACCAAAAAACAAATTGATAAGGCCAACTTGGTGCAAATCAACTTTGCCCAGCTAATGTGACACCGGCATACGCAGCAGGACAGACTGGGCATTATGGATGCACATCTCAGTAAATAATAAGCATCACAGGGGCTATGCTTAAGTTTGTCAATAGAGTAGATGTGGGATCATCAGTCAGTACAAGTACAGCCAGAGATGTAGAACCGGCATCAGACCCAAGCAGCTCAGACCCTAATGGAACAGTTGCTGCTCCACCAAATGACCCAGCAGATTGGCCCCCAGTCTTAACAGACTTCATGAGGACTGAGTTAGTGTGCAGAGGTCCATTCAAACCAGCACTAATTTTTCTTTTAGTGGTTTCCATTCAGCCTTATTGAAGGGAGAGCATTTTACTCTCTACTGATAAATATGTTTGCTTTTATTAGGTCCTGAGCACGAACCATGTGCGGGCCCCCTTGAAACTGAAGGGATTTCTTTCTTTCTTTCTTTCTTTCTTTCTTTCTTTTTCTGCAAAGTAACCTCAATTTGGGTCCTAAAAATACTCGAAAACTTATCAAGTTTTTTACATAATTCAGGTGGGGCGAAATATCAGACTTGAGACTTGACTTGGACTCTAGCTCAGAGACCTGTGAGCATATCTGCTGTATCCTAATAGATAAGGTATGATGATAATACAATACATGCTCTGACGGACATTGCAAATTAGCCTTGGCTATAAATGTTGTAGTGTGGTGCATGTTGATTGTTCCCACTTGTCCCCATCAAATAAATAAATAAAATAAAATAAATTCCTTTTATACAGCTATGTGGTGTTCTAAGCAGACTGAATGCAGCAGATGATAGAGCCCTAACTACAACCATAAGAGACTTGTGGCATTCAAAAAGAGGGTTCATGGTAATGAAGGAAAATGGAGCCCAGTGCAACAGTGTGGCTCACTGATGTGATTTTATTAGTTTTTGGACAACAGTGGAGCTTACAAAGGAAGAAGATATATCAGGCTTTTGATAAAGTCGATGCTTGTTAGTAAGATACATTCACTGTTGGTTCTGGTGTTTTCATGGACAGAAGTCAGTGAGAGGGCTATACCCCACAGATGAGAACAATCTTGCAATAAATCCTACCATCAAGAGGGTTCTAAAGATAGGTTTTTGTTGAGACTGAGGTGTTTATTCAACTGTATGATCATTTTGGATGTAGGCTATATCCTATCAATAAAATAATTAGAATAAAAACCATTGATAACACAATCAATTTAAATGAAGACTTTTGGACCATGCAGGCACAGCTGATTACACTGTCGAAAACCTCATTTCAGCTTGATAAACTGATCCCCAATCGGCATGCCTAATGTGGCTTTTCACATAGACATGTTCAGGCGCTGTTACTTCAACGTTCCCGGATCAGAGGCAGATAACGCAGCCTTTCTGATGCTGACTGTTTTCACTCGACATCATCTGAATCTCATTTTGTCTTATGGGCTTCAGCATATAAAACTTGTTGTTGTTTTGTATCCTTACATGAAGTTTATGTTGGAGTCTGTGTTGTGCTGGGAGCCACTTGTTTTGTGGTGTCAGAACATTAAAATTAGAACCTGACTGATCCTGTAGGCGTGCCGGGTGATTTTAATAGGAAGTTATTCTGCTGTGCCTTGTGCGTAAATGTGCACAGCGTCTCTCTTAAAGGGGCTATATGTAGTTTTTCAATAAAATCACTTAACAATACAAGTATTTTTTGCCAACAGGTCTCTTCTGATTCTGAATCAGTTTTGCCGTTAAGTCCAACAGAAATCCCAGGTCAAGTATCCACGCGTCATCTGACTATTCTTTGTGCTCTTCATTCCTCATTGACAGAAAAGTCTTTATCTCTGGCAGCAAGTCAACAAATCTCGGTAGCACATTGTCGCAACTCAGCCACCAGACATCAGCGTGGAGAATCAGGTCTCCCTAAGTGGCATCGAGCTCATCCAATAACTCCTTGAATAAACGATGTTGCAGAGCTTTTGCTCGAATCGAGTTAATCAGTTTGACCACCAGTAACATGACATGAGAGAAGACCACTACTTTCCCAACCAAGGCCTGCTGATGAATAATGCAGTGATTATTCACAAAGTCTGGAAAAGCAGGATCATTGCGGCACAGTGCTATAAAACCAGAGCGCACACCGCGCCTTGCCGGAGCCCCATCAGTAGTGATTGCCACCAGTTCCCATGAATGGGAATGCAATTTTCATCGACATATTTTTTAAATTCATTAAAAATATCATCACCCCTTCTTCTGTCCTTCAAGTGCAGAACAGTGAGAAAGTCCTCCTTCGTTGTAGAATCCTGGAAAACCATTCCGACAAATACAACAAGCTGAGCTGTGTCCATTACATCCAGGGATTCATCCAACTGCAGTGAGAAATATTCACAAAGTGACAGGTCCCTTAACACCTGTCGATCCACGTCCTCCAACAGTGAGTCGACCCTTCTTGTCACTGTTGCGGGGCCAAGCGGGACACTGCTGAGTGCTGTTTTGATGTCATCTTTGTTTTTGAAGTCATCGCAAACTGTGTTGGCCCATCTGTAAAAGGCGTCTTATGTTTGGCCAAAATGTGACTTACACGAAATGATGCTTCTGTAGCAGCTTTATGCTGAACAGCAGGTTTAGTGAAGAGCAACTGCTGGGCTTTCAACTCCAACTTTAGCTCCGGCACATTTTTAGCACGGATGGTGCTCTTCGGTGGATAGCTGTCCCTAAAGGTCCGGTGGTTATCATTGTGGTGCCGCTCCAGGTTTCCTCTTTTAGTCAGTGCTTGTGTTAACATACATACATAACATACATATACACTTGTCTTTAACTAATGTAAAAATAAACTCTTCTTCCCATTCTGGATGAAAATAATAGGGCTTCTTTCACGGAGCCTCAGCCATGTTAGCTGGTTGTAACCTAGCTAACCTAGCCCTTGCGTGCATCTGCGTGTGAAATCTGAAACCAGTGAGGATGACTTCTCTTAACTCATTGGTCAATTCAGTTGTACTTTTATTTTATTGGTCACTTTCATGCTACTGTGAAGATACTACAGCTTGCTCAAGAGAGAGGGGCCCCTTGCAACACCGAACGTTAATCAGGCATTTAGATGATTGTGTAATTGTTTTAATATTATTTTCAAGATCTAGAGGAGAAGTCTCAAAGATATAAATTGGTATAAATTACCGTAAATAAGCATTATTAAAAAAATAAAAATAATCTGGACCTCACCAATTTCTCAACCTTGGTTACGGCCCTGGTTGTTATTGTCTGTGAAGATTCTCAATCATCCAGGTCATAGGAAGGTTAAAATCAGTGACAGGTGGACTTGGTTGAAGATACTGGATGACATTCCGTCCATCATCCAAGAGACTCAGCTATTTAGCCTCTCAGTCAGATCTCAGCTATTTAACAAACTCAGCTATTTAACCTCTAAGGGGTCGTTGTCCAAGATGATCAATACCACTGGTTCGTTAGTGCTCCTGGATGTTGTAACGACAGTCGTTATGGTCGTTAGAGCCACCCAAGGCCAAGTCTGAACGACCATCCTCACCTTTGGCCTCAGGTTGTATTGCATATTGACAGTAGTTACTATAATTCCATTTAAATATTAAAAGAGGGGTGGCTAAATAACATAACACCTTCCAGTACAATACAGTCCAAACAGCATGGCAAAGAAAATCCTTCTAAATGATCATGAACAACACTTTTCGAAAACATTTTTAAAAACATTAGAACCTCCATGAAGAGATGATGTATTGCAGAACAATTAGACTGCATAAGTTTCAACTGAGTGTAAATGACTAGAATTATCCTTTAATAATTTCAATAATTAACAGAGTTGCAGTGTTTGTTGAATGGCTGTTAACGCATTTCCAAGATGGGCACAGACCTCTGTTTGAATCATAAGTGTAAAAAAGTAACTGTGTACAACTTTAGGAACAAGGGCAACTTTCAGTCCCAGAAGGCATTGCAAGAATAAACATCCAGTCAGTTCTGTTGTCTGATTTAAGGCCTTGTGGGTGGTAAAGAGTGGATAAACTATGCATTTACTGTAGATCAGGTTTAAATAAGTTCAGTAACCATGCAGCAGTGTTTTGTTTCTGATTGTAAGGATGAAGCACTCCTACACTAGAATATATATGGCACTAAATTCACACTATGACTGGCATCCTACAGTAATAGCATAAGGATTATTGATATCAGTATTTAAGAGTTATGTTAGTGTACAACTTAAGGCATATCTACTGATATTCTTTTTTTAAAACATCATCAAAACATCACCTCTTAAATTCGGTGGGTAACTAAGCGACCTTGTTTCTTAAAAGTGTAAAAATGTAAGAGCCACTATAGTTACAACATAATGCTACCTTGTTTATGTTTTTTATGAACATAATTAGGAAATGTTTTTATAAATATTAGCAAAACTTTCACAAACATATTTAATTTGACTTCTAATATTATATTTTTTTGCAACTGCATCATGATTCATGTTTTTATATTATGCAGCTCGGTTGATTAGGAAGACAAAAGAACAATCATGAATCAGGTCAGGAGCATCATCACCTATTTACTCCAACTCATTTCTCTTTGTGAAGCATCTGGAATATGGATCAGTGTGCTTACACCCTTCGTCACCTGACTATGTGATCAACTGGTCAAAACACTCAGGACACACACCCTCTGCCATGCTATATTTTACAGATCTGCCAGCTTGTTAGCTACAATACCAGATTGTTCTTTTGCACATGTTAGAGCTCCAAACATGCACAAGACAAAAGCTGTATGCAGACAGGGACAGCTTGGCTTTGTGGCTGGAGCTTTGTCTTCTATTGTGTGTATTCAAGAATCCACTATATTGTTCCCTGCCTGCATAGACAAATTACAAATTCAGTGTGATCTTTGTATCCTCACATAGTGGAGCTCACATGGCTTTGAATATAGGGCCCAATTCTGGACAGCATGTCCATATTGACATATTGATCATACCTTTAATTTGTATTAACGATCTAAGCAGCTTAGAAGCACCTAAAGCAAGTGACCCTGTGGGGTTTAAGAGGTTTTATACATCCAAAAAACTTATATAAAAACCAGAGCAGGCGTTTAATTAAGGCAGGCGTTTATTTGTCAAAATGTGTTCCCACACCAGGCCAGTAAAGGAGGTAGGCGGCTATTTGGGACTCAGCAATTAATTGAAGTTTTACGGTATGCTTCACATAATTGTCCACTAAGGTGCTACTGTATATGGGGTAAAAATATAAATGAGCCATAAGAAATATCGTTTGAAACATGTCCTTTCCAATGTAGGCGATGCTGTCTAGTTCATTTACACGCTACTTTCTTTTTCATGGTGAAACATCAAGATTCAACGCCATGCCTTGGACGTGCCGTTTGAGCAATTGGAAAAAGCTTCATACTTTAACATCACAAGGTTTTTAAGATGGCTCTACCCACATTTGAAGTCAATCAGGTTAAAGCTCTAGGAGGAGTTTGTTAAAGTACGGAGTGTGTAAACAGTGAACAGGTCTTGTAAATAATTCAAAATGGCTGACTTCCTGTTGGGTTTATGGTGTGGCTCCAAGAGGCTTATTTTTAAGTCTAGAGATGATACATCGATCTCTCACATTTCGAACAGCTAGGTAGAACGTACGGCAGGGGCTGCTTTGTTGAAATTTTGTAGGGGGGTGCTAATGACCCAATTTTCCACAACCACGCCCCCAAACCATATCAACCAATACAAAACAACCCCTGTGAGGAGCATGCCAAGTCTGGTGAGGGTTTGACTATCCCTAGCCATGTGACAGCTTAAAAGGCTTTAGGAAGTGCTATAGAGCCAATGTGCAAAAAATGTCATAAATTACATCAAATCGAAACATTACCTGTTTGATTGTGGCAGCAAAGTTTTATTGCTCTTTGAGCACCCTAACAGCCTCAAATATCCGTTAAAAAATTTAAATCGACGCAGGAAATGCAACATGGCTGACTTCCTGACTTCCAAAATCTCATAATAGAAACATAAATGTTGCTTAAACGTTGCTCTTATTCTACGCAGTGAGTAATAAGGGCACTAATCCCATCAAATCTCATGACCATCAAATAAACCTTGTCCAAAACATAGTGTTTGTTTAGGAGCACTATTGAGCCCCGTGGTCACACCCGACCGCAATCACTGCAGAACACTGGATTTTCCACCAGACCTGAGGTCTGTGCAAATTTCATTTGCGCATTTGTGGATCATAGTCCACATTTGTGGATTGTCTTCTGTGGGTAACAAATGTTAAAGTCCAATAGAAACTGCCATACTTATGTCCCCATCAGTTTTGGAACCATTTGTTAAAAATGTTCTGAAAAACAGCTTATGGAAGAAACAAATGTGCATTGTCCTAAAAAAAATGTTTTCCTTTATTTAAATAAAGAGATTTTCACCATAAATTGCAGAAGAAAATGTCTCCAGAATGCAGGAAATTAAGTGTTTAATGCTCCAATTTTCGATGGGAAGGACACCCTCACCCTGCGCTCATGTATTTCAACATTTCTTATTTCCTCAAAATAGTGTTAAAAGCCTTCTCTTCTTGTTCTCGTGCATCGTCTTGTCTCGTGATCCAAGTGTATCGTTACGCCGCTGATCTGAGCAGTTTAATTTGGCTTTTTAATGTAGTTCAATTATTTGTCAACATTTTTCAAAAGCTGCTTGAGAGACAGGGACCCAAATTTTGTGCTACACCCCTAACTGTTTTGTGTAACAGCCATGTGAGCTACACTACATATATATTGTGAGTTCTTGATTACACACAATAGAAGACAAAGCTCCAGCCACAAAGCCAAGCTGTCCCTGTCTGCATACAGCTTTTGTCTTGTGCATGTTTGGAGCTCTAACATGTGCAAAAGAACAATCTGGTATTGTAGCTAACAAGCTGGCAGATCTGTAAAATATAGCATGGCAGAGGGTGTGTGTCCTGAGTGTTTTGACCAGTTGATCACATAGTCAGGTGACGAAGGGTGTAAGCACACTGATCCATATTCCAGATGCTTCACAAAGAGAAATGAGTTGGAGTAAATAGGTGATGATGCTCCTGACCTGATTCATAGTAGTAGTAGTAGTAGTAGTAGTAGTATACTTTATTGTCCTCGAAAGGAAATTTGTTTTGGACTACATGGTTGCTGCATGTACATAGAAATATACAATATACAAGTATAAAAAGTATAAAAAGAGGAAAGACAATTAATTTACAAATTTAAAATTAATAAGATAGACTGTTATTCAACATACGTGTACAACATGAACAACATGATTGTTCTTTTGTCTTCCTAATCAACCGAGCTGCATAATATAAAAACATGAATCATGATGCAGTTGCAAAAAAACAGACGGGTTGGTCTGAGTGTTTCAGAAACTGCTGATCTACTGGGATTTTCACATATAGCCATCTGTAGGGTTTACAGAGAATGGTCTGAAAAAGACAAAATATCCAGTGAGCGGCAGTTGTGTGGACGAAAATGGCTTGTTGATGTCAGAGGTCAGAAGGGAATAGGCAGACTGGTTGGAGATGACAGAAGGGCAACAGTAACTCAAATAATCAAGGTATGCAGAACACCATCTCTGAACGCACAACATGTCGAACCTTGAAGCAGATGGTCTACAGCAGCAGCAGACCACACCGGGTGTCACTCCTGTCAGCTGAGAACAGGAAACTGGGGCTACAGTTCACACAGGTTCACCAAAACTGGACAACAGAAGACTGAAAAACGTTACCTGGTCTGATGAGTTTCAATTTCAGCTGCAACATTCAGATGGTAGGATCAGAGTTTGGAGTAAACAACCTGAAAGCATGGATCCATCCTGTCTTGTATCAATGGTTCAGGCTGGTGGTGTAATGGTGTGGGGGATATTTTCTTGGCACACTTTGGGCCCCTTAGTACCAACTGAGCATCGTTCAATGCGACAGCCTCACTGAATATTGTTGCTGACCATGTCCATCCCTTTATGACCACAGTGTACCATCTTCTGATGGCTACTTCCAGCAGGATAATGCTCCATGTCACAAAGCTCAGATCATCTCAAACTGGTTTCTTGAACGTGACAGTGAGTTCACTGTACTCCAGTGGCCTCCACAGTCACCAGATCTCAGTCCCATAAAGTGCCTTTGGGACATGGTGGAACAGATTCTCATCTTGTGCAGCCGACAAATCTACAGCAACTGTGTGATGCTATCATGTCAATATGGACCAAAGTCTCTTTTGAAAGGTTTCCAACACCTTGTTGAAAGTATGTAAGTGTGTGTAGATCAAGCTAGATTCCTGCCTTCAATCTAATACCTGAAATACAAAGTTCAGTCCCTCAACCAATTTAATCAGCTTAGTTTTTTAAATTTAACTTATAAGTTATAAAACTACTTGCTTTAAAATAGAACACTACAAACCAAAAAAATGAATTCCCCGGATTTTGGGTAACCTGCAGTGTGAATGCAGTGATAAGTAATTAATAAAGGCATAAATTCAATTTTGAAAGCCCAAACAATTAATTATGGAATGAAAACCAGTGTGTACCGAGTTAAGCAGTAGATGATGGTAAGATGTCTTAATTTATGAAAACCGGAGACAGTAAAGGAACCTTAGCATTGATTGGTGAAATCACTTTAAGCACCCATTGAGCTGAGGTTAGTGGGAAGCACAAACAAAATATGTTAAGATCATTGGAGCCAGATTATTTTTATAAGTGGGGTCAGCTCACAAAGCTCTAACAAAAAATAGCTGGAGTCAAGTAATGTAACATCTACCTTGCGACAACCTGCAACAACCAGGTTTCACCGTCCCATAAACACCAACTCTGAATCAGCTGCTCAATCTTTTTCCCGGTAAAGAGCAGGTGTGGAGAAATGAGGAGAGAGAAAGAGCAAAGCAGATCAGGAGAAGCAGAGTTTGTAAGATGCGGAGCAACACGCTCTTTGTTAGATAAGAAGCAATAAAGCTGAGATAGTTAATGTTTGAATCGGCAACTACAGCGTCCACAAACCACTCCACCTTCATCAAAACCCGTTGCTTTCACTGGCCACTTTTCAAAGTTTTTCCTGTGTTATTGTGATGGATTGGATTTAGGTTGATACTTCAGTTCAGTGCAAGTGCATTTTGAGTTGATTGCATCCTGTTATTTTGAGGCTTGCTTTTGTGGTGATTTGATAATACAAACTACATTTGTTGTGTGCTGAATTTTTGAGTGCTGGTTTTTGTTATCAAACTGTTATGTAATTAAGTGTGAGGGTGTACATTTTATACGTGCATCCTTTGTGGCATTTGTGCAAACATTTTAAGTAAACTTAAACATCTTAAATGTCAGAAGAGAGACTTGACTGGCACCCCTGTAAAAACAAAAACTATCACAACCAGGCACATACATTTTTAATAATTAATTCACAACCAGAATATCAATAAATAGTAGGGGTGTGGTGAGACACTTATTAACCCAAGAGATGAGACAGAAGATTGGGTTCACGAGATCAAGATTTTAACACTATTTTGAAGAAATCCTTATTGCTGAATTATGTAAAAAAAAAAATAAAAAAAAAAACAGTTAAATTTCTGCATTCTGCTGAATGTTTCTGCACCAATATATGGTGGAAATATTTTATTCATGTAAAGGCAAACACAAAATACAGGTGGCAGGTGACAATTACACAAAAATGTAACAGAATGCAATGCTATGTAATAACGTCATTATTTAATGAGAAATCAGAGATAAGAGAATATACCCTATTCTCCACTGTGCATTACAGTATTGCCCCACTGGTTGTATCCCCTTTTGACCGTTTGACCCGTGAAACCAAAACTAACTGAAACACTTGTGATCAGGCAAAAATCTCACCACAAATACACACACGTTAACTTCAGCACCTCCAATAAAGTGCCTGATGAGAAATCTCATCGCATTTTAATCTCGCATGAGATCTTCTTACATCCTTAATAAATACAGATGCAGATATTCAAGAAAAAATATAATCATTCTGTCAGTGGGAATGATGCTGTGCCTCTGAGCAGGACACAGTATAAATACAGAATGCAGGCTGTTCTTCATGTACAGGTATTTGTTAACTAAACATAAATGCTCCATATTTGTATAACGCCTTTCTAGTCTTTTCGTCCACTCGGAGCGCTTTTACACTTGTACCACAAACAGCATTCTAATGTAGGTGTTGTTTTTCTCAAGGTGTGTGAGGGCTGAGTGGAGGGCAGTGGAGATGGCATCCTCTGTGGATCTGTTGGTTCTGAAAGCAAACTGGTGAAGGACCAGGCTGACTGGGATGCTGTTCTTTATGTGCTGAAGAACCAGTTTTTCAAAGCACTTCATCAGAATGTGTGTAAGAGCCACAGGATGGTAGTCTTTCAGACTAGACACTGCAGACTTTTTAGGTCCAGGAAGGATGGTGGCTGTCTTGAAGCAGGTGGGAACTCTCTCCTGAGAAGTGAGATGTTGAAAATGTCAGTGATAATATCAACTAGCTGATTGGCTCAGGTTTTTAGTACAAGGCCAGGAATGTTATCAGGCCCAGCAGATTTACTCATATTCACTGTCAGCAGGACTCCTCAAATCTGCTGTGGATACTGACAGGGGCCAGTCCTCTGGAGGACCAGAAGATTTTACAGCTGACTCCTTGTTGAGGAGATGAAAGCAACCATAAAAGGTGTTAAGTTCACACATGATGGCGGAGCTCCTGCTTTTGTACCCTGTGATGTTTTTGATGACCTGCCACATGTCTTTGTATCATAGTTTAAAAAGCAAGAAATTTGTGTATAGATGGGTCAAACTCAGGACTTCCACACAGGTGACTGGTGTTCAAGTCCCATGTGAAACCAAGTCAGTGTTGACTTATTAAGAGTTTTAAGTTAAATAGCGTTACTGACTTACATAACATACTTTGTTTTATCCCAAACCACCCTGTTTCCCTTAACCTAACAAAGTAGTTTTAATGCAACCCTTTAATACAACCAAACTGCAACCATTTCACAAGGTTAACCACATGTTTAACAGCATGTCACTTACGTCACGTGACTTAAATAAGGTAGTTACGGTCGGGTACGTCTGTTGCTGGACTTTCCAACAGTCATATATGTTGTTCAGGGAAACCTAAAAGTCGTTTTGAGGCATTGACAAACAACATTTAGGTATGAGGACATGTTGCAGAGGTCCTGTTAAGACTGAGTCTTCTCAGAGCTTGTTTTATGACCCAGGTGCCATGAAGAGAACATGTTGATCTTTTTATCACCAAAAGATACAAAATGTTCATCAGAATCCACAATGATCATGCTACATGAACCCGAGTGACTCTGTATGTGTGTGTCGTACTCTCAATTTCTGGCCACTAGTCAACATCCACATACCACTGACCAGCAATTACAATAATAATCTTTTGTTTAACAAAATTGTGACTGTTCAGGGACTTTAGTGTAAGTACAGTCAATATATTCAGCTTAAACCACTGCAGGTGATTGTGATGGGAGCAGAGCAGAATGGCTTGCCAAAGGACTACCAGGAGAAGCTGAGATCAATCAAGACCAACATGTATGAGGGTCCTCTACCCATGATGGCTGAACTGCAGCGAGCCAGAAGAAGAGCCAAAGAGAGGACCAACCACCGTTCTGATGCTTGATAATCCAGCAGAATCCAGGTCCACTTTTTATTGTAGGAAAGTCTTTGTAACACAGCATTAAATCCAATATGGTAGCTTAATAAGTTAACCTTAGCTAACTGTTTCATGGCTAACTTCGAATACAGCACTGATGGGTCTGTGGTCTAACTTGAAGTACCTGTACAGATGAAAATGAACAGTTGCATTTTGACAATTTTGACATGTTTAATCCGCCAGAAATGTTGATTGAATATATATCACCAAAAGGAATAGTGAAACAGGTTGTTATTTTCACAATTGTGCCTTTATGTTTTTTATGATTGTGATACAGTATGCAATGCTTATTTCTTGCTCGTTACACCACTTTGTGTCATCTACAACTAAAATCTTAGGGCCATATTTGAACATTTGTGCCCATTAACTACAAGTAGGAAACATTAGCCCACATCCCCCAATATGGAATGGTACTGCAGTTACAGTATAAGTGCAGAATACTTGTCACTTGTGCTTCACAGTACCAATCTACAAAATAATACCAGGCATAATGTTATTACCTAAATAAAGCGAGTGAATCACTGCAATGAAAATCAGTGGCTGCCATGGAGGTTAAAGGGGCTATGCGTATTTTTTTTAAATGAAGTCTTATTAAAAAATCAAATTTTTACTGCTTTATTGTAGAAATGAAGCACACACCTGTTTTCTCTGTTGCTTGGAACAGCCACTATTCTGCTTTTCATGTAAAGGTGCCAGTTCAGGATGAAGCCCTGTGCATGCTCCCGAGTCTCTCTGTGACTATGGCGACAACACAGCAGCTTACGAATGACCGGCTCCCAGCACAACACTCATAAACTCCACGTAAGGATAAGAACAACACTTCACCTAAGCAACCCATATTACTATCCTGTGTACCACCAGTATTATGTCAAAGTGTTGATTTTAGCCCGCAAGAAAGGATGGAACGGTACAAAGCAAATGTGGAGTGGTTTGTTAGCCTATACTGATGCAAGGCAGGGGCTCTCAGTCGCTGTAACTTACGTGACCCTCATAATATACAATACTGCAACAAAACGGTGCAGGACAACACACAGAGGAAAAACGTTCTGTAACTCCAGATTCTATTAGTATAGGCGCAGCCATCTAAAGCAGTTGCTAGTGGGTTTATTCCTCGCACGCATGTGCATCACTGAAGAGGTTTTTATCACGCCCACCAGCAGTGTGGTTCTCAACCACGGTCTCACCTTGTGTAGAAGTAGTTGTGTGACCTGGCATTCGAGAGCCAGTGAGGCCCATAGATGCACCCATATTCTCTGGGGTTACAGGACGTAACTAACATTTTATATCGTATAGGCTTCGCCCCCCTAAGCCCATCTATCGCTAGAGGGTTAGAGGCGATGCAGGATGAGTCAGCACCTCACTGAGTCCAGAACCACTAGGGTTGCCACCCTTCCCTTAAAATACAGACCCGTATTTCCGAGTTGTCTTTAATGCAGCATCCCATGCAAATGACCCCATCCGCATTCTGTAAATACTTCTCCTTTTCTACCTCTGATTGGGCAATATTCGCTGCCATTGTTGGTTTCATTAACACTTTCAGGTTCAGGGCCAATCGGGGTCAGTTAAGGGCGGATCTCTTGGAAGGGAGTCGAGTTGAAATAATTGAAACAACCCCTGTCTGGTGCACGTTGGCCTGTCAGACCTCTGACAGCATGCCGAGGCAGTGTAATGACTTAATAGAACGTACTAATCTTCTCATTGATTACTCTGGATTTCATATGCTGCCTATTTGTAAATAAATATTGTAACAATGAAAATGAAGCACATGCCTACATTATGGTATAATTTGTTTTTTAAGGTTGAGGTAGGCTATACAGTCACATCAGCATTAATTTAGTAAGAGATTATTAAAGTTATTTAATACACAATTATCAAAATATAGTACGTGAAGAATATAAAGAACTATGTGTTATGCTTAACCTATTTATAGAATTACATCATTCAATACCATAGAATGAACAATAAGCTGAATAGAAACTGAAAAATAAATACATAAATATATTTACTGACCAATCATAAAATTGGTGTTGAATTAAATAGAGAAATGTTTGTAGATAGATTATTATGAGTGGTTTCATTGTTTGGATAGTAGGCTATTACTGCAAACAATGACAAATATTTCAGCACAAATCTGTGTTCACCACCACCCTTTAGAATTACTCAAGTTCATTAGCAATTTCTCAGCAAGAACAGGTGTTCTGAGGAGCTCATTAGGAGTCAGCTTTTTCTGTTCTTAGTTTTACTGCAGCAGTTTAAAAGACAAACAGCTACTCAGTGCTGCATGAGTACTGTACTTCTGACTAGACAACATTTATAAAAGGAAGCAGGCCTGACATGCTTCAATACTGCACACAAGGCCTACTACTTCACTACTACTGTTCATGATGTTCATGGAAAATCCTTTGCCAAAGTCTTTCCAATCGAATTGTATCAAAGCATTTGTTTTAGCCTTTTTATAGTTAATAAGTTATGGACGTGTTGATTTAATAAGTTAATAAAGTTCACAGTTCAAATCCTATTTTTGTGGTTCACTGTCACACATTGTTGGCCTGTGTTTATTATTGTTGTAGCTGTGTATTCAGCTCTGACAATATGACCACGAGTCTGTTGTTGTGATAGAGAGACACTGAGTGAGTCTGTTCACACTGATTTCAATAGCAGATAGCTTATTACAACGTCCACTGGTATCAATCTTAATACTGACAACATGTTTTCAGTAATGACATATCACCACTGGCACACCATCAGGCCTGTAGTTGCCGGGCCCTCGAGGGGTGTGGCCCCTGCTCTGGCAGGCTTATTTTTCTATACTGAAGGTGGCAACCCTAAGTACCACCACAAGCAGCAGCACGTACACAGATGACGATCACTCAGACAGAGCACTCAGTACAGAGTCGTAAGAAACAGAGACATCCTGCAGATAAAAGTGGACAAAGAGCACGGGGGGAGACCAAGGGGCTGCCGTGCATATGTCATCCCGCCGTGAATGAGGAGCACCTCTCATAGAGTGTGTTCTGATCCTCGCTGTGGAAGCCTCACCAGGTGACAGATAAGCCTGTGCTACCCTCTGTCAGCACAGCCAACAAGTCACTGTGCTGACAGAGGGAGACCCAGAGACTGTTCTCTGTTGTGCACAAACAGGCGCTGACACAGCGCCAGGTAGCCATGTATGCAACATAATATGACAGTGCGCGTGCCAGACAGAGGAAATGGAACGTGTCAGGGAGGGGGGTGTGGGGAGAGCTCTGCTCGGGGCAGGAAGTAAGTGTGCTGTTTTGCAGTGAGTCCAGGCTGCTTGTTGGCTGTCCAACTAACACACAGCGATCTCTCACTGTAGAGATTTTTGAGAAAACAGCAGTTTTAATCTCATAATGGCTGTTTTTGTAAAGTGCAAAACTAAGGTCTTGCAGTTTACAAAAAACACATCTGCCCCCAAACGTCACTGTCGTGGGGTCATTATGACACAGCCTGCCTTTAGGGAAAAGCCTGACCACGAGAGGAGACTGAGCCGTCCAACTCCTGTACGTTCAATGGGTGGAATCTCTATAATAGAACAATAAAAAACTCACCCATCGAAGACGCAGCTCTTCTTACTTATATTGCTGGAAGAAAATGGGAGCCTAATACCAGATCTCACGGCTACTTATACACAAGGTGAGAACCTGGTTGGCCTGAACAATGCTCCTCAGTGCTGCGCATGCAAGTGAAAGATAAACACATTAGCGATAGCCTTAGAGGAATAGAATCATTCACTACAGCAACTTACTTACTCTACTGTTTACTGTTAAGTGTGGCAACAATCTCCTTCATAATTTTCAGTCTAGCTCACTACCCTTTTCGTTATCATTCAGCTGTGTTGACATTGCCGAGCCTCTGGCGAAAGATACACAAATAGTAACGTTACTGAAAAGCAGACAGGCTAGCTAATGCCCATGTATCACATCATCTAAATGCAGTAAATGTAACGTTATCATGTAAGGAGCATGAATTAGTTCAACGTCAAGCTGAGTTTACCTGAGTTTCCAGCATGTTGTGTGCAGCTGTCTCCCTGTCTGTCTATAGACAGGAGGAATGTGCCAATAAGCCGACTTGCGTGTCTGGAGAAAAGTCACAGATGGCATGCCGGTGTTTCCACGTTGATTGTGGGATCTCTGTATGAAAGCGGTTGTGTTTCAGATTATGCTCATGAGCTCAAGCGTATGGTTAAAGGACGCATACGAGCACACACCTGGTTGCAATCTTAAAACCACACCCCTAGTGGCCGCTGAAAACTACATATTGCTTAACTACGTTATGATATTGAAAATCGTTGGCCATAATTGGTCATTAATGAAACATGCAATACACAAATGCATTTCATTAATGCTCTATGAATTGTAATATTTGTGATGCTACTTTATGTTACAATAGACACACCTTTTACTTTTAACTAACAAAATGATGGAAATGTAAAGGACTAAAATTAATGAACTCTCTTAGTTTGTAGTTTGTAGCTGGTCTAAAATGCTCAACTATGTTATGTGCAAATTTAGCCAAAATCTGAACCTAAATCTGACAGAAAATGTTTTTAAATGATTTTTATTTGAGTGACCAGGCACAAGATATTGTGTTAAGGGCGATAGGTGTGATGTGTCTCAAGACAGATTTAGTTGGTTTGGTGTATTTTTACTTTATTCACTAATTTATTAATTTCTCATATCATCACTGTACCATGGTGAAATTCACAGGGATGTCACCACACTCTTCAAGAAATCACCTTTTTAGTGTGTGCAACAAAAAAATGGAGGACTAACATTATGGCATGTGGAAATAAAAATTCAGGATCTTCAACCACCCTTTATCATCTGTGTGTTGTCTGATGCCTGGTGCCAGATATGTTTTATAGATGAGACTCGGCAGTTTAAGACTCCCCAAGACAACTCAACAGGAAGTGCCCGTAACGCCAATGATGGCAGTTATCCTCCCACTCCCGCTAGAAAGCCAATCATCTGCTTTTAGCAGCCGAGATGGGAAACGTATATTTTAGCCAATTGTGTTCCACTGAATTAAGAGTCTACTACTCAAGCTTCAAAATTAAGGCTATACCGGAAAAGCTAAAAATTGTAATTCATCAAGTGGCCACTTGAGGCTGGCTGCAGAAGGGGGTTAATCTCCATTGACCCTCATGTTAAAATGCCCAACTTTACAGCAGAATAAAACATGTTTACAACCAGGTTAAAAAATGTTTTTATGTATAGCTAATTTCCCCTTCATGACAACTGTGATGGGGATGCATTTTTTATAACTCAGGTGTTTATATTATATTAAGCATTAAAATTCTGCATTATTAGAGGCGAGGCCGCTTTGAGTAACAGATGACTGCTGTCACTGTCACTGCTAGCTGTCACTCAAAGCCGTTAAATAAGATAAGTGTCAGTGTAGTAATCTGTGTACATTATGCGTTTATATTCACTATACTATAATCATATGGTATACTAATACTACAATTCCTGCTAATATTTATTTATAATATTGATAATAATAAAGCAGTTACAGTCCCTTTCATACCATTGTTGTTTGTTTTTCATTTATTCCAAAGTGCTTTTAAGTTTCACAAGTACTGGACTGTTAGTTCTGTACATGACAAGCCAGATGTATCTTTATTAGGGTTAAAACTTTACAACATTACTGAGAATTTATTGAGCCAATAACAGCGGTACAAATATTTACACTATCGTACAGGTGTTGCTGGACACATCTGCTGCGTTGGCTGAAGTGGTCTGTGTGACTGGGCCTGGAGGAGCTGACCAGCCGCTGGCAAGCTAGCTGGCTAACTATTCTTGAACCCCCCCCCCCCCCCCGAAGCATTTTCCCTTAGCCTAACCAGGGGTGTGTGCCTAAACCTAAGTTAGTGATTGTATGTATGTCAACCGGTTAACCCTACAGCTACACCAACACATTTGTCATCTTAGTGCGTCAAATACCTATGCCTTGAGCGTGACAAAGTGTAGTTATTCGACGCAAAAGGAACCCTTCAGTGTCAGTATGACATGACGCAGTTTGCTAGTGTGTTGCAATACAGGTCGGCATGATATATATTGAGTGACTTAGGTTTAGGCACAAACTCATCTGATGGTTAAGGTTAGGGTAAGTTGCTTTGGGGGGCTGTCAACGCCTAAACACAAACTTCGCTAGCTAGCTTGCTAGTGACCAGAAACAATAGTAGTGCTTCCAGTCACCCCAGGTTGTCATAGACACGCCTGGAGGTATCTCCTTCAGATGCCGAAGGGTACTTTTTGCATCAAATAACTACTCTTTGTCACCCTTTCTCAAATCGTCTGTATAAGATGCCCTGAGATGAGAACGGTCTCGCTGCACACATCGACCTCATGGCCGACATGTTAGCAGACCGGGTTAACCTCCATTGTGTTGCTTTGCAGCTTCTGGTAACGTTCCAGCAGCTATGATATTGACACCTGTCGGCACTTATGGAGTTTCTCAAATTCAAAAAGCGTTCCAGCACATTTGCCCACTTTTGTGGGTGGCACGGTAGCCCAGTGGATAGCACTGTGGCCTCAGCAAGAATGTTGCAGGTCCAAACCCCGATAGCCCCGGCCTTTCTGTGTTGCATGTTCTACCCGTGTCTGCATGGGTTTTCTCCGAGTTCTCCAGTTTCCCCCACCACCAAAAACATGTTAGGTTCTCCAGTCAGTGCCAGCCACAGCATTTGATCTGGAGTTGGTCCCTGGCGCTGCACAGTGGCTGCCCACTGCTCTCTTGAGGGATGGGTTAAATGCAGAGAAGGAATTTCACTATGTGACAAATAAAGTACTTTTACAAATTTTCGATTCACCATCAACTTTCATAAAACTGCCAATATTTGAAATCAACCCATTTGATTTCTTGTCTCAAAACTTCTCAGGAGTGTATTTAAAAGAAAGAAAGAAAAAACGCTTACCGTTATGCGCTTTGCATTAGGATATATTGTACGCCGAGATTAACGTCATCAGTTTTGCGCGCGATGTCAACTTCAACTTCCTTCAACTTCCATCGTGTCTGAGGGCTGCAGCTGGATATACTTGGAAAATTGTCCATAACGCTCTCATAGACTTTCATGTTAAGGTTTATTTTGTTCAATCTGCGGGCACAGTAATGCAATCTCTATGGCTTCTGGGAGGGCTCACACGTATGTGTTCACGTCATGCGGTAGACTCGGTAGTCCTCAGCTGCTGTTTCAACAAAACATACATTCAGGTAGAAGATTCAACGTGGTGTTGTGTCGGGAGATGCAGTAACTTAACCATCGGTGAGTAAGACATAGTCAGGGGCATTTCCATGGTCTTAAAATATTGGGGGCTTAGCCCAGCCCAGAACTGCCCCCCTACACAAAGTAAGTCTATAAAGCAGTGGTCGGCAATATGTGGCCCGCTGGCCCACCGAGAATAATATCTGGCCCGTGCCCAGATTACTTTGACAGCTGCAAAAAGAAACCAAAACATTATAGCGACTGGTGGTGAAACAGATCTCAGTCATGACAGCAAAAGTTAATTGAGAGCTTTTACTTTGAAAAGTTCGGAAGGACATTCAAAACAGTCTCTGGCTTGCTTGACACACCTTTGAAAAAGCCAGAAAACGTGAGATCGGATTCCCCTGAATGAGAAACGCAGGAATTTCCTCTGCCTGGAGAGACTGAGGAAATGAAAATAAGCGTCCATAGGTTGATGTGGACCAATCACTGACTCAATCACATGCTTAATTGCTAACATGTAAAATGATCTCTTCATATCAATTTGTTGAAAAGGGAGAAAAATAATACTAGCAACAAGTTTTGGACCCACAACCCTTAAAACAGGAGTCCTGTTCTCTGCTGACTGAGATAAACAGGCACACATTAAATGATGGATTGTAAACTATAGATTTGACTATGTTCTGTCCCGCCATTTACTGACTTGAAAAAAATTTGGCCCGATGCTAGACTTATTTGCTGACCCCTACAGAAGGAGAGCAACACAGAAAATAACCCAAAAACAATAGAATAAATACCTTTTATATTCCTCCTTACATGCGTTTGTGTTTATGTGTAAATACAGAGTGAGAAGAGCCCGTAGTTACTGTGTGATTATAGAGCATGGGAGAACAGTGGACACTTTTAATACAACCCACACCTCTAATATTACCATAACTACAAGTGAAAAGATTTTTTACAACTCTCTGCTTACCTTATTACTTTTGTGTAATGTGTGTAAAGGATGAAAATAAATACTAGGCCCCTCTGTGTCCCATGAAACATTTAAGATTAGCTGTGTTTGATCCTCCTTTATATACAGTAAATGTGATATTATTACATTACTGTATTACTTAAGACAGGTAAGCTTTTTTCTACTCCAGCCAGTACCTTAGCTTCACTGTTAATGGTTTTATTAATTGCATATTATCAGCACCAGTGCCACTGCTCTTTATTTTGGATTTGCTGAACTTAAATAAAATGTATGTGACAGCTGAATCAGATGATTGTGGGAGTCATTATTTTACATCCAAAGGTCTCTTTGAGGGTGAACTGATAAATAACCCATCTTTTGATGATCACTGTGGAATGTTCATTCATGGTAGACATTGACACTGAACTTCAGGATGTTGCTGTTCAAAAATACTGTGCTGTGTATGGACTCGGGAACAATCCGTGGCTTAGACCACGGTCACCTTAGCCATCATCACAACCACTGCTCTCACTACAATCAGCTGAGAGATTTGGCAGGAGCCGCCACTGCTGATAGATTACAGCTTTAAATTGGAAACAAAACAGAATCATCTTTAAACCTGAGACGTTAGTAAATTCATCTATACAGTTTAGTGATTGGTGACCTGGTTGTGTTTTTTCCAAAAAATTGCGGTATCATCCCCTAATTTTCAAATTTTAAAGTCTTGTTCTACAGCTCTCATTCCTAAGAAATCTGATTTTTTGAAATGAGAAGCCATTATTTTGGTGAAAGGAAGATATTGGACAACCTTGCCTAATACCACAGTGAATATTAAATCTTTCTACCATACATTAGTTTTATAGAGCTCAAAAGCTTTATAGAAGTCAACAAAATAAAACTTTCATGCAAATGTTTTTTATAGTCTATCACATCCATTATTATACAAATGTTATTGCTCATGTGCCTCTTGCAGAACCACACACTGCATAAATCCAGATTTCTCTTCATCAGTTATTTGAAAGATTAATGCAAATAATTTACAATCATTATTTAGAAGATTTGTAGGTCTCCAATTTTCTTTGTGCAATCTTTTTTTGGTTTGGGAATTAATCATCTTTTTGGAGAGATTCTTGGAACACAGCAAGTAAGAAAGGGATAAGTTTTGAAAAATGTTTTGTAAAATTCCCCATCATTAATTTCAAATCATAATTTCCTTCGAGGCTATTTAGTTTCCACTTCATAAAGCAAAACCTTATTAACTGTAGCAAATTCAGCACTTCTTTATTCTAATCCTAAAAACTATTTATTCTTCTTCTCACCTTGTTCAATCCATTTACATCTGGATCTAATGAAGGGGCCCTATTTTTTTCTCCTCTAATTGACCCTGTAATAAATTTATACTCAGCACTTCTTCATTGGTGAAGTTTCCATTTTTCCTCATTTGCAAATCTAAAATTGTCTTGATAATTTTAGTTTCCTCATCTCTCTTTTTGTGCAATCTGTTTGCCTGTAGTTCATAGCAGCTGCTCGATTTCAAATTTCATCCATTAACCTGCAGCATATTTATGATGGTAACGGTCTTATAGTTCAAGTTGAATAAAAATCCCTTTATGATCAGTTAATAGCTGGTTCTATTAGGACATCTACAACTAAGTTAGAGAGATCGGCAGAGACAAAATGTCAATCCGTGACTGTAAGGAGTAGTTTTATTACCATGTATAGATATTTTGCTGTGAGTTTCTTTCTCTCAAAATATCTAGCAGCCCTATTCTCAAAAACATGTGATCGACCTCACTTTCCATGTTAGTATTTTTTGGAGGCCAACAATCCATATTTTCATCAAGCACCGTATTGAAATCCCCTCCTCATGTTGCTTTAGCTGGGGGGTATTTTGAGTAGATGTTGCAAATTTTGGATTCAGTATCTTGGAAAAATGCTACATTACTAAGTTTACTGTTGGTGGCATAAATCTTAACCAAAATAAAGTGTCATTCATATTTACAACTAGAATAATCCATCTCCCATCCATATCTCTTTCACAGAGCAGCGCCTGATCTTTAAATGTATCCTTTTAAACAGCGACACCTGCTGATCAATTACTGCCATTGGAAAACCAAATCTTGCTGCACCATTGATTTTTCCAGATTCATATGCTGGTCATGCATGAGTTTCTTTTAAAAATAAAATAAAAATCAGCACCAAGCTGTTTGGGAAGGCCCTTGGTATAGCCTAGGCCTAATGCTGCGTTCCAGGCAACTCGGAACTGGGAAATTTCCGACCTCCAACTAGAAAATGTATCAGCCTACCTAACACCACTTCAATTCGGATTTCCCGCTCGTGAACTCAGGGAAAAACTATGTACTCCGACTTTACGAGTAGCAGCCCAGCGACATCACACAGCCATGGCAGCTCCCATGGAA
This sequence comes from Lepomis macrochirus, assembly GCA_024633595.2. Lineage (NCBI taxonomy): Eukaryota > Metazoa > Chordata > Actinopteri > Centrarchiformes > Centrarchidae > Lepomis > Lepomis macrochirus. The sequence goes on from JALXJV020000015.1 coordinate 35,162,115, forward strand.
ACACACTGTTAATGGTAAAACATAAAGTAAAAGGCAAAATAAAATGTTAAAATAATACTAGAATCAAATAGTAAATCTTGAAACGCTTTGAAGTCGGAATATTTCCTTCAGACACTTCCAGGTACTTCTAGGTAAACTTTGTTTTTCTACTCATTCCTGTAATAACAAATTTATAAGAGCTCTAGTCCAAAGAGACATTACTACAGTTATGTGATGTCATACTGGAATTGATTTGTAGATGGAATAAGGCATGACTTCTACCTAATCAATACTTCAAAGAAATCACCAATAAAATCAAAGTTCCTTTAAATTAATACATAAATTGTATCCAGCCAAAAACTATAAGTACAGATTTAGGAAAGATATTGAAGTAAATTGTAGTTTCAGTGGTGGATGTCCAGAAACTGTTGTCCTTCTGTTTTGGCATTGTCTTACTGTGAAAAATTTCTGGAAAAAATTATGTGATTTTATTTCAGAAAATATTTTTGGGAGAATGTATTGTTAGGTTTCCCAGAAAATAACAACGAAACATATGTGTGTACTTGATTAATCTCCTTATTATTATTATTATAAAATAATAAAATAAATATATGTATAAAGTTACATGATATTATATATTAGCCTATCATTTGTTGCGATAGCTTAATTCATTATTACATCAGCAAATGTCAGTAGGCTAGACTATTGATTAAGATGTTAAAATCATTAAAGACTCCAACATGTTGTCAAACATGTTTATTTTATTTATTTATCTGTTCCTTGGTGACATTCTATTCTGCAACAGACCTTAAATTCATCATAATAATAAATCCACAGATTAAACAAAGTGAGTAGCAAACGCCTGCATGCATCAGCATCTGTATATCTGTATAACAGTATCTGCTTTTATGAATCCACACTAGTAAAAAAATTCTTTTTAATAACCTTTTAACACTGTCCCAATATATCTGAAACATGCTGTCCCGCAAGAAAATGTCCTAATTTAAAAAATGTAAACAGAATTTCCAAACAATGTTTGTATTTTGGTACATTACACCATACATGTTGTGTATATTGTTTAAATCTACATAGTCATCAAATGTTTTTTACGCCGATATCAAAATCAAGCTGAAGACGATGTCATTTCTGTTAACTCTTGTTTTTTGGGATCAACTTCTTGTTTGATGCAGACCAGACCATTATGTCATGTGACTTTATTCACAGCAGGGTATCAGCACCAATAACTTTGACATAAACTTTTCAAGGGAGAAAAAGGCTTTGTTCTTATGCCGTCCCAATATACCTGAATTCACCCCACAAAATTGAACCCGTAGTACAGCTCGGAAAGAGTGACCCTGTCTCACGAATGACAAAGTGACAAGGCTAAGACTGGGACTTTACGGGCTAGCAAGTGGACTGATGCTAGTGGCGAGGCATAGACGGGAACTCTGAACACTGTGGAGTCCTGGAATCTGTACAACATGTCTTAATGTACTTCCGACTCTATGCCTAGCAAAGCAGGGATCTATTCATAGGTTTATATCGCAAGATCCACCTCTTTGGTATAAATAAAGGTAACAATGCTTCAATGGCAATACTACACCGCTGGGAGGCAATAATGCACTAAAACAGTACCGAGACTGCCGGGGAAAAAGAAGAAGCCGCAACAGCAGCATCTTAGCATGAAGATGAAGACAGACAGTCAGAAGTCACCTGGAGCTGCTGTATAAAGTATTATTTATGAACTGAAGAATAGCAAGGCAGGGGGAATTGTCATATTTAAGTGGGTCCCTTCATTTCCCTGAATCCCCCACTCGGGAAAGCAGACGAGTTGGCAAAAGAAGCAGTTAAAAAAGGAGATGTTGAAGTCAAAATTAAATGAAGTAGGGGAGCAAAGAGGAAAGAGCAGGTGATAATAAGCAGGCTGAGAATTGGGCATAGCAATCTTAACAGCACACTTTTTATTATAGGAAGCATCCTAAAGGAATGTGTGAACAATGTCAGGAGGCTGAAACAGTAGAACATATTCTTACAACATGCAGGAAATTTACTGAGGAAAGACAAGAAATGATAACACAGTTACAAAAAGTAGGACGGGTAGATAATACAGTAAAAGGTTTATTGGAGTATGGAGAGAGTGAGGAAGGTACGAAATGGATATTTGTTTTTTTCTGAAGGCGACTGGAATAGATAGGCGGATTTAGTGTGAATGAAAGCAAAGGGTAAATAAAACCTGAAGGTGGCAGTAATGCAACTCAATGGGTGCCAGCTGCCGTAAAAACCCAAAGAAGAAGAAGAAGCCGCCGCCGAAGCAGCAGCAGCAGAAGAAGAAGAGCAGAGCCGAGCAGCACGTGCGGTCTCAGAGAGTTACAGGACGAGAGAAAGAAGACTCCTGTTGGCAGCATCCTTTTAACGCTTTCCACCAGCTAACATGAGGCCAGGTAACGTTTCAGTAGATCTGCTTGTACTGGTGTTTTTTCAGTAACGTTAGATGCTAAAACTTTGTAAACGTGTGTGTCGTGTTTAAGTTAAAGTGCTGGAGTGCGCTCGGCCTAACGTTACGCCGCCATGTTGCCCTTTTAACCGGACACAAACTGTTACCAGGTGGAAGAAACTGCTGCCACGCGTGTGAACGCTTTCTCCGTGAATACAGGTGACATGTGAGCTAAAGTGTGCTGCGAACGTTAGGTTAATGGTGGAACTGTTCACCGCCAGCTCGCTTGAGGCCCTCGCGTGGTCAAACACGTGTTGAGCCCAGACCAAGCTCGATCCCCGAAATACCTGTGAAAAAGAAATAAAGTGAAATCATCGATTGTGTCGGCGTTATTTGTGCGTTAAATCAGCAGCTGAGGGATGAAAACTGCATCTGCTAGCGCACATGTAACGGTGCCAATCGCGTTAACGTTACTTCTCTCCCCCGGAAAATAAACAAAACTAAAATCACTGTTATCAGAAATGTCGAACACAGTGGAATATTAATGACGTTACATCACGACAGAAATAGTGAACCTCCCCGATGTGGGCTCAGTAAAGTCTCTTATCACCGATCTCTGAGCGGGAGTTGTCTTTTCTACTTAAAACCCTTTCCTGCACCAGTCCAGTTCCTAGTCTGAATGTGGTAGCCCCCACATGTTGGCTCTGAAGAGGGGCACAGTAACCTGGCTCTGCAGCTACATCTGTAGGCTGTGTTGGTATTTCCCCAAACCAGGAACTCCTAATGCACGCCTATACATTCAGCTGGGCCTCTTATATCTGTTTGTCTTCCAGGGTTCAGTCCTCGTGGGGACCGTGGAGGAAGGGGTAGAGGTGGAGGTAGAGGAGGATTTGGTGACCGAGGAGGATTTGGTGACCGGGGAGGCCGAGGAGGATTCAGAGGAGGAAGAGGTGAGGCTGGGCTTTAAGTTTTGTAAACATGTCATTTTTTGCTGCTTTGGACCTAGTGACATGTGCAATGATGATAAATGTAAATCTAATCTGGATCTTCACAGTATGGAAATGACTCAAATATGGATTTTCACTAAAGAATGGACATGCATGTTGAACTCTGAGCTGTTTTATAGACAATCTGTTTATCAGTTATTTATTTAATAATTGTAAACTGAACTCATTTTGAGTTTATAGTAAAAATATAAAATGTGTCTTGTTTTTTAAGGTGGAGGTTTTAGGTCCCCAGAGGGTGGAGGATTTCGGGGCCGAGGGGGTGGCAGAGGCACCCCGAGAGGGAGAGGAGGTAGGGGCGGCAGAGGAGGCTTTGGAGGAGGGAAGAAGGTCTTGGTTGAGCCACACAGACATGAAGGTTTGTATTACTCTTGTTCAGGGTTTGACATGAGTTTCTGCTTAGCAGCTGCTGTGGCTAACAGATTTGCAGCTTCCATCACTTAGTTTGACGGGTTCTGGTCACTTTGAGACTCTGTGGGTAAAGTTTACAGCTTGCTGAGCTGTTGCTGTGTACAATGACACAGCTTTAAAAAAAAAAAGAGTATTAATTGGACTGATAAAATGCAGCCCGTCCCACCTGGTGGAATGGCATTGATGTGTATTGACTTGTGTATCTGACTGGATCCACCATTTCATTTGAATTGACTTAAATAGTGTGTCGGCTAGACATTGACTTACGGTGTGTATGTCTACTCAGGTGTGTTCATCTGTAGAGGTAAGGAGGATGCCCTGGTGACCAAGAACATGGTGGTAGGAGAGTCTGTGTACGGCGAGAAGAGGATCAGTGTGGAGGTGAGATTGTACTTCACAGCAGGTCAGACAGTGTTGCCATCAATACTGGATTCTAATCTTGAATGCTAGTCTGTTCTGCATTGCACTGAAAACTATTAGTTACATGATGGGTAAATTATCTGACACCCGCCGCTTCTGGGGCCTCATGTATAACAGTATGAAGGGTCCAAATTAAATCAGATTTCTAAAGCCGTGCGCGTGCACACATGCAGGTAACTTTCCCTTTATAAATCTCACTTCACCTGTAAATGTGCACATGTTGGTCAGCCTTACATCCTGTCCTGTACACGCCCACAATCGTATTGTTTAATACAGTGAATTTACCAGTTATATAATTCCATAAATGCTTCAGGCAGAGAGGTAAACAAAGGAGTTGTGTTTTAGCTTTTTTTGCTGTATTTTTCTAAGATGTGGTCAAACACTGTTCCCGGGGTGCTTGTAATAGTTAGTCTCTACTCAGAGAGGCCGAAAGGAGAAATGTGATTTATTTGCTTCTAAAACAAATCCTTTAAAATGTAGGCTGTGGATTGTTCCTAATTAATATTCGTTACATACTTACTACGAATGTAACGTTATATAACCCCACTGTTTTTACTTTTTAATGATTGTAATAGTGAACAGAGACCTGCCCAGCTGTACAGGAACAGTGTTTATCCTTAATATCGTAGTCCTCTTTCTCAATAGTGAGGTAATGCGTGGTTCACTTTTACTCTGTGATCGAGCTTTAGCTTCTGTTTTTTTCACGTCAGTTTAGCCTGAAGACAATCCTCAAATGCACACTGCTAACCTTTTTGAGATGGGTTTTCAAAAAATTAGATACATCTCCACGGAATGCAGATATAGAGACTGGCAGCGCCGTGATAAAAGTCCAACAGGTTGTCAAATTGAGCAACAGTAGCTAAGGAGGCGTGGCTTAGAGAAGGGTCAATTGTTAAATTGCCAAAATGAACGCTTCAGTAAGTGGTATCCCCACCCTGGGATACGAGGTGAGGAGGCACATCTGTTTGTGCACCACCACGGTGTCTTGTCTTCACTGCAGCTATACAACTATATGAAAACTAAATGGGGATATATGCACTGTAAGATATTAATAAAAACTCAAACTCTGTTCTGCAATTTCTTGATGTTATCTTAGATTTCTACAACTGATCTTTTCATCAGTTAGCCCAGTCAATGTGGTTGAGGTGAAAAGGACGATAGTTAGTTAGGGTTAGGTCGATTGATCTCTCTCTCTCTCCACGCTTAATATCGGGGAAAGGCTAGCCAGACTTTCATGAATCCTTCCACATGGTGACATCATCTCAGCTTCTGTGGTTTTTGATTAGAGGACTGAGCTTTTTTGTGATCTCACCATCTGGGGTATATGCGAGTGAAATACTGCCTCTGTAGAGCCCAGCCGTGTCTGAAAAGAGTTCTATGCATGGGTGAAATTATGTTTAGAAATGTGGCCCTTTTTCTGTGTATCATTTTTCAAAAATCCAGACTTTTGCGGTGAAATATGCAGACACAGCACCATTTAGGCAACTGCATAGCGACCTCTGTAAAGGGAGGCCCTTGCTTTGGTGAAATTAGCAGCTGTGGTCTCTGGCATTGTGGCCAGACTTTGTAAAATTATAATTTACTTTTTTCTTACTCTTCATCTGTTAGGAAGGAGAAACTAAGATTGAATACAGAGCATGGAATCCGTTTCGCTCCAAGCTAGCAGCGGCCATCTTGGGAGGAGTCGACCAGATCCACATCAGGCCCGGAGCAAAGGTCATGTACCTGGGAGCTGCGTCTGGCACCACAGTGTCCCATGTCTCTGACATTGTTGGACCGGTGAGTACTACTACAGGCTGTGGCCTCAGAAATCACCATATGGCTCCTTTTTCACCAAATATTCCCAGGAAATTGACAGTGCCACCCGCCCTCAGTCAAATCACAGCACAAACAGCCAGGGCTGCTGTGTTAAAGTGACTTGGGTCTGCATGAAATGAAATACCCACCCTGAACACTACTTTTCACTGATGATAAAATGAAAAACCCAGTTGAACCTAAATGTAACATTTAAGCAGAGCCACACAATAAGTTAATGATGATCACTTAAATTAACCTTTGTGATTGTTTTAACAGACCCTTTCAAGGTTTCATTGACGTAACTTGTGTGTTACAGGAGGGGCTGGTCTATGCTGTGGAGTTTTCCCATCGATCAGGTCGGGACCTTCTCAATGTGGCAAAGAAACGCACCAACATCATTCCAATCATCGAAGATGCTCGACACCCACACAAATATCGCATGCTGGTTGGTAGGTAGTCCTGAGCCACAGCAGTAACACTGTAGAGGTGTTAACTGTAGTTACATCTTGTCATTTCTGTACACACTGAAACTGTGAACCCTTTTTCTTAAAGTGAATCAAATTTAACTTCAATTTGTTTTAACAAAGATTGAGGATGAATTTTGTTCAAAATGTACGGTTATTTTTTCAGTATTATTTTCATAGCTCAAAATCATAAAGTTTTCTCAGTGCAGTTTTCGTTTGGAGCAGATCTAGACAATACTCTTTGTATTATTCAGAGACCCACCTTGAGCAAGCACTTGACACTGGCAAGGAGAACTCTTTAAGGCCCTTTTAACCATCCCAACTGCACAAGTATGCTATGTACACAACAGTTCTGTTTAAGAAGGTACACAAAGCCATGAATCAGACATTCTGAGATACACTCGCAGTGGCCTCTTTCAGACCACAAACAAACCATTACAAAATTGAGGCAACTCAGTAATCCACTGATCAATAATATTCTGACAGACACAGACTGCAGTCTGGGATCAGTGTTCCTGGTGGGGTAATAGGTTTTACGCCTTCATTCTAAGAACTGGAAACTAGCAAGTGTGAGTGGCAGAGCTCCTGGAGTGCAAGGTCAAGAAACTAAACCAGCTTCTGAAGGTTGTTGAATCAGACTTTGCACTTAATAACACAACTGTTAATTTTCACGTAGCTTTATAGATACATATGATGATTGTTATTGAAAATAGCAGTGGACAAAAGCGTAATGCCGTCATCAGGCTCATCGGTGAAGACTGGGTCCACAGCAGCATAAATGTGCAGGTAGACACTGTGTCCAGACGGTAACAGTCTGTCCCTCCCTCTCTAGGAATGGTGGATGTCATTTTTGCTGATGTTGCCCAGCCTGACCAAACTAGGATTGTTGCTTTGAACGCTCACAACTTCCTGAAGAACGGAGGACATTTTGTCATCTCAATCAAGGTACAGTGATGACTGTCTCTGCAGCTGGTAGTCCTCCAACCGTTCACACGTGAACAAAGAACTCCAGTTCAGTGTTAGTCTCAAACAACTGAGACAAGGCTAATTGGGGAAGTCTGGATTATGTTAAGGGTTTTCTATCTGCTGGATAAACTCCATATATTCAGAAAGTGTTTTGTAACCCCGGAGACCCAAGCACCGTGTCTGTTTAAAAAAAACAAAAAAAAGTAAGTACTGGAACTATTTTGTGTGCAGTGCTGACTGTGAGGCAGCACAAACGAACCAGCAGTTTGCAGTAATAATACCCATAGTGACTGTGAGCAAAGGTAATTTGTGTTAAACAAAATCACCTCTTCAATACGATTGTGTTTAACTATAGGGATAACGAGCAGTGTGGTCACGATACTGGAATTTCTAACTTGATACAATTCTTTGAAAAATATCTATTTGATACCATTTTTGATGGGGGTTTGATTAAATGACTGAATTTAATTACAAAATGATCTAATCAACTAATCTTAGGATTGAGTGAAGTTAAGTAGTACTGTGTGTTAAGCAGAGCAGCATCAGTTCATTTACTTCTGACCTTAGTATTAAAAAGGTTCTTACAAAGTGGCTTACAAGAAATGTTAACTATGAATGAAAGGTTTATTTGCACAATATTTAAAAAGGTTAAATTGAGTTGCACTTCCTCTGTAAATGTAAAGATTAAAAATATTTAGGGTGCTTTCACCAGACCGTTTTCCTCCGGAACAGATACTTTGTTCTGAATCAATTTGAATACGTCACTTGTGTTCACACTGCACCATTGTAAAGCAGTCCAAATCGCATACGTCACTACCTCATACGTGCAGGTCACGCTTTACATTGTAGGACATCTAAATAACAGCAATCAATGTAGCAGCATCAAAATACGCTGCTACATGTGTACAAGCGATCTTTTGGCGGTGGCTGCCAGGCAATAAATTAATTTGTTCCTGTTCGTGGGTCGGCTGTGTTCTCACTGCAAACGATCCGCTCCAGGGTTCGTATGCCTTTTTGTTGTTTTGTTCCAGATTAGAGTGCGATTGTTGTGTTCACATACTTCCAAAGGAGACGAGAAGACGGCGCTGAGTGAGAGGAGGCGGTGCTGTGTCAACTCGCTGTCGGGGAGAAGAGAAGCGCATTTTCAGTATCCATTATTTGGGAAATGAGTTTTAAAACTAAAATATTCAGAATTGACATGTATCAAAAAAATCTGTATTTTGACGACACTAAAACACAGTCTGATCTGTAAGTCCGTCGTAGTGACAGGAATACATGTGTAAAAGGAAAGCGAAAGCTCCAAAGACATTTAAGATCAAATTCCCGGCTTTTGATTTTTTTTTCGTTTGTTCGTACTCAGTCTATTGTTAGTTGTGTAGACTCTGATGTTTTTTGTTTTTTTACTTTAGGCTAACTGTATAGACTCAACAGCGGCTCCAGAGGCAGTGTTTGCCTCAGAAGTGAAGAAGATGAGTGCTGAGAACATGAAACCACAAGAACAGCTCACACTGGAACCCTATGAGAGAGACCACGCTGTGGTGGTGGGCGTCTACAGGTACACCGACATAAGACTGATCCTCTGACCAGTTCAAATATCTACTACAGGTGGTCCATGTGCTTATTGATGGTGTGCTATCATAAAAGAAGCCAAATTCAAATGGTGTGTTTGCACATTGCCTGAAAGAGAGGATGTTTTTTCCCCCCTCGTAGTTTGGGATCTTTAGACAAGACCTCAAACTATGAGGGGAAAAAGACATGAAAAAAGTCAATTAAGTGCTTTGTGTCTTATTGTAAGAGTAGGTTGGAGTTGGTGATGTTCCTTTTCCCATTGTTTCTTTTAATCTAATAGTTAGGTGTACACCAGCAAACTAAAGGCGTTAGTTGGTCTGCCTTAGAATGTTTTTTCCAAACTGGAAGAACTAAACCCCTTTTTATTTTTTTGGTTGCTGTAAAGTTTTGTACCGTACACTAGGTTTTTTTCCTGGGGTAAGGTACCAAACGAAGACATAACCACAGTTTAAATTCAATCTGTCTCCACAACTTCCTTATTGAGAGATCTATACTTGTGTTAGTTTTGATCCAGCTTTAGTTTTATTTATTTCAGTGTCTTATCATCCCAAACAGTTGGCAGTTGTTACTGCCATTTTGAATGAAATAATGGTAATGATGAAATGAAAAACTTTACTACATATTATGTAAATAAAATGATTCATTGATTGACAGTATGAATTGATATTATGAACAGCCTGTGCTGTCAGGCTTGGTTGTTCATAATATCTCAGGCTCCTCCACTTGGCTGCATCTCATCCAAATGTGTGTTTATGTAAATGATGTAGTGCAGAACAGTGAATGGGGGCATGCCATTCAGGATAACGTACGACACTACAGAATTCTTTACAGATCTGTATTCAAAATTTAAATAGACCTACATATACACCTCGGGATACAAGTCCAGGCTGAAGCTCTGCACGCCTCACTACTAATAGAAACTTTTGCTTTATTACAGCTGGGATCTTTATACTTTTGGCCATAAATTCAGTCATCAGTTATGGCAATGTCTTACTCACCACAGTAATTTGCCAGGATCTGACTTCATTACAAAACCAAACATGAGCAGTCAAACTAACAGTTTATCTGCTTTTATTTGGCAGTAAAACCTCACACCTGGAATGCTGCTAAAATCTTTCATAAAATGGGCGGATGTATCCAACAGAATTTTTTTCTGTTCACCTTTTGTTTCTCTTTTAAATAAGTACAATGACTTGAGTGGGATTACAATCAAAGAGGCTGTGAGTTTGTGAATTTATAACAAGTAAACAGAAAGGAACAAAGGGAGATGACAGCAGCTTCCCCTCCATACTCTTGTATTAACTTGCTCTTTTCCATCTCTCCTCAGACCTCCACCTAAACAGAAGAAATGAGGTGTGGAAGAAAGCGCAGGGAAATGGATTACCATTTTCAACCCATTTTCAATCTACTCTTTATAATGTTGTGTGTTGCCCTCCTCTCATCCCTGTCTGTAGATGTTTTTCTTTTTTTTTGGGTGGTGTCCTGACAGTTAACTGACCAACCATCTAACTCCTAGAGGGTTTTTCTATTGACAAGTTTGGGAGCACATTACATGACCTTTGGGGCCATTTCAGCCACATCTGTTGGTTGCCAGATTGCAGGAAGTCATGTTAGCAGTTAAAGTTTTATATATAAAGATTCACATCTGATTGGACCACCCATATTTCACATTTGTTATGCACAAGTGATGACTGTCAGGTCTGTGTACCTGTGCAACTACACACCAGGAAGTTGAATCTCCAGTCTTGTGCAGTGTCCCCAGCCTTAGACTTGTTGCCAGGGAATAAGTTAATAAGTTACTTTCTACCCTGAGCAGTATTTCAACAGACGGAATAAACTATTGACTAAATGTTTGATTTTGTTTGGCCAATAATTTTATTTCAATACTTTTGCTTTTCTGTGCTCCTGATTCTGTTTTTTGTCTTTGAATGAAATGTTTTTCTTGTCTCCTGCTTTCTGATTACCTTACTTTGACTGGGTGCTTCTGATTCCAGATAGCGCACCCCAAATTGTTAGGGATAATCAAAGTATCAACACAGTATACATCCCAAATGGTTAGTATTGTAGTGTAAAATAGGTTATCCGTCAGAATGTATGTTATGTTGTACGGTAGCTCATGTAAATAAGAGCCTCAAGTCTGCACAATCCCCACTCCATAGGTAAGGAATCCTTATTGCTGATCTGTTTAGTGCTGAGGTGGCATACAGGATCCTGTGAGTGGACCGACTGCACATAAATATAGATGGTGACTTTTTTTCACTCAACTAGTAATTTGATACTTGTAGAATAACTTGTGTTAGAGTATGAAGCAGAATGGTCATTATTTTGAATAAGTATGCTTGAAACAGTTTAATGTATTTTTTTAATAACCGACAACTTTGTTTTAATAAAATGTTTATCCGTTCTTGGTTTTGTTTGGTCAAAGTCTTTGAATAACATTGTATAGCTATTTACCTAAACTGTAAACAACCTGGTGGTATCCATAGCATCATTGCTTATTACACAGCATTGAACGCCTCAGCAGACATTTCCAGAAGTGGTCCATGGTGATACAGGGGCCCAGTGTGGGTGCAGGACCAGCACCTGTACAGAGGACGTAACCGCCATCTGAGACGATAGTCAAATGGGCAGTAATACGCTTAACCGCGCCAACACCGCCGAAATCCAAGAAGAATAGACAAATGTCGCAACTAGTATCTGAGAAACCTAGATGTAGAACTGAGTCCAGGGTTAAGTGCCATATGCGGAGACAATCAAGCAGCTTTCATAAAGTAACGTTACTATCAGCTCGCGCCAAACAGCCTCCTCCTTGTCGAAGCCTGCACACAAAAGCCTCGGTGGGAGTGCGGGTGCTATAAGGCAATTCAATTACTACTTTTGAAAGTTACTTTTGCGGATGTCCGCGGTGGATTTGTTTTGGCAGCCATTTTGTGGGGAATTTCTCTGGAACGCGCTGGGCCGTACTTGCGTGGTGTCGGGAGTGCGCTCTCAATGCAGCCCCTCTCCTTTGACCGATATTAACATCACGGAGGGGCTGGCCGGTATAGAGCCAGCTGTAGCTTTGCCTGCCAAAATATATTTGGTTTTTCATAGCGTCTGCCTGTATCGTTCAGTGGCCCATCGGCTGGCCGTTGCCCGCCAAGCAGCCTGCAGTGTGCGGACTGTTTTCTATCAAATTCCAATGGCAGTGTTTTATTAGAGAGCTAGCATGCTAGCTAATAGCTAGCTAATGTTAGCTTCTTGCCTCTTAATTAATTTAACACGCTGACGGGCTTGCTAATCCCACTGACCCACGCTGCACTTGTAAGGTGGCCTCTTGTATGTCTGAGAATCAACCTCGAACAAGTAACTTAAATGCATTTTGCTGATTGGAAAGAAGATTGAGTTCGAGGTGTCCGGGGTTGAGGCGGCGGGCTGCCCACCTCCCCTTCAGCACGGCAAGCTGTGCTGCGCCGGCAATCAGTCCCCATCGACAACCCGCTCTTTGAGCTCCGGAGAGTAAGGCAATTTTACTGGGAACTAAGCTCACCGGGATTTTATCTGCAAAACATTCTACAACACAATTTTTGGATTTCTGCTGAGGAAGAGGAACGACTGACCCGGGGAAGGGGGCTCGGTTCGCGTAGACGGAGGAAGATGGTGGTTCCGAACATGGCTGCTACGCGGAACTTGGTTCGTCTCACCGCCTGAGGTAAGACATAGCTGGCCGGCGTTGTCTTTCTCTCCCATGTATGAATTTGGGGTTTGTTGGTTCTTGTCTTTAATATGTATGTTAGAGGCTTGGCCGTCAGTCAGTAACAGTTGTTGGCAGCACACTGTTACGTTACCCCTTCCTTCGTTAGTCGTCCCTGTCACCCGGCCTCGTGTCCCCATTCCTCTGCCACTGCTGGGTATGATTGCTAATGGGAGATTGCTGAAGAGGCAGGCTTCAGTGAAATAGGTGGGTTAACGTCGGTATTGGACAATCGATCGTGTCGAACAATTAAGGCTTGACTGTCGCATCTAAAGAGGCTGAGATGTGCATTATGATAATGGACTTAACGTTACCCCCATTTTAGTACCATGCAATGTCCGCCAAGTCCAGCGTTATCAATCCCCAGCCTTTCTGGTTTAGCGTTACCTTGTGATCGAGTATATTCTAACCGCTAACGTTAACCATCTGGCGAGTTAAAGTGTTGGGTGGGTGAGAAAGAGACCAATGATTGATGCGATCATTGTGTATCTAGGCAAGTGTCGCGACCTGTCTTAAGTTAACGCACGACACCAAATAGAATGGTAACTTAGAGGATGCCGGCGGACAGATCAATGGATGTAATGCTACATGATCGGAACCTGATGATACCCCTAGTATACAGTATGTTGTTATAGCCTGGTGTGGCGTGTGGATGACGATGGCTTTAGGTGTCAAAGCAGCCAGCCACCAACCCCGACTGTCCTCTGTATATCTGCAGCATTTCATTTGCTATGGCAGCTAACGCTAGCCGCTAGCTTAGCTACCGCATCAGCCCCTGCCCTGCCCTGGATTAGAGGGACACAGGCAGTAGGTTGCCGGGAGATGGCTGCTCTTTGGCAAGGAGCAGACCTCTGATGAGACTAGTGCCAATGCACAACTGGAAGAATCATGACTTGACATCTCTCTGGCTGCCTGTATGGTCTCCGTGCTCCTCTTTGTGTGGTTGTTCAACAAATGCTGCCTCTCTGCATACACACCTTGCTGAATTTGGGGTTACTGTATTTCTTCAGGTGAACACATTTGAGTCTCAAAATAGGCCGTTGTCATCAACCACTTATGCTTTACTAAATTCCTTTCATTCATTGTTTGTCTTATCAAATCACAGCTTGGTAATATTAAACCAAGAGTGTTCATAATTGTACAGTTATTTGTCTACTTCATCAGAAGGCCACATCTAGGCCATAATGGAACATTTCAGATGGGATAAAGGACATCTTTCTTCAGGTTGAAGCTTCTATCAGAAGTGATGGTATGCAATATAAAGTGATAACATTAAGTGTGTGCTGTTCATTAAGGCACCGAGCTCTGTTCATCATACAGACCTGTTCCAGCTCAACCTGCTGCTTGGTTTCAGAGAGCCACTAGTTGGTATAAGTGGGAAAAGCACCCGTGCATGCTGGAGCATCAACGCCTTTCCACAACATTGTCAGTGTGCCACAACCACTTAAGGCTCATGTAGACTACAGGACTTTCAGCATCAGCTGATCGCTGTGCTGTTCATGCTACACAACTTTCAGTCTTTTGACTGGAGTCTTGAAGTTGTTGTGGCGTTCACACTACGTTTTGATGTGTTGTTGAGTAGTTCACACATAACGACTGGCGATCATTGATCGATCGCTGATTTACAGCCTGATGGTCGGCGAGCTTGGCAACTGGCAAATCGGGCTTAAAATTGTATAGTGTGAACTCTACGCTTTAACCATTACCACCACCCTGAGCAGAAATGGCTAGATTTCTGTGATTACATTGACCATCTGCAGCTGTCACCATATTTTGTAATTGGACATAAAAAGACCAAATACAACACAGCTAATACAATACCCTGAGACTAGGTTTCATTTAAATGTAACTAAACTGATATCTGTGCGTTGTGGTGTAACAATATATTGTGGCATTATACTTTGTAATAATGCAAATGAGGATATGCCCCATCATCTCAAAAATAGATATTAATATCAAGTCAAATCAGTTGGATCCAAGACTGGGTGAACTGGATCATCCAGGGGGGGCTTTTTCAGTGCCAGACCTTCAGTGTTCTCTCTCCATCCAACGGATACAATGTTAAGTACATTTTTGGCTTGCGTTGACCGCTGGAGTGGTTTTGCGGGCTGTGTCTTTTGGCCTCAAACAGCCAATGGACCTGTTCCCTGACTGACAGCACAGCTGTGACAACAAGCTCAGACTGTTGTGTGACAGCTCTGACCCACCAATTTCAAAACTAATTCCAAAACAGAAACTCTGGTGTTACTTATTATTATTTTCTTCATCCTCTATGTTCTCTCATAGCATTCATCTTTTGTTCATCATTGTTGAGTCAAAACTTTTTCAACTTGAGCAGATGTGTCTTTGCTTTAGTGGTTGCCACCTGGTGTAGATCTGGATCTGTTTGCTTCTGTTCACGTCTTTCCCTTGACCTTACGTGCATTCATCTTAATATTTATTGAATAATGCAACTGGATGGCGGCATTCACCACATTTCAACTGGAAATTAAGGTTTGTGGCTGACTGAGGTGTGTGTGGACAATGTCAGTACATCCAAGTTCAGACATTTGCTCTATTGTAAAATAATACACCATCAATCAAACACGTCCTGTAGAGATGTCAAAGGTGGGTGTGAAAAGTTTTCATTTTCCAGAATGCGATCTTCTCTAGATATTTACTCATGTTATGCGCATTTTATTCTATTACTTAGCACACTCATGGCAAATGTGTTCTACTGGATGAGGAAAATAGTATTTTAATATTTTTTGTTGATTAACTGATTATTCAAATAATTGTTTCAGTTCTAATCTGTATCCAAAAATGTTTTTCACATTAGCTGTTGTGTGGTGCACAGATTATATAGATGGGAGTTCTCTCAAACTTTGCAATTTTAAATCATTTCATGATGTTTGGATTTCAGTGATTTGCATCAACATGATTGACCTTGATTTGTCAGCAATTTAACTTTCTGGATTGGCCAAGCACAGATAGTTCTCATGAAATTAATTGTATCAGTCTGGATCAGGCCACCGCAAACCTCCAGAGCTTCAATGCTCCTTGCTTGGTCAGTGGCTGTTGGTGGGATGAACAACACCATAGAAAACAAACACAGCCACACAACAAAACGACATATAGCCTCCACAATCTTCCACAGATGTGAAACTGGGTTGAGATGTGGTACAGTGAAAAGCTAGAGCAAATTATAACTAAACAGGCCTAAACTTGCTGAAGAATTTGTCTGGGGAGGGACCATAACCAATTGATTTGGGGAAAGTTATTTAGTTTTAGTTCCATCCTCTCTTTTTGTGATTTTACATTCATGGGACAGCTCCCAAGCCGTTTTGGGACTTACCTCAAGCCTTTAACGGCAGGGAAACCCTGTTAATATCACCTCATAATCATTATAGATGTGATTGTTAATGTTTGCCTTTTGTGTCTCAGTTTACAGCTTTTGACATTTATCTGTAGAAATTAATATGAAAAATAGGCAACATGAGAACCACCTAACTTAATTACCAAGCATTTTATTTGCACAATAAAATCCAAAACAAACGTCTCATCATTAGCTTAAGAGACTAGTTTGCATCCCTAACTTGCCTTTACTAAGCTCAGCTCCTCCACAGTCAGCACCATCCTTTCACAACAACCTATCCAAAAACTGAAAATAGTATTAGGATGTACAGTCTGTGTACAGGACAGAGCTGTAGGCTACAGCTGTTTAGTCTGAGCTTGTAATGTTGTCAATACTGGACAAAGTAGGTAGTCATGAAATGCAGCTGCCAGTTACTAGCAACTTGGGAAAGAAAGTTGGGAGAACTTCACCAACCCCGACCTCAAAATCCAAGATGTCTGCTACTGGAATCAACAGTAGTGGAAGATTTAGTATCTTACTGTTTATCACACTTCTGTCTTTGTGTCTCATTAAATACACACTATCCTGTCCAATTTATATCTGTAGACATGTTGCTCCGGTGTTTGTATGTTCAAAATACCTTGAAAAATATTGATATTCGATACCATTTTCAATACCATGGGCATTCAATGCTGTAAACTGACAGCAGTCTTTTACAGTGTTGTTTAAATAGCAACGCAGTGTTGGTCTTAAAGTGACGTGTGGTCAGGCAAATATTTTTTGTTATTTTAGGTGTGCAAAATTCTGATAGTGAGATGTTCTGAAGAGAGATGCTGTGTGCACAGTCTCGCCTTACTGTGCTTAGCTAGTATTTGTCACTTGTGATTGAATGCGGGCAAAGGATAAAATTAAGCCCATATGAAAGTGACAGTACAGAGTGGTGCTGACGAAAGAGCAAAGCACCTGCAGGACTGACACGCTGTCCTCTGTAAAGAACCTTTAGAGGTTGGAGACGTCTCTCCCCTTTCATCATCACTAAAGTATTAAACAAGATGCCCCAGTAAACTGTTGATGAGATAGCTGTCCTGTTGTTTGCCTAACACACATGTATAATTCTCAAAACTAAGCTAATCCCCCTCAGAGCTGTCAGATGTGAGGAATCTCAGACAGTAGAGTTTCAAATGACAGGAAATACTTTGACTAAGGTCAGAAGACAATTAACTGATGCCGTTCTTCTTAACAAACAGTATTACTGCTTATACAGTAATTTACTTACAAATATAACAAATATTTCCCCCCGTGGTATCGATAATATCAATATTTTTCACGTTAGAAATTCCAGTATCGTGACAACACTACTGCAAAGACCAGCCCCCCCCCCCTAACGGCCAGCAGGTGGTGAATCTGCTGGTTGCAAAAAGAAGTCCGGTTCCATTAGAAATTAATTAATTGTAAAATGTTGCTACTTCTCAGCTGATTTATTCCCTCAGTAAACACTCCCCTAATGAGTCTTTGGTCTCTGTCGCTAGTTTCATTTCTTCTTCAACACAACATGATGATCTAGAGTAAATTACGGTCCTATTTAGGGAGAAATAGATGATAATGCAGCGTATGCTTTTAGGAGAGACTACCTTGTGATTGACAGGAGACCTGTCAATCAGGATAGAGGCTCTGTGTAGGCCTACATTTTTTTTCTTTTAAATGGCTGTCAGTAGGAGAGAGAGCCCGTCATGTTTGCGTCTGTTAGTATGCTTTGTTTTAAAAGTAAATTGTTTTAACCTTTTTATTTTTTATAATTTTAACTGTTATTACGTTTTAGTTTAGTTTTTTTATATCCAGGATGTATTTAAGAACCGATTAAACGTGTGGACAGTATAACAGTTTAACTTCTAAGTCTTTGGTTTTGTTGTGACACTGATAACTTTTGGAAGGAGGGCCAGTAGAAATTGTCTTTGGGCCTGCAAGTTTCAAACCCACCTGCCTGTTTGATGTTGAGCCCCACTAATGTTAGGTAGGTTGTGGATTAGCAAACTGATGCTACTTGTAGCTGCAAAGCTAACATGAGAGGACGAGACGATCCCAGAGCAGCACAGCAGCTCTGGACAGCGACACTCACAACAATCAGTGTTTCCATTTAATTAACAAGACTATGGTGGCCCACCACAGTCAAGTAGGTGGTTTTGGGTGATAAAGCCTGGCTGTTGTCTTCTCCCTGGCATTGTTACTAGTGTTCATTTTGATCACTAGTAACACTAGCTTGTTCACTTAATGGTAATGTTAGCTTGTTAGGCTGTGTGTTGGAGCTCAGTAATTCACTTGAAAGATATTTAATTAGTTAAATGGTTTTATTAAGGTTGGGGGGGGGTAAAAAAGGCTACGTTGGCACTGCAGTCCTTAATGCTCAATTCTGAATTTTTTTTTTTTTTGCTTGACAGTTCACATTATTGTTTAAATGTGGCCTATACCAGACTTCATTGTGAACTGTCCATGGCCTGAAAGTGACCCACATGCGCAGAAGAATGACAAGATTTAGGTTCACTGCAGCTTGTCTACAGCAGAACTGTGACAACAGCTGCTCAAGACTGACGTCAAAGTCGCATCAGTTCTGACCCGACTCAGGTTGCATTTAAAAAGATCAGATCAGATGAGTCGCATATGAGCAAAAAATTGGATTTGGATCATTTTGGCCTGCAGTCTGAACATAAATAATAATAATCATGACTATTCGCCTAATCGAATAAATAATTAACAGGCTAGTCAACTACAAAAATAATCATTAGTTGCAGCCCTATGGGTAACGTTATCCTGTGAAATATGCAGATGTAACGCTATGGCTTTCCACATTACTTCACCAACTATTATGTCAAAGTGTTGATTTAGCCTACAAGAAAGGATACGTTACAAAGCAAATGTAGAGGGATGTGTTCATAATAGCCTTGATGCGTGGCAGGAGCAGCCAGCTGCTTTAGCACTGATCTACTGCTGTTTGCTTCGTAAAGTTAAATTTAGATTTATTGTTGTTTTACCGATACACAGGTACACAGCTTCTCCAGCTGAGTTAACAATGCTGAGTCTCTGCTAAAAGATGCACAAATAGTAAAGATAGTTACTGAAAAGCAGTCATGTCGACTAAATAAATGTAACGTTATCATGTAACAAGCATGGATTAGTTCAATGTCAAGCTGTCTAGAAATATTACAGAACTGCTGCAGTGACCTGAGTGTCCAGCATGTTGTGTAAAGCTGTCTCCCTATCTATAGCCACTATCACACTTTTTTTTTCAGGGAGTATAGTGTCAATACGCCGGCTTGGTTCGAAGCTGCCTCTTAGCCGGGGACATTGAACTAAACCCAAACTGGTTAAAAGCCATAGCCCTCGTGTCTGTGTTTCCGCGGGAATGTGGGATTTCTGTATGAAAGCGGTTGTGTTTTGGATTATACTCGCTCATGAGTTCAAGCAAGCACGTGTACAAGCACACGCCAGGTTGCAGTCTTAAAACTGCACAGCCAGTGGCACCGATTACCTCTTTAACGTAGACTCACAGTGTTCCGGACACGTAGCACAGTAAAAGTCCCATTAAATATCAAGGCTTGGAAAGTTTAGTCTGATTGGCTTACGTGTCTCTGGGGTTAGTTCTTTCAGGCATATTGAATCCAATCCTTTGGGAGACATTAAAAAAAAAAACTGTCAGTAGACACAGTGTCCGGACTAACATGATGGCTCACGCTAATCGGTAAATGTGTGTATCCCTTCAAAAAGTCAAAACATCTGCTAAAAGTAAATATTCTACGAGACCACGCAGCGCCCTGCCAATAATAAAAAAAATTTCTTCCCAAAACATTTTATATATTTTAATATAATATTTTTAATTTGACTTCATGCCATGTAAAGGCCTTTTAAGTTCCCAAGAGACTGAAAGCGGATTGCTATTTACTTCTACAGATTTATTTATTTCTTGTAAAGGGAAGGGGTGTAGATATTAATCAAGGAGGTAAGCCAGAGTTTGAACAGTGAAGCTGACCAAAGCCTGCATGGAGGGTGCCATATAGGCCCAAAAATTACATCACAACACTGCTGTGGTCGGCTGTGGTTCAGAAGGTAGAGTGGGTTGCCTGTTAATCGGAAGGTCGGGGTTTCAATCCCCGACTCCTCCAGGCTGCATGTCGAAGTATCCTTGGGCAAGATACTAAACTCTGAATTTTTCCACTAGTATATGTGGTGAATGTGTGTGAAAGTTTCTGTTTAGGCTCAGTGTATGAATGTGAGTAAATGGTGAATGCGAAATAGTAAAAAGCGCTTTGAGTGGTCGCAAAGACTAGAAAGGCGCTATACAAATACGGAGCATTTACATTTATTGCAACATCCCACTACACATGAGATGTAACCGTATTGAAAGTATTAAATAAGAAGCTCTTGGGATTGTAAGAAACCTACTTGGCCATCTGTGACACTACGTTGTTGTTTCGCAAGTAAGTCTTGTAAGTGGGCTAATTAACTGTCAGACAAACACACTGAGCCAAAAGAGTTTTTGTTGAAGACCCTGGTGCCAATAGGAGTAAGCCATGTAGTAGTACTACATTGGACCAAAACTGGCTTCATTGCTCTCCATTCAATCTTGAGGCTGTGTTGGGTCCTGTTTGGGCCACATTCACTGGGAGGCTACTTAGCCGGGCTCCGGTTCTGGTGCTCACTCCGGTGTGGTTTCCCGCCATCATATCCCCGCTGGGTCCCCCTGCCCCTGGCTTGAAAACCTCCAGTGCTTAAGTATAGGTATAAACGCTAACAGGTACTTCAAGCTCCCAGTCATGGTGCTTTCAGACCAAACGCAAGCTGGCGTTTGGAGCGGTGAGTTTACATACAAAGTCAATGCAAAGACGCGTGGAGCCGCGATTTCCTGTCGTGCGACGCGAAGGGGGCGGGGGCGGGGACGCGAAGGCAACGCGGTGGAATTCACGTGAGTTGAATATTTTCAACTCAAGTGTAAAAGTCGCACGACGCTGAGTCGCGATAGCCTGTCAGTGTTGAGATTGTCCATACGTCACTGAGGCTTCAGTGCGTTGTGTGCAGAGGGCCGGGCAGAGCGGGAGATTGAAAATCTGCAGGCCGGGTGACAGCTGCTAAACTTGGGCTAGAGGAGCAGGGAGCAGCGCTCCAACCTTCGGAGAAATAAATACCTACAGTCCGTCGAATTCGGTTCTAACAACTATGCCGTTTAGGAGCTCGGAGTTAAATGTTTTTATTAAATTAGCGTTTTACTTCAGTTTTGGGGATTTCAACGTTGATTTATCTTGACTGGAGCTTCTCAGCAGCTAGATTCCGTGCACATCCGGTTACAGTATTGTTGGTAGCGACTACGAATTTATATTTATATAAAAACGGGACAAAGCTGGACATTACTTGGAGAAAAGAAAGCGAGGAGGCTGAACTACCTGGTGAGTTCAGAAAACATGTGTCTGTAACTTTATTAAAGCTGTCATTGTACTTTACTGTGACCAAGTTAGCATAGCCTAGCCCTGATCGATCCAAACTCCATTCAGAAAACAAACATTTTATAAGTTGTTGTCCTGCTGTCTTGCTGACAGACCTGACAAAGCATGGATTCAAATGTTTAACAAATCTGCATCATGTTGTGGTTATTTCGGCATCAGTTTAATCCGTTTATTGCTATTTAATCACAGCAAAATGTTTACTTTGGTTTCATACAGTTGTAGTAGTGGCGAGTTGTGTTTATTCACCTCATCGTGTTAAAATCGCCTTCTCGCGTTGTGTGTGAACACTTGCAGCGAATGTACTAGAGCGAGGAAAGCGCTGCGAGGCGAAAAATCGCGTTTGGTCTGAAACCGGTATCAGGGCAGAGTCAGCAATAACCACTATATGCACAGGTAACTGAGCCATGTTGCCATTCTAACAGCAGCTAGTTAGCAGCACTTAGTGGTTGCTTTAGCAACAAGTAAAGCTATCTGTTCATTAGCAAACTCTGTAAATCACACGAGTTGAGGCAGAGCAGCCAGAGGACATGACGAGCTTCAAGTTTTTCCCTCTGGAGATAGTGTATGACATCTGCAGCAAGGGTATCTTTAGCTGACTTCAGATGTAGACAGAGGAGGCTTACATAACGTTATATTCAGTAGTAAGTTAGCTAGCGTTAGCTTACTAACATTACATTAGGAATAGGGCTGGGGCAATTCGTCAATATAATGATTACGTAAATACGTTGACTCGCATTACGTGCATCAAAGTGTCACTACAAACTTTAGATGGTCGAAGGCCCGCAATGACACGGTGTAACGTTACATTGTGTCATCTAACGTTCATTTCATATTTTCCGTTTATTTAACAGTCAATTTATTTCAATATTGAATTAAATCCATGTCAGAAACACATAAAATTTGAAGTAACTTAATTAATGTCTGTTATTGTTATTATCACAACACATCAGTGACCTTGATATTGTATTCATTGTAAGATATGCTGCTATTGTGATTGTGCTTTATCTGGATGATTGAATAAAATATTGATTACTGATTAGACATGTTTTTGATATTTATTTTGGATAAATTGGTGTGTTCATTGAGTAATAGGCAATGTTTTTTCTTTAGAATACACAAAATTAGTCGTTGGATTAAGCTACTTGAAAAATTATCGTTAAGTACAGCCCTAATTAGGAACAATCTGCAGCTAATGTTTTTTTCCTGGATTTGTTTTAGGTTTTTGAAAGGGAATAAATCGTATGTCTCTTTTCAACCCCTACAGGTAGCCCTGTAATTATTACAAGTGCCCCAGGAACAGTGTATCACCATGTCTTGGAAAGATGTACATTAAAATCAAACTAGAAAATGACACCTGTTGCATAAAGCTGATGATACACAGAGCAACTTTTAGAGCAATCATGCAGGGCAGCGTTGTCGTCAATGGTAATATGTAAAGATTACTACCTGAATCCCCTTCCCCCACCACTCAGCCACCTGCCCTGCACCGCCGCTATCCATTTAAAACATAGTTGGATTGCCATTAGCAAGATTGCCCAGCAACATTGCTCAAAACGTTGCCCAGTGTATCATCAGCTTTAGAGTCAATGGAGCCCAGCCATGAAAGTGTCGGACTAACTTAAAACTGCATAACAGTAGTCTGCGTGTATTTATTGATATGAAATATTTTAGACTAAATATTTTACCGGAATTGTCTGGACCTTTGCCAACACAACAATATATCGATATTGACTACTACCAGCTATATACAGCGTGCTAACCTCAAAAATCCAGCTGCATTCTAACATTATCTTAGCTCTCCTTATTAGCTAGGCTCCTTGTATGCTGGCTAACAACTTTTTTAAGCTGGGTCTCTGACATTAACAGCGTTGTGTTGGACAGATTTGTGCAGCATTGTTCATGAGGGAGAGAGAGCGAAAGAGGTACGGATGGGTGAGCGAGAGAGAGAGGAACGAGCGAGAGGAAGTGCTGCGCGAATGAGCTACGGGCGTCTGCAGTCAAAGATTTTAAATAGGCTTATTTAAAAAAAATTTAAAATCAATCTGTGGTGGTCAGCGTTGATATTGTGGCGGACTGCCACAAATAAATGAATGTATGGGAAACACTGCGGGACTTTTCTTGCATCCCGGCACCTGCCCTCTCCATATCACACTCTCTGGGAACTATGTGACACTCACTTGTTCCTGTTCTTCCCTGCCTGCTAATCATGTCGGCAGAGACAGAGCAGGCAGAAGCTCTGTGCCTTTCAACAGTTGTTCGTCAAAATAACTTGTCATAAACTGACGCATCACACCTGGGATGGGACGGGACATTAAAAAAGGTTAACGTGCTAAAGCAAACCTTTGAAATGTTGAACTCGTTGTTCTGCATGAATGATTATTGACGAATTAATACTTAGCATTGACAAATTATAGACTGACCACCATGTAGATCATATGTCTTACACGAGGAGTTAATGAATGAAAGCAACCCACAGAAATGAAACAGCTGTAAGTGGATTTAATATTCAACTAGTGGTACAATAATATACTATTATATGAAATTACAAACAATATAGTAATTAATATGTTACTATTATTGTAACAGTATACTTAGAACTGAACTGAACTGTGCAAGAAACGGCTCTACATTGGTTTCTAATTTGTTAAGTACTAACTTGTCAATAATAGTATTGTAAAACATTGTAAGTTTGCTGTAGCACGTCAAACTTTTTCTGAGGTCCAGGCTGTGATAGGTCAGCTGATGAAAAGTGACTGATGAGCACGTCGGCTTTATGGAAAGTTGAACATTTTGAACCACAATAGGCACCAATACAGCTAACGTTAAATGGCTAGTTAGCCAAATCCAAATCTTCCTTATGTTTTCCCAGTTTTCTTTAGTATTACTGCTTCAGCTGCCGACAACACATCTCTGCCACAGAGTAGGGCTGCAACTAACGACTATTTTGATAGTCAATTAATCTATTGATTATTGAAACGAATAATCTACTATTCGGATTATGAATCGCAAAATGACACAATTCCTCTCATTTATCTATTTGCCTTTAAATTAAACCTGAGGTTGTTTTAGGCATGTGCTAATTAACAGTCAAGACAATAAAATAAATACTGCTTCAAAAATGGAACTTTTAATGAACGTTTCTGCTACAGCAACAGAAATTTCTGATATCACATCCTGATAAGCAGCTGATCTGCTGTTTAGTGACAGAGCAGTTTACACGCCAGTACTGCAACACCCCGGGACTGACGCTGTATACAAAGAAAGGAATAACGTCATGCATTTAATTTGCCGTGTTTACAAGAGGGGATCAATGATAACTATTTTGTAGTTGACAGCGTTTCACAACAAATATAGTTCCCCCAAACTCAACAACTCACAAAACTCTGTGATTTTTTAAAAGCATTTTTGCCTCACGCACAGTCACAAAGTATGAAATTGTACGGTGGTGTCTAATCATGCGCGCTCGGCAGCAACATGCTCCAACTGGAAATGTCGCCATGAGCGATGCATCGATTATAATTGTAAAGTCAGGGCACGTCTGGAATGTGAACGCTGCCGTTGTGTATTATAACTCAGCGCCATTACTGTAGCAATCAATCAAATTGACCAACTGTATAGAAAACGTTTCAGCTCATAACATGAAGTAACACGGCTTTAACGTGAAGCTAGCTTGTTAACTAGCTTACCGAGACGAGTCTTCGTCGTCCACAGAGACCCGACGTTACGCCTCCTCTTCAGATGCTCCGGTGTTTCCCGGAGAGCTCAGCTTTGCTGCAGTTCACGACCTTTCTGGCTGAGTGAAGAGTGAAATGCTGCCACACTCTGGAGGTTTTAGGTTGTGAAGGTGTTACTGCAGCTCTGATGTTGTTTTAGTAACTTACTGTTCACATCACTTTGCTCTGTTAAGCTGACGGTGTCGCTACGGCCCGATGACGTCATGAACGAATCGATTATTAAAGTCATTGGCAACAAATTTAAAAATCGATTTTTGTCGACCACGTCGATTAGTTGTTGCACCTCTATCACAGAGCGACTGGCCCAGTACCATTTCTCTCTGTGCTCCGGTGGCCAGTCCAATATTTTGATTGATTAGCATCGGGGAGAGGAGGGGGTTACGGTAGGTTGTTTTCTTTAACGTTACTGGCACACTGCTCATAAATAATTTTTCTGGGTAGCACACATCTGTTTTTAGAGGCATGCACAAGAGCCTGGTGTGGGGGGTATAGTGAGCAGACTGCAATAAACAAAGAGAAGAGAGTGTCACACACACGGCACACTTTTTTTCTCAATTAAATTAAATCACACACTTTTTGTACTTTATGTAATCGCACAGGATGACATCACAATTGCAATTAGATAAACTGTGCATCCCTAATCTACGTCTATTAATCCCATCTATCGAGGTAGACTGCGAGGCTGGAGGTGTCAGTGTTTTATCTCCTGCCGCTGTTTGTTCACTCATTTTTAACTGCAGACATGAATTTTTTGGCTTGTTTAACTCTAGCACACGTGTACTGCATGCATGACACAGTGACTGCTTAGGGGTGTGACGATAAATCGACACATATACTAGCAATATAATGGGAATCTCCATTAAGGTGCTAACGGACATTAGCATCGCAAAAATACAATGTTAACATAAACTGCACATTTTGCTTCACATGGTGAACATCCTGAGTGACATACTGTGCAAATACTTAAAGTACGTTTCCTGAGCTCTGTGTGAAATAAAACAGATCTGCTAACTTGACTGTTCAGACCAGCTACAGCAAGACCAAAGGGTCAAAACTCAAACCCAATATTCACAGTGGCCTAAAAATACAGAGTGCTGTGTCACTGAACAGTTATTAATATAACGTGATGTACAGATTAGACTTAAGTGGTACACAGCAATTTGTATTTGCAGTAAAAAAATAATTTTACAAACAAATGTTTTGATAATTTTTCCTAGTTGCTCTGTCGTTTTATTTACAGACTGAGCAGAATTGTGCTGTTTTCTAACAGTTTGGATTTGCAGATAATAAATAGTAAACTTTTTCACAGGCATTTTGTAGTAATAGTTAAACAGATATCGTGATGTATGACTTTAGGATTGTGAAGCAATATATCGATTATCGCAAAATTGCTGTATCGTGATATCGTTATCGTTAAAGTGAGTGACGTAACCACACCTTGTTAAAACAACTATTAAGATTTTATCGTGGACGTTACGTATCACACAACCCTAGTGAATAGTATGTTCCATATTATAATATTTGATTTGAATCGTCCAAGGTCCTGTGCAGATTTTAATCAATTGTCATTGTCACTATGAGAACTGAGCTAACTCCATCACTAGGGGTGGGAATCTCTGGGCACCTCACGATTCGATTCGATTACGATTCAGAGGCTGCGATTCGATTATAAAACGATTATCGATGCATCTTGATGCATCATATTTTTTCTATACAGGATCCCTGGATAATTACGAAGCATTTAATTTGCACATTAAAATACAAAAGAAAATTGCTAATTAGCTTAAAAGGACTAGTTTACATCCCTAGTTTACTTTATTAACCTCAGCTCCATGGTCCATTTCATTAACAACCAGTTATCAGACTTCTGAAAACTGAAATATAATTACAGTTTAGTCTCAGCTTGTACCTGATGTTCTCAAACCTTGACTAGTAGGTTAGTTAGTAATGACATACAGCTGATAATTAATATTACTAAATTACTAATTTAGCTAATGTTACATTAATAAATACATCTTTTTAGCAACTTTTACGGGACCCAAGGACACTTTACACATACTTACAGTGACAGAACAACAAAAAGTCATTCAGGACTGAATGCCTGGGTAAAAAGCTGTGTTTTAGTAGATCTTTGAAAGTGTCCAGACAGGGAGCGTTTCTGTGGGGATGAGTTCCAGAGAGGGGGGGGCGGTGACGCTGAAGGCTGCGGAGTCTGATGGGGGGACAGACTGAGCCCTTGTACGGGGAGATGTTAGCTCGCGCTAACAGCCTTCACTTTTCCAGCCGTTGGGGAAACAACAGACTTATTAACGGTCACACAGCGACCTACGCTGCACGTTTACTACCAGACTGAAACTTACTGCTAATATTTTTCACCGCTAACTTTCACCGTCACGTTCTGCCGCTCGCTCTCTCTCTCTCTCTCTCACTCGCTCGGCCTCACACACACAGCTGCAGAGCGTCACCCTGCTCGCAGTGTGCGACTTAAAATAATTACTTACGCATTGATAATGATTGTGTGACATTTTGGGGTTATTCATTCCACAGCAGTGACGAATATAGGGGGACACTGGTCTCTCTGTTGTGTGCGCTCCTCAGACGGTCCGAGCGCTACGTTTCCGCGAGTTCCGCCTTTTGCGTTCCGTCAACATTACGTTATCAATTAATATTTAAATAATCGATTTTTAGACATTTGTGCATCGATTAATAATCTTCCACGTCGAATCGCGATGCATCTAAGAATTGATTATTTCTCCCAGCCCTATCCATCACTGAGGTTGATGCTAGAAAAGCAAGTTGGTGGACCTTTGTTTTTCAGAAGTTGGTCTGATAGAGGCTACTCTCATGAGATCAGCGCTCCTTCTTGTTTACAAAGCTTGACCGGATGAGGAATATCTGACTCCGCCCACACAGCCATGACGTCTACAGCAAGCTTGAGTTCTGCATCTCCTGATGTGGTAGCACTTTTGACAGTTTTTTTAAGTGATGAGCTCTTGTTAGCACACTGACTCTTTCATGCTGTGTGTGTGTGTGTGTGTGTGTGTTGTGTGTGTTCAAGGCGCTGAGCCCCGCCCTCGCTGAAACACAGAGAGCAGAGGACGGCAGCAGTGCCGTAAATGACACCAAAACACAGCAGCAGTTTCTTTTTGTTTGACTTACATATTGTAAAAAAAAACATAACGCTGGAAAAACACTGAGTTTTATCAATTGCATCCACATTTTGGCAGATTCCACGATACACCTTGTTTGACAGTTGATAAAAAAAATTTAACAAATCTGCCAATTTGGTCCATGTTTTCAGCATGGCAGAAATCATAGGGCCCCCTATATATAACGTCATACTCACACACAGGCACTCAAACTGTGAGGAATGACTCATGCTTTGTATCTTGTCTCATAAACATATGTTTCATTTAGTATGTCTACTAAAAAGCAAACTACATTAACAGACAGCCCTACACAGTAATATGATAGACTTCAAGCCTCTCACCTTGTGTGGCTTTAGTTTATTTGCCTCACTTCAGGTCTGTCAGTCTGTCTCTCTGTGTGTGGTGGTAACTTGGACGAGGGGGTTGTTGCATGTGGCCCCTCCACCTGTCCTTACTAGGACTCTATTTCTGGGTCTCACACTGAACCTGACTATGTCTCGCCTGGCAACAGTGCCTGTATATATATGTATGCACTTTGTGTGTGCGTACATGTGTTATTCCAGTCTTAACTACAGCTGGACCAAAGCTGCAAAGGCACATATGGACCGGCTGTAACTGCAGAACAGTGACCCAATTGAATCCTTTTGCTGTGCATGAAGTTAATGCTGGTAGCAGCTTTAGTGAACGTGACATGTTGTTGGTCTGTGATTTTTTTACTGCTGAAGTTTTAAATGTGAGAGTAGTTTGATTAAGTAGCTACACTTAAAACTCAACAATCAGAGCATGACAATTAAGTCCTGTTGTGGTGGGATCTTAGATTACATCATTAGGTTAACGTGACCTCTACAACCCTACAAATTGTTGCTGAAATCACACATTTTGGTTGAATATTGCATTTGTTTATATACTGAGAATGTTAAGATGTTTTCTGTGTTGACAGTATAAAAATAGTTGCAGGGCGGCTGGAAAGTCGTGGCTAATAGACTGTTAGGCTAGCATGCTAATTCTTTTGGATGGGGATGTATAGCTTATCACTAGTAGCCTTTTATTATTATTAATTCCAGTTGGACAAAACGGCAGTTTCATTTTTGTGAGTTGTTTTCATGGTGGTTAGACTCAATAATGTCAATAATAAAAACATGCATACAGAACGAGTTCAGCATTTCTAAAGTTTGTTGTAGTGCCTCAACATTTTTTTAATGTCCCGCCTCCTCCAGGCTGTGATTGGTCGGTTCATGAAATCTGACCGTGACGAGCTTGATGCACATGTCTGCATGAAAGGCTCCCGATCTCCCTGCGGAGATAAGCAGGCAGGAGAGAATGGGGACAGGTGAGTGTCACGTTGTGCCCAGAGAACCTGATCTGGAGACGGCAGCGGTTTTGAAGCCTCGAGTTTGGCCAATAGGTTGCCGCCATGTTGAGTTTTTGCAACCAGGAAATGCCCGGAATTGACGATACAGCGTAGCTGACGGCCGTGTGCGGCGCTAGCTAGCTTGCTTAGCTAGGTGAACAGCCGACTCCTCATAAGCTTTTTCAACGGTGCTGGTTAAATTGACATAGTACTGTGGGTATGAGTGGGCTCTAGCCTGATTGACAGGTCGCCACGGTGACGACTTGTCAATCATAGATAATCTCGCCCTAAAACATTCTCTGCTTTGTGGTCTATTTTAAAATAAATGGGACCATAATTTACTAAATGAACATCATTTTGTATTGAAGAAGACGTGAAAGTAGCGACTGAGACCATAAACTCAACAGGAAAGTGTTTACTGGGGTAAATACTCAGGTGAGAAGTAGGGTCATTTTTCTATTATTTCTAATGGAGCTGGACTTCTTTTTGCAACCAGAAGAGTTGCCCCCTGCTGGATTTTCAATAGAATGCAGGTTTCATGGACTTCGCATTGGAGTCACATCTCACACCAGAAGCTTCTCGCTTGTCCTCTACACACACACACACACACACACACACACACACACACACACACACACACACACACACTGCGGCCAGCAGAGAGCGATGCCGCTCTGTCGCAGTGGAGACGGTGAAGTAAATTTAGCTCCAAACTACTCAAACTGCCGACAGCTATGCTTGTTACTGTAAGTATTTGCAATTAAACCTTTGCGTAAAAAGACAAACTTTATCAGTACAAAAATCTGTGTTGAAACTCGAACTCATGAGTAAGCACACCACATCAGCCAAAACAGAGTGGGGAGAGCTGTCTCACAAAATGCTGTGAACTCGCACTGTAAGGTTACAGTAATATTTTTGTCGGCCTGACATTGAACCTATCCATGCTCGTTACATGATAAAGCTACACCAACTTCATTAAGCTGACATGATACATCTGTGTTGTGTATCTTTCACCAGAGAGGCTCAGCTGTGTCAGCACAGCTAAATTTATTGGCTGGCATTATAAATGAGATTGTTGCCACACTTAAGTATAACGATACGTTACGTTAGTTAATGTGTCTTCCACTGTGGTGTTGTCATGCACCGTTATATTGTATTATTGCTATGTAGGTTGCGTAAGTTATGGTGACCAAGACCTGGGCTAGCGTGCAGATCCTCATATTTGAGCCCTGCAATTATTGACGGCTGCTGACCACCCTGTTTACAAATTTTACATAGATTAATCAATGTGTTAAGGGCTTTATGGGACAGTTAAAGTTCCTTTGTCCAACCTGCCAGGAGAAGTTTATCACAATGTAAAACGTGTCATTTCCTGTTGCCAGCAGGGGGGCGCTATGACTTTGAGTGAATGTCAGAGTTTAACAAACTATTTACTCTTTACATATTTATACTATGTGCATCCTCTTTCTCCTTGTGTTCAACTATAGTGTGAAACCACTGGAGGACTATGGAAGTGAAGACCCTGGTACCTGGACACTCTGCATTGGCCATAAAAGTTTTATCAAAGCTTTTTAAAATATTGAAACAGATGTTTTGAAAATGTGACACATTGAAAGCAGCTCTTAAAACAGTGTAGTGTTGTGTAGTTTTTGAACCGTGGACGGATTCAGGATACACCAGCAGCACCCACACAACCCACACCTAATGTAAACAAGAATACTGAACAGTATTACATTAATTTTAGTAAAACAACTGTGAAACAGAACAAGGGGAGCGTGTTCCTCTCAAGAGAAGGCTAGAAGGAGCACATACTGGCACACCTGTGCAGTGGAAATCTGCATCTTTCCACTGCAGAGGCTCTTTCACACAACATAGAGGAGAAACTAGTTTAAATGAGTTTCTATTCCACTATTAGTCATAGTATACTGTTAGTATGTTAATATTTTAATTATTTACTTTTACTAATTTTACTAATATTAATTAGACAAAACAGCAGTTTAATGTTTGTCAGTTGTTTTGTCTGTCATTAAATCCTTCTGCAATAAATGGCCTACATTGATCTCTTAATATGTTAATGCTACCATCTCATCTCATCCATAATCCTAACCATTCATGCAGGAGGAGTTCAACATTTGAAAGTTTACTGCAGCACATCAAATTTTTTATGTCCCGTCCAGTCTGAGATTGGCCAATTGATGAAAAGTGACAGTGACGAGCACATCGATTTTTATGAAAATTTTAATATGTTTCAAAAAAAGGCCCCTGATATGGCTTAACAGCCAGCTAACCTACCTACAAACCTACAACTTCCTTCCTCTCCCTACTGTCCTCTGTCTCACCGCTCCAGCTACTGACACCGCATATCTGTCTTTGTTTTGTAACAAGCTGCTCAAGCGTTGTTGTTGTTGTTTCTCCAGCAGCAACAGGATTTACAACAGCAGTCACTAATATCTCACTGGAAACAAATCTAAAATGTCAGTAAAATAAATCATATTCCTGACATTAAAATACTGAGTGAAGTTTAGAAAGAATGATGAACTCAGACATCAGTCCCCATCAGTCCTTCCCCCTGTCATCCTCCTCCTCCCTCCTGTTGCTGCTGGTGTTAGAGAGGAGGGCTGGATGTCTCAGCCCCAGCTGTGTTTCTAGCCTAATAATGTGCCATATTTTAATGTACATGTGGCACAATGAGCTAAACAGTAACTAAAGACAGACAGCTTTCACTTTAGCTCGTTTGTAACAATTAGCTATTAGCCGAGCTAGTGCTGTGTTTGTGTTAGCCAAAACACCACTGCAGTGGACGAGAGACTGAGCAGATTAAAATTTCACGTTCTACATATTTATGCACATTAAACAGGTGTGTTGTTAAAGTATTGGCTTTTTAGTCACAAAGTTTTATTGCACCACGTACTTAGCCTGCACTAACAAGTGTAGTTGTCGTCACCGTCTGTCGTCACCGATCTGCTGGCTGACTTGACTCCGTGTTTGTGTGTGTGTGTTTAGTGGAGGCGCTCTGCAGACACACAGAGAAGCGGTGAGCAGCTGTAGGTCGGGCAGCCCTCATTGTTGAACTCTGGATTGATACAGCACATGTGAAACTCTTAACAAGGATAAGAAAGAAACAAAATAGCTCACTCGTTAGCTATTTCCATGCACGATATATGTAGTTTAATTTTGTTGTCATATAGCAGATTATGTACGCTGGGCCACATGGAGGTTTCTTCGGGGCCGGATGTGGCCCATGGGCCGCCAATTGAATAGGGCTGGTTTAGACTAAACAGCAAAAATTTAAAGTGGCTCAGATTAATTCTCTAGGAGTCTAAAGTACGCACCTTTAAGCATTGAAAAGTGGGTTAAATGTCCATAAAAAAAATTTGTACATGTAGGTTGAACGTGGCGTGGGTGCTAATATTTTCCAATTTTGTAGGTGGCTCTTTAGAGCGATTTTGCAATACCCACCCATGTGCGAGAACCATAAAATACAGAATTTTCGGGCCACTGACGTGTGCAAAGTTTACTGAGTTTTTGAGCATGTTTAGGCCGCCAAAAATGAGTTTACTTTGCATTTGCATTTGTTTAATTTATTAACTACAGAGACGCTGTGGATCCAAGGCCGCCAAGTAGCACCACATACAGTCCAGGAGCTCACCAATGCCCCGATTCAGGTTCTGGAGGTTTTAGTCCAATCAACTTCAAATTTTCGCTGTGCAGTCTAAACCCATTGATGATTGAAAGTTGTAACTGACACAGGAAGTTGTAACTTGACTGTACATGCTCAGATCTGTACCAAATTTTACAGGTTTGATAAGAGTCCTGCCCTGAACATGTACATGCCAATATCCACCCATAATCATAGCGCCACCTGCTGGCAACAGGAAACAGGCCTTTAAAAAAGAAGTCCCCGCGGCACGTTTCACCTACATTCACAAAATTTCTGTGGTATATCATTTTTAGACGTACCAATAGGTCTCTTGAAGGCATTGCCTGAACACAACAGGATTTTTTGTGAATTTTTTTGAGCATGGCATCCAAAATTGAATATTAGCCATGAAACAGGACGTTATTGTGACTTTACATGCTTGATAATGGTCCTGCACTAAACACATCTACATGCCGATATTCAATTATAGATGTAGCGCCACCTACTGGAAAGAGGAAGTAAGCTCTTTGTGATGGTCATCATGCGCTTTAAATCAGTTTTCACAATGTGTTCCACACTTGACGTACTGAGACATAGTATAGATACCGTGTTTTCTCTGGCACAACATTAGGGACACAGTAAGTGATGTTTAAGGCTATACGGTGCGGCTGCGTCACACCCGAATGCGCTACACATGCGAGGGCCCGCTCAACGCTGCTTGCAACATAAATGTTGTCAATGAAGTACACAATGTACAGTAAAGATTTTGAACTTTGAACGAATTTGTTGTTGTGTGATTTAAATGTTCTCTCAATGTTTTTGAGCAGTGTATATCTGATTTTACAAATTTAAGGTTTATTGTATTACTTGGGAACTTCCCCTGTCAATTTTTTGCCAAAATGATGAGCAACATAACATCAAAAATACAAGCCAACCACTAGACTGCTCTTACCAATCAACGTTTGCTAGCAAACATCACATCTATAAAAGAAATGGAATCTTGCATGTAGTGTTAATGCAGTGTTTTTATGGTCTTGTAGCTGAAGAGGGAGTGTAAAGATTCAATTTGGAAACTCAGGATCACGATCATAGGAACCTTCTGCTATACCAGCTAACACTGGCTATCATAGGAACCTTCTGCTATACCAGCTAACACTGGCTATCATAGGAACCTTCTGCTATACCAGCTAACACTGGCTATCATAGGAACCTTCTGCTATACCAGCTAACACTGGCTATCATAGGAACCTTCTGCTATACCAGCTAACACTGGCTATCATAGGAACCGTCTGCTATACCAGCTAACACTGGCTATCATAGGAACCGTCTGCTATACCAGCTAACACTGGCTATCATAGGAACCTTCTGCTATACCAGCTAACACTGGCTATCATAGGAACCTTCTGCTATACCAGCTAACACTGGCTATCATAGGAACCGTCTGCTATACCAGCTAACACTGGCTTTCATAGGAACCTTCTGCTATACCAGCTAACACTGGCTATCATAGGAACCGTCTGCTATACCAGCTAACACTGGCTATCATAGGAACCTTCTGCTGTACCAGCTAACACTGGCTATCATAGGAACCTGCTGCTATACCAGCTAACACTGGCTATCATAGGAACCGTCTGCTATACCAGCTAACACTGGCTATCATAGGAACCGTCTGCTATACCAGCTAACACTGGCTATCATAGGAACCTGCTGCTATACCAGCTAACACTGGCTATCATAGGAACCGTCTGCTATACCAGCTAACACTGGCTATCATAGGAACCGTCTGCTATACCAGCTAACACTGGCTATCATAGGAACCGTCTGCTATACCAGCTAACACTGGCTTTCATAGGAACCTGCTGCTATACCAGCTAACACTGGCTATCATAGGAACTGTCGGCTATCATAGGAACCTTCTGCTATACCAGCTAACACTGGCAGTTTTAATTTAAAAAGGGATGTAAAACAAGGTTTGTTATTAAATGTGCAATAAACATGAGCATTTAAGGTTGATATTGAACATCAATTGTGTTGACAAAACAAAGAATGGAAATTAAGAGCCAGTCACAATATTTAACATATTAAATATAATATAATTTGAGAGCCAAAGTTTCTTGTCTGTAAGTCGTTTTTATAACACAAGTGAGCTACCCCAGCTGTGCGCTTGCACCCTTGTCTAGTGAAAGAGTTCCGTTTGAAGGATTGATTTGTGATCTATTTGAAAAATCACATCATTGTGTTCCCACCCAGCTGTTTCTGTCACAGGACAGAGGTATGTGTGTACCTAGCTGCAGTGGACACTGTTGAAGTACATAATTAACATAATTAAGCCCCCGGCTTAATCACATTACTTCTGAAGTCCAATGAAGTGCTCAGTAGCATTAAAACTGCATCCATTAAAACAGAAGAGGCCCAGGCTGTTGTCTCTTTTCAGCTCAGATGATCTACTCAGCTGACACGCTAAAGGAAAATCACACCATTTTTACACACCAGCCACTTTTCCCCACAGGTGATGGGACCAAATATGAGATCTGTGGGACTTATTGAAGAACAGAAAGATCAGATCAGAAAGTGTGTGTAATCTTGTTGCGGAGGAATGCAATTTCAAAAATTCAATAAGAAATATTACATATTGAATAATAAATATCAATGAACTGAATGTATCATGCAATATAGAAATATTCAAATGTATGTGCAATTATTTATGGGTACAATTCCCGATAAATGTATTGCGTGAATATGTATTGTGAGTTGTACCCTATCAAATATGTGATAACTTGAAAGCCTCCACATGCCACTGAACACAACGGGTGTGGGTCAGAGGCTGCTCTCACGTGGGTGAATGGTCCTTGTTTACAAAAAATATGTTTTTAATGTTTTCTAATGGAATATCTGACTCCGCCCACACAGCCACAAAGTCTACAACAAGTTTGCGTATGGCATCTGCCAATGTGGTTTCACTTCTGAGTTTGTTGTGATGAAGTGATTGCGCTCTTACTAGCGCACCATCTTTGCTCTGACGGCGCGCGTGTGTGTGTGTGTGTGTGTGTGTGTGTGTGTGTGTGTGTGTGTGTGTGTGTGTGTGTGTGTGTGTGTGTGTGTGTGTGTGTGTGTGTGTGTGTGTGTGTGTGTGTAGAGGTGCCGTTAAGCCTCACCCTCTCTGAAACACTGACGCAAAGAGGATAGATATATTTCTGAAACAGTGTGGGATTTCTAACAAACAATGCTCTCATTCCTCTCTAGTTCATCACTTCTAAATACTCTCTAACATCGCTTACAGCAACTAACGCTGCCCATTGCTAATTTAGCCACAAAGCTAGCTAATGCCATGTTTATCAGCGGCAGAGCACTAATGTTATTGAGCCATTAAACTATAGTGTTTATTCTAAATATATCTGCGACCCTCTTGTCTGTAGATCCAGTTGGTGTGTCAGAAATGATTAAACCAGAGGGGACATGCAAATAAACATGCTGAATTAGGCATGGGCAATATGGCAAAAATATCATATCACAATTTATTTTCATGACGACATGTTTTAGAGCCAGATGGTGGTTGAGAAATGTTTTTCTGTAGCTTTGGATAGAATTAAAAGAGTGCTGGTAAAGAGATAAACTAGATGTGAATATGCTACAGTAGTCATTATGGCAGATTATGTGTAAAGTCAAATACATATGCTTATTCTCTCTCACTCTCTGTTTGCAGATGGCTGAAAAATTTACGCCTTCTAGCAGTAGGGCTGGACGATATGGCCAAAAATGTTATCACGATAAAAAGTTTCATATCTTTCGATATCTATAATTATCACGGTAAGTATCCAATCGTTATTTCTTTCAAGTTTAAAAGCTGATATTTGCTCCTGAGTAAAAGTTGAAGAAACAGATAGTTAAAACTCTTGTTTATGGTCAACACTTGAGGCCAAACAGTGGATCACTTCACAAATCTGAGGTAGAATATTCAAAACAATTGTGACAAAATCAAGTCAACAAATATGCATGAGAAAAATTAAGTAAAAACTTTTTTCAGTCCTTTTTCCTCAACAAAATAAACATCTTACTAAAAAAAAATTAAGACCTAATTTGTGTATGATTCAAGTCAAACATTTATTGAATATTTATTGAACATTTGCTATATTGTGATATTGTTATTGAAAAAAATATTGCGATAATTATTGTTATTGTTTTATTGTCCAGCCCTATATAGCAGCAAATATTTATTGATGTGCAATTGTTTACGTTATGTTGTTGTAATCTATTTTATTAATATAATCCATTTAAGAAAAGCACACATTCAATATCGGCCTGTTCTAAGTGTAGTTTATACAGGAAAGGGGTCTACTATCCAAATCATTTTCAAAATCAAAATATCTGCTCATAAAGCAGCTCTTTTTCATATTAATATCTGCATCGGCCACCAAAAAAAACATATGGGCACTACGTGACACTCACCTGTTCCTGTTTTCGCACAACCTGGGGCCAATCTTATTTTCTTTGTATATGCTCCCCTTGGGCTCCATTCTCCGCAAACATAATATATTTTACCATTGCTATGCTGATGATACACAGCTGTACTTACCTCTGAAACCAGGTGATTCAAAGTCCTTACAGTCTATTTACAATTGTCTAAATGATATTAAGCGTTGGATGGCAATCAACTTTCTCCAACTAAATGAAAACAAGACAGAAGTGATTTTATTTGGTTCTCCTAACTTAACTGAGGAATTATCAAAAAATTTGGGAACCCTGTCCATTAATGTACAACCCTTCGCTAGGAACATAGGGGTTATCTTTGACTCAGCATTAAAATTCGACAAACATATAAACTCTGTTGTAAAAGGTTCCTTTTTTCATTTAAGGACCATAGCAAAACTTAAACCCATTCTCTCTGTTAAGGACCTTGAAACTGTCTTGTATGCTCTTATATCCTCTCGAATTGATTACTGTAATTCCTTGTACTCTGGCATCTGTCATTCATCTTTATTACGCTTGCAGCTTGTTCAAAATGCAGCTGCCAGATTACTAACTGGTACAAGGAAGAAGGACCATATAACCCCAGTATTGGCTGCTCTTCAGTGGTTACCAGTCAAATATAGAATCGATTTTAAGGTGCTTGTTTTTAAGGCATTACATGGTCTGGCCCCATCTTATATCTCAGAACTCCTAATGTTTCATCACTCCTCCAGAACCCTCAGATCATCAAATCAATCCCTCTTAGCCGTCCCACAGTCTCGTATGAAAACAAAGGGTGACCGCGCCTTTTCAGTGGCGGCCCCGAGACTCTGGAATAATCTACCCCTGATTATTAGATCATCACCCATCATCCATACTTTTAAGTCTTGACTTAAAACACATTTGTATTCTTTGGCGTTTGGGTCTGTTTAGGGGCACCTGTGCTTGTGTCTTTATTTATGTATATTGTTTCTAACTGTGTTGATTCTACATAACTTGTCCAGCACTTTGGTCAACTCTGGTTGTTTTTAAATGTGCTTTATAAATAAACTTGACTACCTGCTAATCGCCGCAAGGAGATAGGGATCGGGTAACTTTCATGCAGCCATGTGTTTAAAGTTGCTTGTCAGTCACTTTTTGTGAATTGACCAGTCACAGCCTGGTGGAGGCTGGACATTAAAAAAAGGTTGACGTGCTTCAGCAAACTTTATGTTGAACTCATTCTGTATTCACAGTTGTTACAATACACAAACATTAGCACTAATCAAACCTTAACAACAATGGTGTAGGCTAATATCAGAGAAAGGTTTTATTTTTGAATGGCGGGGGGCGGCT
Organism: Lepomis macrochirus; assembly: GCA_024633595.2. Taxonomy (NCBI): domain Eukaryota; kingdom Metazoa; phylum Chordata; class Actinopteri; order Centrarchiformes; family Centrarchidae; genus Lepomis; species Lepomis macrochirus. The sequence continues at coordinate 35,201,370 of JALXJV020000015.1, forward strand.
GTGGCTCAGGAGGTAGAGCAGGTTGGCCGTTAATCGGAAGGTCGGCGGTTCAATCCCCAGCTCCCCCTAGGCTGCATGTCGAAGTGTCCTTGGGCAAGACACTGAACCCCAAATTCCGCCAGTGTATGAATGTGTTTGAAAGTTAGTTTCCGTTTGAGCACTTAGGCTCAGTGTATGAATGTGGGTGAAAGGTCAATGCAGATGTAGTGTAAAAGCGCTTTGAGAAGACTAGAAAGGCGCTAAACAAGTACGGAGCATTTGCATTTGAAACAGCTGAATCTCAACTTCTAAACTATTTGTAGGCAGATTAGCCCAATAAAAGTGTAGAAAAGTGTAAACTGTAAATATATTATTATACTTTCTATATAATGTTATAATATTTATTAATACACTATATTGTCTTTATCAAATGGTCAGAAATAAGAAGAAAATGCATTTCTGTCATAAGGTAACTCATTGTCTTTTCTGTGCGCGTACCAATCATGCTTACTGTCTCAAGATGTCAGCCCCCAAAGGCCCATTCTGAGCCAGGAAAAAGCCTGGACAGAAACACCACTGACTTCTACACATCCAAGTAAGCACCACCCCTGCTTTCAATACTGCATCATTTACAAATTTGAACAATACAAACATGAGACATACATACAGCCAGAAAAGAATAAAATAAAAACTGATTCAGTGGGAAACACTCACTGTAACAAAGAGAAAAGATGAGTCTGCTTCTGCATATTCGAGAGAGGGACCTAGTGGCCAGTGAAGCTTAAAACCACTTCACCTGCTTCAGAGACACCTGTCCAAAGACAAAAACGGACAGCAACCTATGTGAAAATGGATACCAGTATTTCTGTGAAACAATGATTGAAGAGAAGGCTTTTAAAGACACTTTACAAGAAAGGAGAGTTAACATTGCAACATACAAGGCTCACTCACTAAAGTCCAACTTCAAAAGTCACAGTCACAATTTGAAAGTCAAGTCCTTTCAAATTTCAAAAAGCATCTACAACATACTTTGTATATGTTGACAATCTGACAGCTGATAAGATCATTCATGAAGTTGCCACCTTCCTGTCTTCCTCCTCGCCTTAAGACAGTGAAGGAGAAACACCAGTGACAAGTCAAAGACAGCTTGATGATGCCACCATCACAGCAGATGGTTCTCAGCTATTATATCATGCAGATGTCACACTTATGGACATCTATATAAAACAGCAAAAAACATCACCACAGCTCAAAGCCTCCAACAGCAACTGACCTTACACTATAGAAGGCCCTAGATTTAGTACCTCACTAACTCTGTCTTTGTCGCATGGGCATCTGGAATTTTAACAACTCTCAGAAAATGTGTGTTGAGGCTATTTTAGTGGACAGCAGAAAGATAGCGACCAAAGGATGGTGGCTCATGCCAGAACAGTGCTCTCTTGCGATGGCAGTGCGGTATATGACAGGCTCAGCACAGCTCATCTGAATGGTCTTGTCCTTTCGCGCAATACAGCCCTTGCTCACCTACAAATGGAGAGAGGAGAAATATACATCCCAGAAAACATCATGGTTGAACTCAGGGCTCCAGACTAACTTTTTTCACCTCCGTCCTTGAACCGTACTGAAAAACAATTTGAACCGTCCTAAAGTGAATGTTAACCGTCCCAAAATCAAAATGTTTCTGTACTTTATTATTATCATCCGTAGTTGTTAGTTACATAATAAAAACACAATTAAAATGTTGATGATGCTCCACTTCCTTACAATGTTGATTTCCCACATAGTTCGCTAAATATTTTTTGACAAATAGTTTAATTTTGTGCTCCAAGTGGCAAAAGTTGCTTAGTTGTTAAAACGGGGTGGTGACGTATGACTATAGTAAATTCCATAAGTCATACGTCATTCTCCAAGCTTGCGCAGGCGCACTGTCATGCCTCCGTAAAAACTGTCATGCCTCGTTAAGTCAGAGCATCAAACCGATAAACATCGCTGTGAGCTATCTAACCAATTTATCATGTAATTTACTTAAAAATTACAGGAGGTATGTTCATTATGGCATCTGTGCGTGCGGTGTTGGAGGACAGGTGACAGGAAACGTCACACTTTCACCTGCAACTGTCTTATATACAGTCTGCAACATGCATTTTACTGACGGCCAATTTACCAATGCTCCGGCGAGACATTCCCCGCGGTACAGTAAACGCACCATAAAACGTTTTGGTAGAGTTATCGTGTGCAGTGCGTGACAGGACCATCGACTGTGTGATTGCTAACAGCTGATACGCGCACATTAGTTCCTATCATGGGTCAGTAACAGCTGCTCCAGCCAGACAGTAAAGTGGACTAAACTTTACAGTGTAGTGATGTTAACACAGCATATTGTTAGTGAACACTCCAGCCGGTCAGTCTTTGGTTGTCATGGTAATGTTACATGTTACGACTATTAACCACACCCCCATTCTCTGTTTGAGAAAGAACGTTTGCCAAAAACAGCAGTTAAAACTGGCTGAAGGGGCTTTAACACACAGTGAAATACGGGGACATTTACGGGCACGGCTCCAGACGAACACAGGCTACCAATAGCAGGGACTGTCCCCAGAAAATGTGAAAGTCTGGTCGCCCTAAATTAGACTAAGAAAAAAGACCACAAATATATTGAAATCCAAATGTATGCTTTAGCTGATATACACACACACAGCCGGGGTAACTTAGTAGTCGTAGTAGCTAGTAGTAGCAAGCAGTTAGCAGACTGTTTCAATCCAGTGACTAATAAAAAAAATTAAATTGTCCTCACATCAGACTCGGGAATTGTAGGCCTATTTGGGTTCGATGGAGGAGATGTAGGGCCGTCTTGGTGCTCAATCTGTTTAACGTTACCGTTGTTTAACCAGCGCAACATATTTGCGATGTCATTAAGCCATTTGAGACACACCTGGTACCGCGGAACAAGTCTCCGGGTGAGTAGCCGGCCAGTGATAGTAACTATAGTAACAGCATGAAAAGACGCGCTCAGTTATAGTCAGCGCTTGGTCGGTTAATTTTCGCATTTTCTAAGTAGCCTAATAGGATAGTAATAAATTAACACACATACAAAAATGGCTTTCGTCCTGAAAGCGTCCTGGAGAATATTTCTGTTCGTCCTAAACACATTTTCTATCGTCCCCAGGACGATAGGACGCCGTTAGTCTCGAGCCCTGGTTGAATTACCTGCCCTACTTATCTGGGATAATAATGACTTTGGAGAGGAGACACTTTTAAGTAAAGGAACAACACACAACACCAATGATTATTCCACAGGCCATGGCTAGTGATTCAGCATCTTTATCTGACACATCCAGACAATAAACAAGAGAGCGGTCCGTTCATCCTCCCCTAAACCTTTTGACCTACACACAAGGAAAGAGGTCTGGGGCCGTATTACAGAAGGTTTCCTATCTTAGGTCTTAAGATAGGAAGAGTTTACATAGGATTTTTCTCAGTTTGGTATTACAGAAGCAAATCCTAACGAACTTTAAACTGATTTAAAACTTAACCGTTTCCTGGCACTTTTGTGCTTGGGCCCTAATAATGAGTGTAATATTGGATCAACAGCTTCTGAGGACAGTGAAGTTTCCTTAATGGACACAGGAAGTATGTCCTCGGCTGGGCCTTCTTGATGAAGGCATCTCACAAAAGTGAGTACACCTCTCACATTTTAGTAAATATTTGATTCTATCTTTTCATGTAACAACACTGACAAATGACACTTTGCTCCAATGTAAAGTAGTAAAATAACACATCACACAGCCATTAATGTCTAAACTGCTGGCAACAAACGTGAGTACACCCCTGAAAACGTCCACATTGGGCCCAATTAGCCATTTTCCCTCCCTGGTGTCATGTGACTCGTTAGTGTTACAAGGTCTCACGCGTGAATGGGGAGCAGGTGTGTTAAATTTGATGTCATCACTTTCACACTCCCTCATACTGGTCACTGGCAGTTCAACATGCCACCTCATGGCAAAGAACTCTGAGCATCTGAAAAAAAGAATTGTTGCTCTACATGAAGATGGCCTACGCTATAAGAGGACGCTGGAGCACGGTGGCCAAGACCATACAGCAGCTCAACAGGACAGGTTTCACTCAGAACAGGCCTTGCCGAGGTCGACCAAAGAAGTTGAGTGCACAGGCTCAGCGTCACATCCAGAGGTTGTCTGGATATGTAGAAAGATGTCATATCTTCAATGTTGTCACATGGAGAGATATAATCAAATATTTACAAAAATATGAGTGGTGTTCACTTTTGTGACATACTGTATATTGAACTCCCACTTTAAGTCCTTGGGATTGTGGATCCCACAAACCTGAATGTTGCCACAGCAGGCAGTGTTTTTGAGTGTGGTGGGGGTGTTGTGTCGGGGCTCCTCCTGATGTCCACAGATTTGAGCTCATTAAGCTCAAGGTTGTTCTGACTGTACCAAAGAGCCAGTTGTTCTTCCTGTAGTCTATATGCAGACTCATCACCATCCCGGATAACGCTGATGAAAACTTCTGGAAACTTCAGACAACCCATGAATATTCTCTTTAATCTGGTTTACTACAGTGGTATATACCCAACATTGTAATAAAATGATGCTGAAATAACAACATGTTGCCGAGATGTTAAACGCATGAATTCATGCTTTGTCACAAGATAACAAGCAAACGCATTTTAAAATGCTTCTTTTCCTGAATGCAGTTTGGATCAATCAGAGCTATACTTTGCTAACTTGTTTCATAGTAAAGTACAACCACTAGCTGAAACAGACATTTGCTATCTGCTCTAAAATATGAAGTAGTGTCATAGAGCTCTGGGTGTCCATAGATTGCACAGTCACTGCAGTGGTGTTTGGAAACATGTGACTCACTGGTGCAGACAGGTTGAGAAATGAGCGTGAAGATAATGACACTTTTTAATCCAAAAATTTTTAAAAAACAGTTAACGCTGAGCACCTCCCACTGGTAAATAGCTCCAGATCAGAGGAGAATCCAGAGTGACTCCGGGTGTTTATTCATCCAGAAGGTTCAGCTCTGCTCCCGGCTCTCTCCTCCAGAGCTCCCCGTCACTCAGCGCAGAGGTGTGTCTATTTCCAGCTTTGCATTGACTTTGTATGTAATGGCACTGTGTTAATTCCCTTTGCTTCCAAGGCAGCATGGCAGCAATTGTCACTAGCTCGCATATCCCCGGTCAGGCCACATGGAGTGAGTGATGGAGGCGATGTGCCAGTCAGTGAGTCACAAAATGCCCATTTTTTGTGCAGTTAAGTGCGGTGGTAAATAGCTAACAAGTGGGACATGAATAGCCAATTAGCCACTGAGATGTGTGGAGGCAGAGTAAGAGTGGGCAGACCACATCACATTCCCCTTAGTCACCTCACCCGGTGAGGAAAGAGGAACTTCCCCTCCAGCCCGGGTGGGGTGCACGACAAGGCTTGCAGTGTTAACATCTGAACCATTAAGGCTAACAGTGCTAGTATCAGAAACAACATGGCTAACAACGCTAACATGGCTCGTCACCCTCTTCGTTCATTTTTACATTTTTACCGCTAAAGGCACGACCCCCTGGTGCCGCTTGCTACAGATATGCTACATTCAGATATTGGCCGATGTGACCATGGATAGGACCCTCTGAAATCCATTTTAATTTTTTCAGATTCTGTTTTTTTCCCCAAATTCCCTGTTCTATCAGAGTATGCAGTTGTGGTGGTGAATAAAATTTCAACAATTCAATAACAAAATAATACAACTTGAAGCAATATCAATAAATCTGATATCAGTATAAATCAATATTGTGCAAATATGCATAGAAATTCACAATAAATGTACTGCAACAGTAAGATAATAAAACACTATAAACTTAATGGGGGACTATTCACAATATGCATAGTTGCATGTTGTCGTGTATTGCAAATTGTTCCCTACAATCAGGTTATTAGTGCTGCTGAACACATGGTGGGTCTGAAGGAGGCTACGATCATGTGGGCAACGCTCCTCCTTGTCTGCCTGACCAGACGTAACTTTTTTATTTATTTCTTGCAAAATATCTGACTCTGCCCACACAGTGACAAAGTCTACCAGCCAAGAAGGCCAGACTGTTGTTGCTGACATCCTCTTGTGTGAAGGTACAAGGTTGTTTATTAGTCATTATACAGCACAAGGCTGCATAACTAAATGAAATTTGTAGTTCCTTCATGCTCCACACACACAACATATAATTAAGTGTAGACCTATATGAAAATATGGTAACATATGAAATAAAATGACACATTAAAGCTGGAAGCAGTGATGGGCGGGCCCTCGCACATGTAGCACATCAAGGTGAGGCGCAGGCGCGGCCGCGTTGCACATTGCAGGTGGTGTGAATTTTCCATGCACGTAGGACGATGCACAAAGGTGTTAATCATCACTTCCTGTGTCCCCTTTGTGGGGCTATATAGTACTTGGCGCTATGACTATAACTGAATATTGGCATGTAGATGTGTTCGGGGCGGGACCGTTATCAAGCACGTAAATTTTGGTACAGATGTGAGCATCTAGACTGAAGTTACAACAACTTCTTCTTTCATGGCAAATCATGGATTTTGGATGCCACGCCACAGGCACGCTGTTTCATGAAAACTCACCATTTGTACAGCTTTTAATAATCAGTGGGATTAGACAAGATAGCGAAAATCTGAAGTCTGTCAGACTAATTCTCTAGGAGGAGTTTGTTGAAGTATGGAGTGTGCAAATCATCCAAAAATTGCCATAAAATTCAAAATGGCTGACTTCCTGTTGGGTTTAGAACATCGCTCGAAGAGGCTTTTTGGTACGTCTGGACATGATACATGTTTCACAGAAGTTTCGTAGGTGAAATGTGCTGCAGGGACTGCTTTGTTGAAAGGTAGTTCCTGTTTCCAGCTGTGTTATGATTAGGGCTGAATGTTGTCTTGTACATGTGTTCAGGGCAGGACTCTTATTTAAACGTGTAAAATGGCACGTCAATGTGTTAAGGGTTTTCTGGGACAGTTTTGAAGTTGATATGTCCAACCTGCCGAGAGTAGTACATTACAGCATAAAACATGTCATTTCCTATTGCCAGTAGGTGGCTCTATGACTTTGAGTGAATATTAGCTTGTGGATGTGTTAAGGGCTTGACTTTCTGAATTTGGTGCAGAAGTGAGAATGTAGGCTGAAGTTACAACAAGCGAATTATCAGTTTTGGACACCACACCACGGGCATGTCGTTCCACGAAAACTCACCTTTGTACAACTTGTAATCATCAATGGGTTTAGACTGCACAGCAAAAATCTGAAGTCAGTTGGACTAAAGCAGTTGTTCACTTATCAGAAGGTTGGTGGTCCCCCAATGTATATGTCAAAGTGTCCGTGGGCAAGACACTGAACCTCAGCCTATGCCTCAGTGTATGAAAGTGTGTGCACGGGGTGAATGTGAGGCAGTTTAAAAGCACTTTAAGTGCTTGGGAAGACTAGAAAGGGGGGCATGTACATAGGGCTGGGCAATAACACAATCATAATTATTGCAATATAATTTTCCTCAATAACAATATAACAAATGTTCAATATATCGTCAATAAATATTTGGTTTAATTCATTTGGATCACGAACAAATTAGTTCTTAATTTTTCTATGAAAATATTAATTTTGTTGAGGAAAAGAGATTAACAAATCTCATTGTTAAAACAGATTTTATCATAATAGTTTTGATTGTTCTAACTCAGATTTGTTAAGTGGTCCACTGTTTGACATCAAGTGTTTGTGACGTTCTGACCATAAAGAAAAGTTTTACCACATAATTAACCATCTGGTTTCTTCAATTTTCACTCAGGAGCAAAATCAGCCTTTAAACTTGAAAGACATAATGATTTGACTTATATTGTGATACTATTGATATCGAATGTTTTGAAATTTTTATAATAATAATGCATTGAATGTATAAAACGCTTTATCATGGAAACTCAAACTACCACCAATGTGTAGCACCCACCTGGGTGATGATCGGCAGCCATTTAGCGGCAGAACACTCACCACACATCAGCTTATATTGTGATAACATTTTTGGCCGTATCGTCCAGCCCTACATGTACAGGCCTTTTACCATTCTTCTGTATGGCTGATTCTGTTGCCGTGATGATGTCCCGTATTGGTGACTGCTGTGATATGATGGCAAAGTTTAATCTTTTGGCCAGGACATCTTTCTCTGATTGAGCTGATTGTTGTGTGTTGCATGTCCTCCGGAATTATCTTTCTCCAGGTACGTTGTTCTGCTGTCTTAGTGTTGCTGGCTTTTGGCTGTAGATTTTGGAATTTCCTTGTCTGGTCTCTCCTTGCTTTTGGCTTGTTTAGATCGTGCTTTCTTGATGAAATCGGTGACCTTCTCCAGTTCTGCTCTGGGCAGATGTGTTTACAGTTTTTGGAGTAAGCTGTCAGACTCTTTGTTAAAGGCTTCTATGGTGAAGTGGATCTGTCTCACTCTCTCATCCAGTAGCTAGTATTCCTTCTCGAGGATCATTCCAGCTCTGTGGCCTTTCACCGTGTAAGCTGTTTAGTATGAGTTTTGCTGTCAGCATCTTAGGTAGTTTCTGTAGTCTGCAAATTTCCTAGCTATCCTTTCATACTCCTGTACCATTCTGATGGTGTTCATCCAAAATGCTTTGTAAGATGTCTGAGAGGATTCTTAGTCATCAGGGTAATTGTTATCCAAAGAGGGTTAAATCAAAGACAACTGAATTTGATTGAAGACACTCCAAGAAGTTTGGCCCTTATCTAAGAGACTTCTGGTACACAACAAATATGCTAAAAGTGGAGACCTTTTTATGATCTTATTTTAATCAATTTTACATGGGTAGATTCACTGTGCTGTTTGGTATCATGGTATGTACAACACTGAACATGGACCACAGACAGCTAAGGAGAGAGCTGTCTCAGGAGATTAGAAAGAAAATTATAGACAAGCATGTTAAAGGTAAAGGCTATAAGTCCATCTCCAAGCAGCTTGATGTTCCTGCTACTACAGTTGCATATTATTCAGAAGTTTAAGGTCCATGAGACCGTAGCCAACCCACCTGGATGTGGCAGCAAGAGGAAATTTGATGATGAAAAATCGAAGAGACGTATTATAGAAATGGTAACCAAAGAGCCCAGAACAACTTCTACAAACATTAGAGATGAACTCCAAGGTCAAGGTACATCAGTGTCAGATCGCACCATCCGTCGCTGTTTGAGCCAAAGTGAACTTCATGGAAGACAACCAAGGAGGACACCACTGCTGAAAGCCAATCATAAAAGAGCGAGACTGGAATTTGCCAAAATGGATATTGACAAGCGACAAAGCTTCTGGGAGAATGTCCTTTGTACAGATGAGACAAAACTGGAGCTGTTGGACAAGCCACATCAGGTTGATGTTCAGAGACGCAAAAATAAAGCATACAAAGAAAAGAACACCATACCTACTGTGAAGCATGGAGGATGCCCAGTTATGTTTTGGGGCTGCTTTTCTACATCTGGCACAGGGTGTCTTGAATCTATACAGGGTAAAATGAAGTCTAAAGACTATCGAGACATTCTGGAGTGAAATGTGCTGCCCAGTGTCAGGAAGCTTTGTCTCAGCTGGAGGTCATAGGTCATCCAACAGGATAATGACCCAAAACACACAGCTACAAACACCCAAGAATGGACGCAACACCCAAGAGCAAAACATTTGACTATTCTGAAATGGCCTTCTATGAGCCCTGATCTAAATCTTAGTGAAAATCTGTGGAAGGAGCTGAAACATGCGGTCTGGAGAAGACACCCTTGGAACCTGAAACAGTTGGAGCACTTTGCTTATGAGGAGTGGGTCAAAATACCTGTTGACAAGTGCAGATGTCTCATGGAGAGTTACAGAAATCGCTTGATTGCATTGACTGCCTCAGAAGGTTGTGGAACAAAATATTAAGATCAGCGTATCATCATTTTTGTCCAGGCTAATTTCATTAGTTTGTTTTTACTTTATTATTATTATTATTATTTGTTATTACTTTTTTCAGTTTCAAGTTATTTCAGGGACCATTGTGGGTTTTTCTTTGTTTAACAGAAGGGTACCAACAACTTTGTCAACGACATGAGTAAGGTTCAAGCTAATGGGGTAAAAATTTGTAAATGAGTGTTGAAAAAAAATACATGAGATGCACTGATTGCAATTTTGCTTTCTTTTCAAGGTCTGACCTGCCAATTCCAATTAGCACCAGCATAAGCACTGGCTATACTTCCTGGGCTCTATTCACCTGTATGTTCATAATAAAACATTGACTATTAAATAACTTTTCCATTTTATCAAACTGCAGTAGGTCACAGGAATTTACTTCATTGAGTGGCATCTCAAAATGAAAAAACTCCAGGTTAGGCCACTGGACAGAGCTTTCTGTACAAATGAAATCCAACTAAAAATGAATTGCAGAATAAAATAGTTCAGTGTTTCCCACAGAATGACTTTGATGATGTTATAACTGTAGTGGAGGGTATATTTCTGTGTTGCTATGTCTCAAAATGAACCGAAAATATATTAACATTAAAGATTTCTAACGTGTTTCTGCCTCTGCTCCCAACTGCTGTAAACTCGCACTCTCACACACTTTGGCATCCGACTCGACTCAAGACAACCACTTTTCTTTTGAGGACGTTAGGGTAACGTTAACTAAGGGATTCCAGTCAATTGATCGGTGCATCTCTACAAATATACCTATGCTTCCACACTGGACAACAACATTTTATGGCAATGCAACCAATAACTGTTGAGATATTTCAGTCTGCACCAAAGTGGTGGACAGACTGTCACTGAATGTTTGACATACCGAGTGTTAGGCTCACAGTAGTGTGACTAAATATACTTTACTTAAAATAATTCACGAAGCACACACTTCTGTGTTATCTGGCCAAGTGTTGCATAAAGTATGCACTAAATTATTATAGTTGGTGTTATGAACAATGTTGTTTCGACTTCAAATTTCATTAATTTGGCGTACTTTGGCAAATTTTCAAATCAATTTCCTGGATGAAAACACAACTTAAATTGTTTATTTGTATACAGTCTCTGGCCTGACATTTTCAAAACATGAGTAACTACAATGCCAGCAGAAAATGCATTTATGTTTTTCTTTTTAATACTGTTGTCACTCAATCATTTATGTCAATCGCATCAACTTTAATGTCTTTTCATTGAGTGTTTGGCTGTCTCAATAAAACTTGACACTGCCAGGGTCCAAAATTAGCACCCACCACTTGCCAAATGTGAATAAAATAAATGAGGTCAGCCGCCACTGGCAGGTTGCTGAAATAGGCCTACTTCACTGCAAACTCTCCTCACTAAGTTGATTGACCACATCTTGTTTTGCATCCACTCTTCCACCTGGTGGCAGCATGCATCATATGGCAATTGTGTCAATAATTGTATCGCGTTTCCACTGCTAATCGAGCCAGCGATCACAGAGTAGAATTTCTCTCTAACCACAAAGAGTCTACAAGTATTTGGCGGCCCATTGCCAGAGTAGATCAACCTACAAGGAAAAATGAAGAGCATGGTGGAGGTACATTTAAAAGAAAAGTGGTGCTTCGTAGAGGCCGATGCAGCATTCCTCACTACGACTGTGTGTTTGTGTGTGTGTGTGTGAGATATCTTCTGTTATGGTTGAAGCTATATAAATAAAAAATAAAAATAAAATTGAATTGAACATTTTAAATTAAAAGTTGAGTCTCCTTAATAAATATTTCAGACGCTTTTGTATTATAGTTCCCTTTAAAAAGGTCAGTTGATGTAAGTGTATGTTATACAGTTTCTTGGTTAGTTGAAAAGTATTTTGTCTACAATTTGTACATTTCTTCAGTTTAGCAGCCATTGGCAGATATACCAACTACAAGTATGCAGTTAATTTTGGTAACTTAAACTACAAATGTTTCACATAAAAAGCCTACCAGAAATCAGTTCATACTTAGACCCCCTCCACCCCTGACTTTCCCCTCAATATTTTTGTCATTTTCCTACTCTCTTTGTAGAAACAAATGTTTATGGGGAAAATCCAGAATGATAGTTAAAAGCACTGGTATTGGTAGGAATTAAGGATCATGACAAGCATTCAAAATTTAAGAAAAGTAACAAAAACACTATTTAATCAAGGCTGGCAATTGTACTATCATCTTCAATTTTACATTTTGAATGTTTCTGTATTTCTTTCTTTGAATTCAGTATGTAAAGCACTTTGAATTACCTTTTATGCATGAATAACTGATTTTACAAAATAAACTTGAATTGTAAAAGTAAAGGGAAATTTTTTGAGGGGAGGAGGGAGCTCGGTTTCCAATGCTGTTTTGACAAGCACTTTTGTGACGAACACTGCCTCCTTTAGGGTTGGGTTACAAAACATGAAATACTCAAGGAAGTGCAAGTGCCTCAGTATTGAACTACAGAATACTGTACATGAGAAAATGTACTTACAGTTACATTCTAACACTGGGTAGAGGCAGGCATGGACATGAATTGGTCAAACAATTGCCACTTTCCTCCTAGTTTGGAATGGCCAGTTTCCACTGCACTGTGCTCCTTTTGTCTGCTATCTCCCACTGTAGACAGCCACGTCTGCTTTGATCCATTTGGCGTCACTAGCCACTCATTTTCATTGATCACTGAGGATGTTTAGCAGCAGGGTGTAAGAGGACTTGCTTGCTGCTGTCCAGAGGAAGTGATAATAATATATGGATTTCACTTATACGTGTGTATGTGTACATAAGTATATAGAGATAGATCAAAAATCAAATTATTTATATGTATAGACATTTAACAAGCCAGTATAAATTTAATGTCATACTCAAATGAACATGACAACCTGAGAATTCATTGCTGGGGTCGTGAGAATTGTAAGATCTTGAAATGAGATCATGGACATTTAAGCTGGAGAAACTAACCTACAGTTGACAGAATATTTATTAATGAATTAATAGTTTGTGGTCTGAATAGGAGCCTTTCTGATTTTCTTATCTAAACAATTATTAGACACAAACATGGACAGGCACTTTGAAGTAACTTAATCATCATTGCCAACAGTGCTACAAAGACAGGTCATCTGAGCGCATATGGCAGTTCTGTCATACATGGTACTGTGTATCATGATATCTGCCAGCCTGTGTCTTATAGTAATTGTCTTATAGCTGACTAATGCTGCTAACCAACTGCAAAAATTTACTACAAGCTACACAATTATTACATACAAGTATATGTATATGTATATTATATACAAGTATATTACTATACAAGTATTTTGGTCCAATGTTAATATAATTATTTTTTCTTAACATATGTAGGCTCTTTTTGACCTGTGTTCACTGAGTTATATTGTGGAGGTGTGTAGTTCTAAAAAATAATTTGAAATTGATTGAGTCAGTTAATCATTTCAATAAGTTCTTTGATAAAAGTAATGGCAAATGGGTTGCTCGTTTGATTTTGAAACCAACTTTCTCTACTGACTAGCTTAATGTACATTAATGGCATTTGAGCTTGTGGAACAGAACATTGTCAGTGCCATTCCCACAGGCTTGAACTCAGTCTATATTTGATCCCTCTTTGCCTGTGTCATTCCTGCTTGGTTTTGTTTTTGTCTCTCTGGCACCGCCAAGTGAAAAGGGTATCTCCGGGTGTGAAGTGCTCCTCCACTCCTTTCTGAAAGCACCCTGCAGTAGCAGCATGGTAATTCTGCTCCTCTATCTTTCCTCTGCATCATGTTTACCTAGCAACAAGCATCACCCGCGGCTGGCTATCCCATTGGTCATTTGAAAACGCACCAGGGACCAATGGCAGGGCTGTTGCCATGGTACAGTGTATAGTTGCCGGGTGGAATTTTGCTGCAAGGCACGTGAGTCTCAGAGTCTGCTTGCCTCCTCGCACTACCGTTGTAATCTCCGCTGTCTGGTTGTTAGTGCAGTTGAAAGTGATTTAATGGAAGCCAGTCAGTAACTGTAAAGGGAATTACTAACGTTTTTTCATATATTCACTAATATAGGCATTGCAATGTGTTTTAAAACTATCAACGGATAGAGAAGGAAAATAGGCTAAGCAGACAACAGGAAATGGCTGTATTTAATTCCACAGCCTATTTCTGCCAATGCAATCTATAACAAGTTACTGAAGGTTTTGAGATTATAATTAGGTTTAAACACTACCAGAACAATCTTCATTATCTTCAAAAAGGCTAAAAACAACTATTTAGGATTATTTAAAAAAAGCTTTAATAAAGCCATTTTAACAAAGCTGTTCTAGCTCAGGATGAGAATAAACTGCTGCAAAATAAAACATTTTTACTCACCAAAAATATAAAGGCAAAAACTCAGAAAGACAACTTGATTTAGAAAATTCACTATCCATATTTTAAACATAAATGAACAATTATTTCGAGTAATTTTTGCTGTGTTGTATTTATATGCTGGGAATTGAGTCAACATATAAATTGTCTCATAAAGCTATTTGATAGGTGCTAAAATATTAGCTAAATGATTTCTCAACTACATAATGTTGCACCATCTTTCCACCAAGGGGGTCCAATTTTATTTATTTATTTATTTTAATAATTTGTGCTCAAGGACATTTTGTGAATAAGTTAATGAATCCCCTTTATAACTAGCAGAAAAACTATAAAATAGCTATGTAGGTCAGCCATTTGTACAATATGTCCTGTCACCCCAGCACCCACACATACTTGTTCACCTGTTGCTCATCTGTCTGTAATTGTGGAGCTGAGATAATTGTGGGGTATGCATGGCATGATGAGAGTAGAAAGTGGTACACTCCCATGTTTCTCCTCAGCGAAACAGACATATGCACACAGTAGGTTAGTGAACAGCTGACTGAGAGTGAAGTTAAGCTTTGGTTCCTTGTCTTTCTGTATTTATGTGTGCCCAGACACCTTGTTGCGTCCTGTGTATCTGAAAGCATCCTATAAAATCAAAATTAGTCTGTATGCTCAGGTGAAATGGCCTGTTTTTGGCCTAAACAATGTTAGATTTTTTTAAATGTAAAGTCTGAGAAGTGTCAGTTCTAGATCAGTTTCCAGTTTTTTTGTGTGTCTGGAATGAAAATAGACTTTTAGATTTTGCACTAATATGACTATGCAAAGGTACTCAGAAGGCTGTTTTCTTAACTTAATTAAATCATATGTAAGTTAAATATGTTTTAATATGTCAGACGTTTTATTTAAACTTGGCATTTTTAAATGTAAATATAATAGTTAATTTAAACTGATCCTATATTTTACGATTGGAACAGTAAAAAGTATGTTATTTCCCTCTGAAATATATGGAGTGGAATAATAAAGTAGTAGAAAATGCTATGGAAATACTCAAGTATGTCTAAATTGTACCAAAGTACAGTAGCGTACTTGAGCAAATGTACTTAGATACATTCCACCACTGCTCTCTTCTCGATTCATGCTACAGCTTTGTTCTGATTCCAGAACAATTTTTTAAATTATTTTTATGGATTGAATGCCATTCAGAAACTCTTTTTTTCTTGCTTATCAAAACATTTTATATAGTATAGGAAACTTGTTGTCACGGAGAGTAGAATATGGGGATGTTGCCTAATTACTTTCCAGCTTTGCCTCCAACTAGGTAATAACGAAGTGTGAAATCAACACTCAACAGACTCAATCCACCACCGCGCTGTCGTGTGCTGAGCTGCAGACTGATTGGAAAGAGATGCTTACCTTTCATTCTGCTACGTTACTGACTGGACAGAAAAGCTAGAACTGGCTAATGTAGCAAACAGATGTGAAGAACATGGTGGTTGTCAGGTACAGGCTTAACAGATTAGTTTAATTGAAAAAAGAAAATGTTTTTTAACTTTTCATTATTAGCTAGCAACTTACCATGAGAACCCTGCTTTACTGTCGGCAGCACTGTCTGCTAAGCTGTGATGCACTCTGCAACATGTGCTGCAGACAGTGCTGACTGAGAGCATTAGAAAGCATAGAGTCAGAGCGCGCTCTGCTGGACCGACTGCATGATGACACCATTTCTAAATCACTCCAACTTTCATTTTCTGCATTATATGTTCTGTAAAAAATGTTTTCTGAAATGTCTGATAGACCCAATCGGGCCTACATCAGGCCCATATCAGAGCCATGTCAGAGCCACATCGGACTCATATCAGGCCCATATCAGAGCCATGTCAGAGCCACATCGGACTCATATCAGGCCCATATCAGAGCCATGTCAGAGCCACATCGGACTCATATCAGGCCCATATCAGGCCGATAGATGCTATAGATGATATATTGTCTAATTTACACCTTTTGTTGTGAAAACCACAGTTGTATCTAAACAGTTTGGTAAACATGATGTATCAGGCACTGTCATATGGCCATGAACTCCATTATTAAAAAATATTATTTACAAGATGCTTCTGTTTGTGTTAGTACTAGGTCATATACAGTTATGTCTTTAGTTAAATAGGAAGATAGGAAATAAGTATAAGTAATGGAGTTTGGCATATATAGAAAGTATGGAAGTTTCTATTCAGCACACTTGTTTGTTTTAGGGTACAAACTATTTTTTTCCTCTGTAATTAAAAAATAAAATAAAATAATTGTTTTGTGCGGATGATCAGACCTCAAGATCATTTGCACCCAGCACTGTATTTAAAGCCTCTTCAACACAAAACACATTCAATTTCATTTGGTGGATGAAACTGAAGGTGGCAATCACACAAAGTATCACTAATAATGTGACGCTTTCCATTGTCTTCCTGTGGTATGAGTGGCATGCTCTTCTCCTTTGCAACTTGCTCCTAGCTCCCACTCAGACCTGACAGACCCTGAGCTGGGCATTAGGCATTTTTGAAGCAGATCACTTCTGCATGTGATTTTAACATACTTTGCTTACATCCTAAAATGTTACCTCCTGTTGGTTTATGACTAATCTTTGAGAAAGATTATTTTAATATAAGCTCTATTATTATAATATGTTATTAGGCTATGCTATCTTATTTTCATAGTGACTGGTCAGTTGTTTTTCAGTGTGTGGGAGTGCAGTGATTTGAAACATGGGTTCTGGTGCCTGAAACTTGTGTAGATGACGAAGGAAAGCTGCAGGAAGTGGAGTCAAAGGACATTACTAAGCCAGAATACAGTAACCACACCTGCTGAGGTGTGCCTCGGAATTTAACTCAGTTTCGCAAACTAAATGTACTTAGAAATAAATGAAAGATTTCGAAATTGCAATATATTATTATAATTGTTACTGTTGTAATTGGTTATTGTTAATGGATTGATTGTATAAAGTGTATACCGTGTGATTATTATTATTGTTATTATTGTTATTATTATTATTATTATTATTATTATTATTTTATATTATACTACTTTTATTGTACACCCCTCTGTGCTGTTGTGCCAACTTGAATTTCCCCTATGGGGGATTAATAAAGGTATATCTTATCTTAGCTCAGTTTGAACCAAATTTGTTATTTCAGCAACTTGCCATTATACGGCTTTAATTACAGTATTGACGTATTATTGCACCTTTACTACAATTACCTCAAAATAACAACAAACAATGTGGACTGCTTTAAGCATAGTTCAAATCAATATGAAAATATAGCAATTAAGAAGAAGAAATTGCAGCAGACACAAAGTCAAGACAATATCAGAACATGTCTTGCTGAAAGTGTACTGCTGTTTCAGTGCTGTTCCCAGTGTCTGATGTGCAGAAGTACACAGTGAACAGGCGTCAGTGGACTTTCACATCTCTTTCATTATATATTACTGACTGATTAATCTGCATAGGTTAAACATTAAAATCAATAAAAGGAAAAATAACTCAAGTGACACACATTTCTTAGTGCAGTGTTGCATTTGAGGGTGAATCTTCGTGAGGGGCTGTCAGCTGCTTTATGACACTGAGCTGTTCCCAGGCAGCATTGTGCCTGATTTAGCCAGAATGCTCAGATAGCAACAGTAACAACTTTTAGCTTTGGCTGGGTTAAGTCACACATCTCAGCTGTAGAGTCACTCAGTGACCATGTGCTTATAGAAGCTTTTTCACACCCCCACGGTCACCCCCTCCCTCTTTCCATTTCTACCTGACATCTTCAAACTATTTCCGCGTCATTCCTGCCTTGCGCTGTTTGAAGAGACACTGGGAATCTAAGCTGACCGCCCCGCCCACAGACCCATCCGCTATCCAATTACAGCCAGGGATGGGACTTCACGTAGCCAATTACATTGCAACTGCCATCGCGTTGGGTAGCAACAGAGCCCGTAGAGAGTGCCTGCTGAGAGGGGGAACAGAGAAGTTGAATCATGTTGAAAGATGAATAAACAAAATGAGCCTTTATGTGTTACATGTTAGCAATAATAAAACCTAGTTGTCCGCTCATTTCAGAGCAGGTCTGTCATATTTGCCTGTGTCACATAAAAGGTTATATTATTAAAAATTGTCATAATCTACGTTTGTATCTACTTAAACTTGGTCCACTGAAAACAAGTTATTTTTTGAATAACAAGCTGTTGCAGTTCTGTGGCAGTCTATGTATTAAGACATTAATTTGTTGTGATGGGGGAAACGTGCACATTTAAATGACATGTATCAGAACTTCGTGTAAGCAGGCTACAATGTTTTTTCAGCTCATAAACTGTATTTAATTTAGAATGTAATATATTATTTCTAACCCTGTAGGAAGTGGTTATAATAAACTTGTTTTATCAGAGCTTTATCCATATAATTATATTAAGGGTTAAAGTAAAGGTTGTCTATGTATGCGTGTATATAAAGTTCCAGTATATATATCCCACTGTTACTATAAATGGACAGGACAGGAGAGGTCTGCTTGGAACAGACCACTGTGGTCAGATGGAAGGTTACTGTCCTGCTAACTCACTCGGGTTGTTTAGAACGTTCCATAGAATCAGTCGTTCTGTGAGTGCTGGTTTAAGTGAAATTCCTTGTGAAACTCGCTAATTTCATGTTTTCCTATCCTTTATGTGTATCTGTCCTGACCAGTACTGTGCAAGGCTGCGCCCGACCCCTGCCGTAGCCGTATGGTATAGTCCCCTTGGCAGGGTGGGGGAGCAGTGTGGGAGAGGAGCATAGATTCCGTCTAACGGAGAAGCACGGAAAGGGAAACGGGCGAGAAACAAGTTGAAATCGCACTTGTGAAGGTTTCCACCTTGGAGGAATACCAAGTCTCCCCCAGTTATGAGAAGGACAAGTACAGGAGGGCATTAAGCGGGAGGAAAAAAGAGCGGAAGCAGACGGAACAAGAGGCGCGTCAAGTAGTGATCAAAGCTTCCGACGGCAAGCTCATGCACTTCACTGGATTCAGTTTCTTTCCTTCGAGACTTTGGTTCGTTGCTGTTCAGACGTTGTTTGTGATTTTACTTGTGTGATTACCCGAGGCTGACTTCTTCCGGCATCGAATTATGCTTTGGTAAACATTAGAGTTTGGAAGTATAAAAGGAGCCCTCAGCGGCTTGTGCTACGCATTTTTCGTCACGGGGACATTTTGAATCTAAACTTTTGACTTATTCCGCAGTTCCCCTCCTCCCCAGGGAAAAATGTGCACTTAGTGTGCAGTGTCCCTGCTTGTTCCTGCTGCCCGTGAGTGTGGATAACCATTTTTAGGAACTTTCTCTGGGACTACACGTCTCTGCTCTGTGAAAGCAACACGTTGCGGTGGACTGGTTTGTTTACATGTGTTTGTGCAACTGCTTGTCACGGAAGCGTCCTGTATAGTGTGGGGATTACAATATAGTCTGGCTTTTTATAGGGGTTCTTTTTCACCCTCTGCTGTAGGCGGGTGAAGGGGAGCCGAGTGCCTGCTGGCTGTACAGGCTCTGTGACACTGGATTCATCTGAGTGATAACGTCCCTCTGCACTGCCCCACTCTGTCCAGCGACGAGTCCCCCCAGAAAGCGCCAGTAATCGGAGCTATTTTTAGCGTAAGGGATGGGGTAAAAGCAGGCAGCTGGAAACCCAACTCCCCTCCACGTCCTTCTCTTCCACCCCTTCTACCAAACAACCTCGCTCAGTCCATCTGGCAGTATGCTGAGCGAGCCTGGGTAGCACGGACTTTACATACAGCTAGCTAATGTGTTTTCCAAGTAGTCACAAAAGAATAATAAACATTGGATGAACTTATTCTGCTGAGTAATAAGAGATCACTTCGAACCATATGGACCGTGGCGTCTGTGTAACCTGGGAATACTAGCTGCATTGGACACACAAACCCTTTACTGGATTACTTCTAAGATGTCTGAAGAACTACAAGCTGTGTACCTTTGGTTAAACCTGCCCTGGACTAAGTGAACAAAACACAAGGAAGTAGAGTCTATGCCTTTTGCCTTTTGGACCTTTAGATCAAACTCTTAAACTGAGTAGCCACTTTGACATTGACATACTGTAATAGAAGAAAGGCCTACTTTGACTACTTAATATCAATCATCAGCGATCTGGAGCGGTACACACCTCCAGCACACAGAAAGAATGCATGAAACTGCCGAACGGAACAAAAAGCTAACTTGACTAACCAAATATTCTATTTCCCCCATTTCCCAGACCCACAGACAAACAGAATATATGTAGAATGAGAAATCTATATCTATAGTGTATCTCCACAGAGATTACATCCTTTATATATTTTTACTTCAGAGAGACAAGTTGCCTGTACACCAGTTGGTTGCCTTAGAAACCACAGTCACAAACATTTTTAAAAAGAAAGAAGCCAGAGAAGAAGGTGCCTTTTGATTGGTTGGTTGGTTTCCCAACATTTTTCAAGACTCATTGATTTAGTTGGATGTAAACTGTTGAAGCAAACTCTGGGATTTAAAAACACGTCTGATGACAGATACCTAACCCCCACAAGCTCCTCGCACCTGTCAAAGCATTGTGATTGACAGAATTTCCCTGCTGGATTGAACAATTGCCAAGCATTTCCATGGTGATCACGTCATCATCCGTGGAGGACAAGACTGTGCCCTCTTGCAGAATGGTCCAATCAGAACCCTGGATCACCTCTGCCCTGCTGCGTGAGAACAAGAGTCAGTAAACACACACACACACACACACTATTCACTGCTAAAAACAAGTGTAAACTCCCCTCCCTCTTACTGTGTGTGACTCTACTGTCATGCAGTCTGTGTGGTGATACTTTTGCTTGTGTGTGAATGTCTTATTGTAGCTACGTGTGAGAGGTCAGATGCGTTTAGTTAGGATATCATGATTGTGGTATGGTGTGTGCATGCCAACATGTTGCAGTGGCGCTGTGTTTGTCAGCACGTGTTGACATTGAGTGGGGATGTTGATGTTTTTGCATGTGTGTGACAGTTTGGCTTTCCATCAGCACTGTTTAAGCCTGAACTTGAATGCTCAGAAACTCCTGTCAGTAGGACAGTAGGGGGGGGGGGCACTCAGCTGAGGGGCAGAGTGTGAGGATGCTGTTTGTGCTGAACAATCAGTGTTGAGCAGATGCAGTTTCACCACTACATACATTAGATATCACTTTGTTGGAGTACTTCTGCTTTCATTCAAAGTGATAATCTATTCCAGTGGTTTCCAACTGGTGGGTCATGGTCCAAAAGTACTCTGAAGTGTAGTGAAGTCCTCTTTAAATAGTAGTGTGATAAACTGCAACAAATAGTATGTCAGTGCTGGCTCTGTTGGCCACCTGATCTTTGATCATAATCTACACTGCTCATGAGCATGAACATTACCAAACACAAGTTTGCAGAGAATATTTTGATCTCTGTTTTACTGACTGAACACAAAAAATATGAAAATAACTCTGTTGCACTTGAATTTTAGTTTTTATTTATTGAAATATAATTGAAGTCCACCTGCAAGTACATAGGTTCAACTCCACAGACAGGCAGAATCAACGATGAAAATAGAGTTACTAAGTTAGCCACTGTGTGGTCTCTGATCTGATGTTCAAGGAAAGATTTGGACCCGGGTGCTAGATCAGCTAGTGTTGCTTCATTACATTTTGTTCAACTGGACTTCAATGTTTTTTTGTTTTGTGGGAATGAAGGAACACGGCATGAAGACCAGCTGGGAAATACGTTTATAGGTAGGGCTGTGGGAAATTTTTCTTATTTATACATTATTGTAGAGAAATTTAGCACCAGGAAAAATACCATGAAACAGCGTGAACAACGACTCAGCATGTAATGTAAAATAACGTTAGCTAGTTTGTGGGTTAGCAAACTGTTGCTGCTTGCTGCTACAAAGTAAACATGCGAGGACGAGACGCTCCCAGAGCAGCACAGCGGCTCCCAACACCGATTACGACTCTCCTGCTGCTATAGCTAACATCATAGTGTCTTGGTGAACTAGAAAGTAAGCTGAATGTCTGTAGGCAAGTCAATAACGTTACCTGACACAGACATCGCTGAAACGGCTGGAGTATTGTTCCGTGGCTCTCCACACAACAGACTTCTCTTTGGTATGAGCGCCTTGTTTTAGCCTGCATGGTCAGATTCCTCCTGTTCAGTATTATCCAGTTCTGAGTAAACTTCACTCTCCTCCACGTTTGTTTATTCTTAATGCAAATTTCATCCCTGCAACAATGGCAAGTGTGTTAGAACGGACCGTGGTGAAGTTGGTTTCAAGTTGGATATTAGATTTATGTTGAATAGTCCACAGATGTCTGTCGATTGAATCAACTGTCAAACACGGAATGTCGATGAGGATTCAGTGTCTCTGTTAGAACAAAGACATCATTATGAAATGTGCAAATGATCCAATTTCTTAATCATGTCTGAGAAGAGATAGGAAATAAAACAAAACACCATGTATCGTAGAATCTGCCAAAATATAGATGCAATTAATAAAACTCAGTGTTTTTCCAGCGTTATGTGTTTTTTCACAGTACTCAAAAACTTATGTCAAACAAGCAAAAAAAACCTGCTGCTGTGTTTTGGTGCCTTTCATGGCGCTGCTGCTGTCCTCTGCTCTCTCAGCGCCTCAAACACACACACTGTCATATCGAAGAGTCAGTGTGCTAACAAGAGCTCATCACTTCAACAAACTCTCAGAAGTGCAACCACATCGTCAGATGCAGAAGGCAAGCTTGTTGTAGACTTCATGGCTGTGTGGGCGGAGTCAGATGTTCTGTTAGGGGGAAAAGCTGCATCCGGCCAGGCTTTGTAAACAAGGAGGAGTGCTGTCCTCGTGAGAGTAGCCTCCGTCAGACCAACTTTTTACTGTGAAGTGTTCAAGCAAAAAAATTCTCAGTAGTCAAGTAATAACATATTTAATAGGGGACCGTGCACAGTACATACTGCAACGAAGCATTCATTGTATTATCGTATTTTTAGTATATTATAGGGTAATATTCTATATTATACTGTAAATCCTACTGTTGCAATATATTTATTGTGTATTGCCTACATAAATAAGTTCATATACATTTGAAGATTTCCATATGTATGTTTGCATTATACATCAAATTCATTGATATTGATCCAATTTGTAATATTTTGTATACTCTTTCTGATGATGCCAAAGCCTTGGCTTGTCCTCATTTGCCTCACTGGAACAGATCTGTGTTTTTTATTATTGTTATTAAAATGCTTATTAATGTTAAATGGAAGAATGTTTGTAGTGGCTGGTGCATGCCTGATGTCAGGCATCAAAGCTGCTTAGTCCGAGTCAGTGATTCTCAACAACTTACTACGGCTTTAACCATGCAGTACTTGTTCCTGGGCTGCAAAGCTCTGTGATAAAATGCGACACCTCTGACACCTCTGTGTCCTTATTGGTGGCAATGCATGTAGACATACACAACTCTTCATATAAATAATTGACAGCAGTCAAGCAGTCCGATGGCTAAGTGGTTAAGAAGCCAAACAGGATCCACAGTGTCCCATCTTCAACCCATCAAGGGATCTGGATTACATCTCTCGTTCTCTCTTCTCCTGTCATCTTTTTATTATATCTTTATTTTACCAGGCAAGTTGATTATTTACAATAATGGCCTGGCAGGAGAAAGGCCTCTGGTTTCTCTCTACTATCACTATCTAATAAAGGCATTAAATGCCAAAATAATAATAATAATTGACAGCATTCTGTGCTGCATCGCTGTGTATGAACTTTGCAGAACATTTTGGAGATTGAGTTCACACCTGATCTGAAACTGTAGATTAAGGAACATTTTAAACTGAATACAAATTTGGATGCAGGACTCCACAGATACACGTCTGTTACATAATTTATTATGATGTACTAGGCCTGTTGTTACAGCCCGGACCACTTTAATATGTACTATATTTCTTTTGGTCGTAATGTTCTTCTACTGTACTGGTTCACCTGACTCTGATGTCCAGGCTCTGTTTTAACAGAGCAACATAGGTATTTTTCAACCCAGACCTTATTTCCTTATGTTTTGGGTTCTATGTGACTAATGGGGATAACATTTTGACTACTTGGTTGAGTATTGAGCGACTGTTCTGCAGTTAGCATTAGTGAAACAGGACCACAACATAATCTTTGCGGTAAATTGCGCCCCGTCAAAGTACGTCCACTAAAAGCTTGTTTTTGCTGCTGACAGGCTCAGATTGTTAATGCAAGTGTCTGGCAACATTATGGAAAGGTTTCCTACAGAGAGAGAGATCCTTTTTGTTTAACCAGAAAAGGTTGCTAAATTGCGCCATTCCAGACCACCAGACTCCACTGACAAAAACAGTAAGTTTACCTCACAGAACACTGGAGACCTTTACTGGTCTACTGCTGCATCATTGGTTAGTTTGTTTGTGTTTTTTGTGTGATGTTGGAGTTTCTGTTTGTATGTGTTACTGTGTGTCTGATTTAAAGTCACACAGTAAGACAAACAAACTAACCGATCGATGCAGCGGTAAACCAAAGACGTAAAGGTACGGTTTTTGTCAATGGAGTCTGGTGGCTTGAACAGAGCGATATAGCAGCTGTTTCTGGTTAAATAAAAAGGATATTACTCTTTACAAGGTTCATATAAAGTTTGAAAAATGCTTCATTTAACAATTATGCTTTAAGGTTTCATCTACACAATCAGGGATGGGATGTTTCCAGAGTAACATGAAATTCCGAATGTTCCAACCTGAAAATGTGATCAACAAGAATCATGCAGATCCATAGCACTAGCTTCTCTGTCCTCTGCGTGCTTGACCAAGGACTGGGCTCAGAAAAAGAGAGAGAGAATGTCCCCATAGAGATAGTATAATGATTATAACAATTGTCGTAACCGGTGTCGAGCAGGAACATGGTAGCAGCAGAAAGCCCACAACCACAGATCCAGACCCCACAGCTCCGGAGCCAGAAACACCTGCAGAAAGCAGCAGAAGGAGAGAGGAGAGGGACGAGAAAGCAGTACAGAAGAGGGCAGAAGTCAAGTTAGTACCAGGCATTAATGGTATAAGAATGCATACAGATGGAGAGAGGAGCTCAGTGCAACATGGGAATTCCTCCAGCAGTCTAGGCCTATAGCAGCATATACCTATAGCAGGGATGGTTCAGGACTGTTCGAAAGAGAAGACAGACTGTTCGAAAGAGAAGACAGTTTCCTCGCTACTGTAATAGACAGGTGCCTCTGAAGGCATTACTTTTCAGTGAAGGCATCTCTATGAATATTGGTTTAGGGCAGCGTTTACGGCAACGTGTTATGTAGCACGCTGCTTGCGTCTCTTCTGACTTTCAGTCACTACCCTTAGTGTCAGCTAGCTAGCTATTTAAAAGGTCAATGGAGAGCAGAAGCTTCCTAATTCATAATAAACAAACTTGGTTGGTTACATTCACAGGCTAATATAGCAAGAACTAAACACTGAACAACATGTTTGTCTGCCGTCTTGTTCCTTTTTCGTGAACAAGGATATAAGTAAGCCCTTATGGAAGACAGGACAGAGCGGTGCTAATGACAGAACAAAGCACCTGCAGACCATCATCTATAAAGAACCTGGAGAGGTGGAGAGGTCTCCCCTTATCACTGAAGTATTGAACAAGAAGGCCCAGGGAACTGTTGATAAGAAGGCTGTCCTGTTTGCTTCTTAGACATTTATTATTGTCAAAACTAAGCGCTGTCAGAAGACCTGAGGAATCTCAGACAGCAGGGTTCAGTTGACAGGAAATACTTTGACTAAGGTCAGAAGTCATTTAGCTGACGCTTGTGACACTTCCTGGTCAGCTCGCTTTTTACCTTTTTCCTGCAACAACTTGCCTCTTAACAAGATTTCAGAGTGAGATATGTCCTTGAGCGAGACTTGTGGGTATCACTGCGAGTACCTCGTAAGGACCCTTTCCATGATGCACAGCCTGAGCCTAACACTGGCAACAAGAAGCTCTCTCCGTGGACGTAATTTTCACAGGCGCAGTTGGGACACTTGTGTCTTTCTTTATTTTGCATTAAAGGTAACAAACACATAAAATATAATTGTAATTAAAGCTGCGAGTAGCATTGAGCGGGCCCTCACCCCCATGCGTGCCTCGGGTGCAGCAACAGCTGGGGCCTTTATATCTCACACCAGCTGACATGGCTCTGGAGTTAACAGTGCACACAGGTGACGTGTTGAAAAGATCTCACCGAGTTTGGTTAAGGTGTCAGTTACTTATTCAATTCCAAGTGGCCGACTTCCGGCTGGGTTTAGGGTATAGGTCTCAAAAAACAGCTGCCAACACGTGGCGCTATCACTGTGACTGGATATTGACATGTAAGTCTGTAAGAGGTTTACTTGTGAATGTTGGGACTCATCTGTCCATGTCTAGTCCATTTACGTGCTACTTCCTTTTTCATGGCAATACATCAATTCAACGGCACGCCACGGACATGCCTTTTGATCAATCAAAAAAAAACTTGCCAATTTAACATCACAAGGCTCTTAAGATTGCCCGGCTCTCATGTGAGGTCGATCAGGTTAAAGTGTTGGTTAAAGTACAGAGAATGTAAACTGGTTGAAATTTGTAAATAATTCAAAATGGCTTCCTGTTGGGTTTAGGGCTATTGACTATTTAACACACCAATTTATTCAAAATAAATATCAAAAACATGTCTAATCAAATCAATATTTTATTCAATCATCCTGATGAAGCACATCAGAATAATGATAACAGCAACATCTTAAAATGAATCAAATTTCCAGGTCACTGATGTGCTGTGATGATAATAATAATAATAGACATTAATTTGGCTACTTTACTTAAAACTGTAAATGTTTCTGACTTGGATTTAATTCAGTATTGAGTAACGCAGTATGATGATCAATGTATTTCTGCATCAGTGTGGGGCAAAGAAAACAACTTGCTCGTCTGTACTGTTAGATTCAGCTGTTTTCTCGCTCATACATGGCTGTGAAATGAGCAGAAAATAAGAAGTGAGGGAGGATTGGATGGGGGAGAGATGCGTGGGTGCGTCCGTCTCTGTGTGCGTTTATTTATTCTCATAGTATAGGCTAACTAAGTGATTAGGTTACCAAAACTTAGTTTTTAATTTTGATATGGCTAGGCTAGCAGACCCAAGTGCAGAACTAAGAAAGGGAGGCGTTACATAAAAGAGGAATATTTATTGCAGGGTTAAAGGGATAGGATTTTGAGATGGGGAAAAGCAAGGTAGAGTGAAAATAGATGCGTGCCAAACCTGGGTTGGTGGCTGCTGTACAGAGCAGGGGGCACCGTAGCTGAGAGTCCAGAGTGAGAGAGCCTGATCCAAGCAGGTCCAGAACAGAATCTGGGAATAGTTTAACTGGCTGGGGTCCAGGGAGAGCAGACGGGATAAGTGCTATTTACAGTAGCAAGACTAAACAATGTTATGTATAATTAACTTTTATCTTTTATTATCGCATACTAAATGTTCTATAATTTTTAAAATATGTTCATTATGTGGTTGTAGCGTACAGTTTAGCCTACAGATTAATTTAAAATGTAGGCTATTTGACAGTTTTGATCTGTAATGAAATTAAGCAATTGTAAAATTAATGAACATCATAACTGCCACACTGTCAGTTTGAAACTTCCTGGCCCAAAGACAATTTTTTACTGGCCCTCCTTCCAAAAGTTATTCATCAGTCTCACAACAAAACCAAAGACTTGTTAGTTATGTTATACTGGTAACATGTTTAATCGGTTATTAAATACATCCTGGATATAAAACAAATAAACTAAATGTTATCACTTAAAATTATAAAAAATAAAATGGTTAAAACAATTTACTTTTAAAACAAATATACTAACAGACTCCAACATGACGTGCGCTCTCTCCTGGTGACAGCCATTTAATTAAAAAAATGTAGGCCTACACAGAGCAGGGGATACAAGTCGCCTCTATCCTGATTGACAGGTCTCCATGGTAGAGACATGTCAATCCCAAGGTAGTCCCGCCCTAAAGCCTCCCCTGCTTTCAGACATCATGCTGTGTTGAAGAAGACTTGAAACTAGCGACTGAGACCATAAAGTCATTAGGAAAATGTTTACTGAGGTAATGATTCAGCTGAGAAGTAGAAACATTTTATCATTATTTCTAATGGAACCAGGCTTGTTTTTGCAACCAGCTGACAGTCCCCCTGCTGGCCGTTAGAGAGAATGCAGGTTTAAGTTCCGTCTGCACTGTTTCACTGTCAGACCCAGAGGTTGCTGCTTGATGGAGATTAGAGAACATGCACGCCATGAGCTGCAAAGCAACTGCAGGTTGTTGAGTTTCTAATGCAGTTTTTTTGTTTTCTTAATACTTATGTTTTTGCAGTTTTGCTAGTTCAACAGTCCTGATGTTACTTTTTACTGGGTCCTGGCCATCGGGCCACCGTTATTGTCGATCCCTGGAATATTTGAATATTCCGCTCCCGCCCTACTGTTTATACAATAATTGGACTAAATACATGATGCTTATTATTTACTAAGAGATGTGCATCCGTATTACCCTGTCTGCCCTTTAATAGTTAATTGTTAATGTCACTGCTTTCCTTATGAATTAGTCCAGATTTGTAACTACACCTTGACTGAGAGACTGATACTGTGTTATTTGAAAATGATCTGCGCCTATGAGGAGTGCAGTCACATCCGTGTATTATGTGGACTGGTAGGCACTATAGACTGTATACACTATATTGCCAAAAGCTTTGGGTCACCGGCCTTTACATGGACATGAAGGTTAATCATATCCCATTCTTAATCTGCAGGGTTTAATATCGAGTTGTCTTTGCTCTTTATTATTCTTTATTTATATTCTCACCATCACCACATCTTGTTCATGAGATGTATGCTATTACTTTTATTGCTGATGTCTGTAATGGTTGATGTTATGTTAATATTTTTATGCATTTTAAAATGAATGGGTTTCAGTGGAAGAAGTGAATCAACTTTCTTCCAACCTACTCGTCCCCTATTTGCTCAATGTCCCACCCACAGCACTATCTGATTGATTACATGTCGCGAAGACTAGGAAGAATAGGCTATCAACACAACTCCGCTGAGCTGCAGAGCTGTGTGTTGAAGAGAAAGCAGTTGATATTACTACAGGTGCAATAAACATCAAAATCTGATGACATGACGCTGTGTCTTCATGTTATTTTGCAACAGTGGACGTCAGAGAAAATATATTTCAGTGTTTCCCATATGTTCGTTTATTTGTGGCGGCCTGCCACAATATCAACGCTGACCGCCACAGATTGATTTTCGTTCTTTTTTTACTAGGCCTATTTAAAATCGTATTTGATTGCAGAGTTACACTGTCATTCTGTGGGAAACACTGTAATTACAAGCAAAACAGTGCTGTGGCAGGTATTTGTGGTCATCAGTTGCCCTCTATTGGTGGTTTGTAGGCATTTCACTGATGAAAGGACATGGTTAATAACATTACTTAAGCACTATGTCTTAATAGTCCAGTTGTTATGGTATTGCCCTTTAGATCCAAGGATTGACAGATCAAATCCCGCTCACTGCATTTTAACCAAACCGTCATTCATGAGATTCATCACTTTCTGTGGAAAAGATCCATGCTTCACCATGACACAAGAAGTTGTTGTAACTTCACTGTTCATATTCAAATCTGCATGGAATTTTACTTGTTGGATAAGAGTCCCACCCTGAATACATGTACATGTGTGGGACACTCTCTCCCAAGTGGGAGGGTTCCACTTCTCTGGCCGCAGAGGGGCAGCGTTTAGAAGGTCTCTCGCAGGATGTGGTAGACAACATGCAGTGAGCGAGAGCTGCGTCCATTCTGTTTTCGTACGCCGCTAAGTGAACTGCATTACAGCGCTGTTGCCGTGGCTCAGGGTCTGGACCCTGTGGCCTGCCTCCTACCGCATGTCCTCGTTGCTCCAGGTTCTGATGGACAAAGAGCTGTTTTTCTTAATATATTGAAAAACCGACACTGCTGCCATTTCCTCCTGCCATGAAGGGTGTGCGCAAGCCTTATTTCCCTGCTGCTTTTCAGTGGGACTGGTTTTACACACCCCGCCCAAGGCTCCTTTTAACCCCTGGAAACGGCAGGGCTGAAATTCTCTCCGCCAAAACCGCACTGCTTTTGGCACTGACATCTGCCAAGAGCGTCAGCGATCTTGCTGCCCTCTCTGTGGCTCCCTCATGTCTCAGAATCCAGGGGGACAGCAGCTCCGCTGTCCTGCGTCCTAACCTGCCTTTGGCCTAGAGAGCATCACAAGCTCCTTCATGTCAAGGCCAGCTTCTTCACTCCTCCTCACAGGTTAGAGGAGGAAGCTGTGTTCCATCTGCTCTGTCTGGTGCGCACACTGTCATATTATGTTGAGCACATGGCTACCTGGCGCCCTTTCAGCGCCTGTTTGTGCACTGCATAATGCCGGGCAGTTTTATTATGCTCTGGGCAGGTGTGTCTGTGCTTGGTGCTACCGTATGGACCTAGTGAGGTGTTGACTCATCCTCCTTCGCCTCTAACCCACTAGCAATAGCCTTAGAGGGCTGCACCTATACTCATAGAATCTGGAGTTACAGTACGTAACTAATGTTCTGCAGCCTCACCTTGTTAGCTGAATTTAGCTGTTCCTCACCCAGTTGTGTTCCTCCTACACAGCTGTTTCTGTTTCAGTTAATGATTGTGTTTCAACCTTCATATTGAATTGATGATCATTAGCACCTGTTTGGTATAATTGTTTAATCATACACCTGACGATATACCTACAAAATCCCTGACTTTGTGCAGGCGTACCTAGAAGAAGTGGTGCTGTTTGAAGGCGAAGGGTGGTCACAGCAGATACTGATTTGATTTACATTTTTCTTCTGTTCACTCACTTTGTATTTTGTAAATTGATAAATATAATCTAAAATTTCTATTTTTGAAATCATTCTTACTTTACAGCATATCTTCCACAGCTGAAACTTTTGCAGCATAGTTCTGTAGTTATGTACGAATAGAGGGATGTATGGGTGACGGATGGATAAATAGAAGAGACAATCAGATTCAGAGGTAGCAAGGTTTCAGAGAGCAGGAAGGATGATGAAGGAAAGGGGGAGGAGAGAGCAGCTGGTAGGGTGTGCTGGGTTGCTAGGGGAGAGTATGTCAGACTGCTGCTGCTGGGAGCCAGGCCTGCTATTGGAAGCTACTTGCTTTGCAGGAGAGAGGCGGAAGAGGAGAGAGAGAAGCAGCTAATGAGTATTGTAGGCTGGTTGCTGAGACAGCACTGGGTTTATTTATAGAGTGCTGGCCAGCCAGCCCTTAGATACCAACAGCGAATCAGCTGACAGAGAAAGAGGAGGCCCCGACCAATTGCAGCTTAAGAAGGGGGATGCCAGATTGAGGAAGTGTTGTGAGTGCCTCTCAGTCTCTTAAAGAGACGGTGCAGATTTGTCAGTACTAGGCAGATATTCTCCCTCTCCAGCATTGTCATATCTGTAAGCAGGCCAGGACCCAGAGCGGACAGGCCCAGTGACAGTGATTGGATTATGTCTGTAGCTTATCACACAACAGAACACAAGTACAAGACATACATGCGCATATATAGATTTTAAATTGTAATAACATTTTTGTCTCTTTAGCCGGTTGGTGACATTTGCTACTTATTTTAAATAGGTCAAATTGTTTTTCACAACATGGATTCTTATTGATATTGAATTTCCACAAACCCCATTATTCATGGTGCGTAAGAAAATGTATTTTGATGCTTTGACACATGCATTGCTTTAAAGAGACATAAACATACCATTCTTTTATTCCTCCTCTTCTCTTATGGAAAACTCATTCGTCCCCTGATCGAAAGAAAATTAAATCAAAATCAAAATGAATGCTCTTAACTTAGGGTTACTTACGACTCCTAGAGGGTCAATGTGCACCCACCATGGTCTCACAAAATCCTGTGGGAAACACTGGAAGGTTCCAAAAGGTTCAGCTACATAAGCTTTTTGTGCAGGACCTGTGAGGGTCAGGCATGTACCCCCTCTGCCTAAGGCCCGGTCTACACGAATACGGTCATTTTCAAAATGACTTTTTATATACGGTTTGGCCGTTTGTCCAAGCAGAAACACAGTATCAGGTCACTGAAACTGAACATTGTTGAAAACTGCCAGGGTGAGGCTTTTATGAAACGCCGGTTGCAGTGTTGTCGTGTAGACAGGAAAACCGGAGTTTTTGCCCTGCAACGTCAGACTGTGCACCACTGCCTGCTTACAGTTTACAGTTTTATTAGGCTCCAATTGGCCAACATGGCTTTACAGTTAGGGTCATATCGCTGCCTGGTGCTTAACAGTGCTTGATAGTGTGTTTTTGTGTTTTCATGTCAGAGACGGAGATTTTTTTTTAAACGAAGGAGGAAAAAGTCTGGTTATAAAAATACCCGTGTCCGTGTGGACTAGGCCAAACGCTCAAGAACACAAGAAGCTCAGCACCTCGGTGACACGGCAAAATATGGGTTCATGCTGAGAAAACCTTTGAGCTTGTTTGGGTGTGTTTGTACGTTAGCTACATTGGATACAAATGATGAGATCAGTTCTCCTGAATGAACATACTTGTATACATAGTGTCATTCTATATTCTACAGATCTTACAAGAATGCCCTGTCACACTGCAGTCTGTTATTAGTGTGACTGAACCATTCAGACATGAACCTTTTGACAGTGTAGTTAGTAATATTTTCAAAATTTTTCACATTCAAATCAAACACAATATATTTCTCTTGATAATCGGTTGCCTTAATTTTAAGCGCATTTCGAAATCCTGGTATTACTTTTTGTTGTTGATATTTCCCACCTGGCCGGACAGAGACACCACACTTAGAGTATTCCACTGGCTGCTCATTCTGAGAGAGCCTGTCCGATATGAAGAACTGCAGCCTTCATCATTCCTCTCAGTCCAGAAGCTGAACTGGAGGAAGAGACACGGTCAGCAGCTGAGCCACTCCCTGTCCATTAGAAATCCGACTATCATTAATTATGCAGTAAGCTGTTTTCTAACCCACATGTGCTAGCTCACTTGCTCCCTTGCTATGTTGCTGTAGGTTCTTAGCCTGGCTGACATGACTGAAAGACAATTTGACCAGAATAATATCAAGTCAGTCCAACAGTTAGCTTAGCGTTACTCACTTACCCTTGAGCTGTGACGATCACAACTCCCTGGTGTGTGTTTGACATTGTTTGAGAAAGAATTGTGGGAGAAAATCTGATCTCGGATCTGGTTGGAAAGGTATTATGATACTCATTTTCAGAGATGTCAAGTTATGTTGTGCTCTAAGATATGCACAATGGTGTGCAGTTGTGCGCTGTTAATGAAACAGTGGATTATTAATCGCACCAACCTGGCAAACAAGTCTCTCTCAAAGGCTAACCCTTAGTCAATAGATCCTCCATCTGGTCCTCCTGCTCATGTCTAACACTGTAGATGAACACCTGGTGGACCATGTTATAAGATTAATGTGCAGATTTATGAATTTAACTGATGTCATTTCACCTTATCCAATGCGTCAACATGACATTATCAGCTGCTTAAAGGTTATCACAGATGTATTGTTATTGTATCAGTAGCATATATGTTGGCTTAAAAGCAGGAGGAAATCTCCATTACACAGTTTGTCCACATGGGAGCACCAAAGTTTATTTTTACACAGTGAAACACCCCACTCTGTACATATCTAACATATTATATCAGTAACTTCATTGTTGTTTATGTTAATTGTTAATATATAAAAATATGAATATAAACTCTCAGATATGGAATAGGCATAAACCTCAAATATCCAAAATCAGTTGTGCTCTAGCTTGACAAAACTTTTCCATGTGGTGCAAAAACAGCAGTAGCCTTGTCGTGTACAAAAGATAGAGGCAAAGAAATGGATTAGGAATGTTGGGGTTTCCCTCTCTAATCATCTCTCTCTCTCTCCCCAGGTGTAAGCAGCTCAGGATGTCCGCCCACCTCCTCCTCCTCCTCCTCCTCCTCCTCCTCCTCCTCCACTGCCCAGGGCTTCTCCCTCGCTGAGCCAGCCATGACCAGCCAGCACACACATACACACCCCTCCTTCAGCTCCATCCACTCCATGGCCGAGCAGCAGCAGGTAACGCACAGATCTGCCTCTTTGGCACAGGAAGTGGTTTACCCACCTGTTCTGTCATAGCAGCACTGCACCACCAGAGGGATGTGTTTACATTCTGTCATTTGTTTTTTGGTATAAATTAAAACAATGAAACCAACTACTGTCCAACTATTGAAAGTGAGACTTCTAGTAAGGAACATTGTTGACATTGTTGCATTCACTGAGTGGTGACTGTAGTGAGCGGTACTGAAAAGGACCAGATTACTGAGCCCTTGGTCAACATACTTGAAGTTATTTTCACTATCAACTATGTCTAACAACATCAGAAACTTCTAGGGGAAAACACTGCTGAGCAATTGCATTTCTTAAGTTCTCCATATAATATCTCTGTAGCCACTGTGTGCTTTACATAAAGCTGTATGCCATTAAATTCGTGCATACCTGAAGCTTCAGCAGCTAGAAGTTTCACTCTGGGACCTTTTCACAAGAAATTTCTGAAATGTCTAAAAATGTCTTATCTCTGTGAGAAATACACACCTGCAGGATTCTGGAAACTAAACTGTATTATATTTATCCTAAGCCTCTAACCCACAAGATTAAACCACATCTTAGGTTGTTCCATCAAAGTGCCACTACAGGCAGAGCCACTGTGACATGAACAGTTTTCCTCCTTTTTAATGTCTGAAAAGGAAGCATCCTTGTACACATGGCTTGATTGAACCTATGGCAGAAAACATACATGAATAATAATGAGAGTCCGACTAATATGGGTTTTTGGGGGCAGATGCTGATATTATAGTGAACAAGAGCCAATATTTGGATTTTGAAAATGATTTGGATAGTAGACCCCTTTCCAGTAAACTAGAAGCCTTTGAATACAGTCTCAGCAACTGAACATGCAAGCAACTCACACAAATAAATATTTGCTGCTTAAAGGTACATCTTTGCAGCCATCTGCAACAGACAGAGCGAGAGAGAATAAGCATGTGTAGTAAATATCTCTGAACGTTGCATAACTCATAATGTTTCCTAAACAGGAAATCAGGGCAGAGTTGATCTATCGACAAAGATTTTTCTTGACTGCCTCTGTGGGTTGAAATTTAGTTGAGATATTCCATCCAGTTTTCTGTGTGTAAACCTCACAGAGGTGAATCTGAAAATGCTTTGAAGTCAGAAGTGTTGTTGATTGCCATGGTAATCAATGCTGACATCAGGAGTGCTCCACACACACCATACTGCAAGAACGCTTTGCAGACAGGGGGCGCTTCTCAGTTCTCTTAATTGCATCCATGTTTCCCTCTCTTGAGTTTTTTCCTCGCGTCTTAGTCCGACCCTGGGTACATGGAGAGAGAAGGAAACCATGCAGGGAGAGAAGAAACGAGGAAATATGTTTTTAGAGAAATGAGACGTCCTTTCCTACAGCGCCCCGTGAAGCGATGTCCGTTTCTGATGACGGCGGCAGCTGATCACAGCTGGATCAGCTGATCGCAGCTGTCAGTCGGCTTTAACAACTAACAAGAGAATTTTGATGGAGTTTTTGTTTGCACTCGTGCACTGCGCTGATTCT
This sequence comes from Lepomis macrochirus, assembly GCA_024633595.2. Classification (NCBI taxonomy): domain Eukaryota; kingdom Metazoa; phylum Chordata; class Actinopteri; order Centrarchiformes; family Centrarchidae; genus Lepomis; species Lepomis macrochirus. The sequence continues at coordinate 35,237,400 of JALXJV020000015.1, forward strand.
AGCCTAATAAAGTCTTGCAGTTATCAGTGCAGAGCAGCATGTTTTCTGTTAGTAGCTGTTGCCTGTTTAACAAACACCTTCACATGAAGAACAACCTGAATTCTATAATTATACTGAGCCTGTTCTCATCCCAGGGCGTCACATAGGCCACCGACCCTTTGTCAGGCTTTCTGAAAGCCTGGTTGGCCTATTTGATGGCCTGAGATGAGAACGTGTTAAACTGTTTACTGTGTCCTGTTCAGATGCACAAGATCTTTCCTATTTGCAGAATGCTTTGAAATTATTTATTGAAAATGTGCATCTGTATTTATTGATTTAGTGATTGTGTAGCCTATTCATTAGGCCTATTGAATAACCTATGATCATGGTGTCTTTTGATTTATTAGTCTAAATGTTCCAGAGGAAACTGAAATGATCTAAGCCGACTTTAACTCAGTTTTATGCCCTATTTATTTCATCTTCTGAAATCTTTTAACACTACAAACATTTTATTTGCAAGTCACTTGTCCCCAGTCCATCGCTGCGTTCCATCAGACTCAAACGTGTTTTTTTATTTTTAGTGGTGCAGCACTTTCATTCATACATTTCATCAGCTGATTTTACTGATGGAGCCGCCGCTGCTTTCATCAGGTTCAGTTGGTGAGATCAGCTGGATGTGCGTGCTTTATTTCCCTTTGTTTGAGTCTTTAGTGCAGTCCAGTTACCTGTTTAGGTACCTTACCCGTTTACTATGTTTCATTTTTGTTTATTTGTATTAAACACTCAGGAATGATCAGCCACATGTGACTGAATGGAAACTACTGAAAAAGGTGTTTCTTGCTGACAGACTCTAACTCTTAGATTTTAACTGACTTCATAATACAAATTAATGGGAGAAATAACAGATTAGTGAATATTAAATAATAAATGTTTAAATTTTTATGTGGTGCTTTTGTTGTTCAGACTTAGAGGGAACACAGATTTTTACTAGACAGTGAATCATAAAATAAATCAAATATAAAACTTGACAGTGTTACACTTTTAATCTGTTATCTGTCTTCACTTCAATAACGGCTTTCCAATAAGGGGCCATGTCGTTCAGCAAAGGGCTCCTGTGAAGGATGCACTCGTGTATCCTCGCCTCCTCAGAGATCGCTCCTTCATCCTTGCACAAATAAGAGCTTTGGGACGGTCTGAAAGATGGCAGAGCGGGACAATTTCCGGTCAAAAGCGAGGAGCGAGGAAATGACAAATAAGGGAATTGAGAAGCACCCAGGGAGTGGGCGCTGATGACAGTGTTACTGTGTATCTTGAATTGGCAGCAGCAGGACGCAGCGCTGGTTCCCAGCTACCTTCGATCCCACCAGCTTGCACACACCTCGTATAATCATGTCTCGGCTATAAAGAGCAGGTTGTAGTTTAAACTAGAGCTATTGGTTAGCAGTATGACACAATTAATATAGCGTGTTTTGTTAACTAATGTCGTAAATGTTGTTTATTGCCCCGTACCGTGTAATCCAACTCTGAAGCTGACGTTGCTCCAACGCCGTTTCTCCTCCTTGATCTGTCTCTCTATGTGGTGAAGAGGTCAATGAGGCAGAGAACTCAGATACATGTAAAGTCAGCACCTATATTGTTTCCTTCGCTGTGGTTTCTGTAGTTGCCATGGTCACACGGTGGCCATTTAAGAAATGTTAACCATCATAAATTTCGAATGCAGCGGCAAAGAGCTGTGCGACTTCTGGAGAGTGGCAGCCGTCCTCCCTCGCCTTGCCTCTGCTGCTGCCACTGACCTTGGCTGAAAACAGGGAGGTGGCGGCGGCGAGTGCTTACTGTTTGAAATAACTTTGATTGGAAGTAAAACTTATTGCTTCAAGTGCAACCAATAACCCTTATTAACGACTGCCCCCCCTCCCTGCGATGCTTACGGTGATTTCAGCGCTTAGTGTTTGTATGTGGGTTTTTTAATGGGACTGTGGATATTTCAGATCTCTTTGAGAAGTGCCTATGATTTCGTTCACGTTTTATTGCGCGCAATACAATGCAGGGAACTGGTCTTCGTCTTGACTCTGTCTCCCTTGGTCTTGGTATAGACAGCTCTCAGCCCCCAAAAGTCTTGGTCTTGTCTCGGTCTCAATAAACTCTGGTCTTGGTCATGACTTGGTCTCGGTTTGGGCGGTCTTGACTACAAAACTACCGTCCAGGTAAATTAATGACCACCACGGTATATCTGGCAGAGAAACAGAGAGAAAGACTGGTATTACTTTAGAGGACAGTAACATGGCGGTGTTAATCGCTTCGATCCACCACATCATTAACAAGTCACTTCCTCACGGATCACATGCTGCTGTGAAAACAGAAACACAGGTGAAACAGTCCAAAACACACAAGGTTTTTGGGGGACGGTTATTATAAAACTGACTGCTGAGGAATCACCAGAGTGGACACATGCAGAGAGACAGGTGTGTGTCTGAAGGGAAAAGCAAAGAAAGAAAGAAAAGTGACACAAATGTTTATGTATGTGGTCAGTTATACTTCTTAGAAAGAAAGAAAATCATCTGTAGTTTTTTGTGCAGGTAGCTGCATGGAAATGTGAGAAGCAGCTGCTCCTTCACGCTCAGATTAAGATGGGTCAGCCAACAAGATCTGACAAAGCTGGGAATGTGAGGCCTTGTTTCCACTCTGTGAAGTTGGCCTTCAACACAAACAAAAACTAAATGCTTCCTTATCAAAGAGCAGTTCCACCTCTGAGATGAACAAGATACATCAGTAATGCCAAAAAGGACAGAACGATTAATGGAATAACACCTTCACAGTGTACATTTTATTCATGCTGCTCTACTCTTAAGTCTCAGTATAATGTGTTATCGGACTTAATCAGAAATACTTTATTGATCCCAATGAGGAAAGTCTTGAATTCTTAAATGTGGAGAAGTATTATTTTACCAATTGGAAGTTGGCGCAAACTTTGGTGGTGCAAAGCTGTACTGTAAGAGTTTGAATTGATACACAGTGTTTTCCCGTTTTTAAATAATGTGAATATTTAAAATCAATGGTAATGCCGTCCTGACATCAAAACTGTATTATTGTCCCATCCCTGTTTAACATGAAGGTCTGTGGTAACGTAGTTATGTTGGAGGTTTCTCACACAGCCACACTTCACCACCTTGTTTCTAGATTACCATGTGCTAACTAAAACTTGAGACATGTGTATGAATTGTTGCTCTTCTTTGTAGGTGCTGTCTGATATGACCATACTCCAGCGGAGGATCCCCCCTAGTTTCAGAGACCCTGCCAGCGCCCCACTGAGGAAGCTCTCTGTTGACCTCATCAAAACTTACAAGCACATCAATGAGGTATGACACACGAGACAGACCATAGCGCACACACACACTCCGATATATGTGGTGGTCTTTGGCTCATTCCTTGTCAGATAGAGGTTTTTGTTTACATGTAAATACTATTTAAGACCCAAACATAAGATCTGTAAAATATTTTGGCTGATTTAGAGAATTGCATAGTTTACTGACACCAGAATGTTGTCATTTTCGCCCCCTAAAAACATTTTTAAACCATTTTGTCTTCAGACAAATAGCTCCTAGAGCAATGCAATTTAGTGATAAAACAGAGTGCAACAGATCCACATGATTAAAAGCCAGAAGCAGATTTCATATTTTCCATTACTGGTCCTTGAAAAAGGGGGCAGAATGGGTGGTTTTGGAGACCCAGGCAGTCCTCCAAAGTATAGTGTACTTGTATTAACAGGTCACCGATGTGAACGTAAGGAGAGATGGCTTTACCCCAGGGACTGGGGCTGTAGTGAGCACAGTTGTGTCAGTCAGTGAACTTCTCACAACATCTATGAATGTCTGAGAGTCAGATAAGGGAGTTTAAGGAAGCAGATGTGACATATTTTCACATCTAAATTGAAAACCCTACTCTGTACAGGGGATATGCTGCTGACCTGGTCAATCTGTCTTGGTGTAAGTAGCTTAGACTCCAAACACCTAAAATGCTGAGGGCAAAATTCTAAAATAATGCCAGTGTCTGGTAAACAGATGATTTGGGCTTTGCTCTTTAAGGGCGGGGTCTCACCTAAAAGTCCGGTTCCTGAATCGAACCAGCGGCAGAATAATACATTCTATCAAATTTCCAGCTTGTTTGGTTTGCGGTCACCATCAAAAAACAAAAAAAAATGTGATTGAAATGGCGTACAGTTATTGGTCATATAATCAGCTGGGAAAAAGACAACAACTCCTTCAAATTTCTACCTGGACATCATCATAGAGCCCCACAGTCTCGTAGCAGGTATTAAATAATTGAATAAAGCAGGCATTTCTAGGAAGAAACTCTGCATCGGACGTCTTATTACTTAGGTGTGGATGTGAGTGTGAGTGGTTGTTTGTCTATGTGTGGCCCTGTGATGGACTGGTGACCTGTCCAGGGTGTACCCCGCCTTTGGCCCAATGTAAGCTGGGATAGGCTCCATCCCCCCGCGACCCTGTACGCAGGATAGTTGTAGTAGATTAGTAGTATTTTTCAGTATATTTTCTTCTTCATATTTTGATTGTAATTTTTCTTTTCTCTATCATAATGAAAATCAAGATCGAGCCAGCTCCGCGGAAGGTTTCTGTCCTCCCTGAGCTCACCTTACTGTTTGACAGGTGTACCGCCCCAGTCCAACTCCCCACCTTCTGTTATTAACTGTAGCAGAACTTTGCCTTTCTTTTTATTTTCTCTCAGTATGTTAACAATAACAGTAACACATTAAATAGTCCAGTAATAATATATCAGTACTATTTGAAATGACACATACAGTGGTAGTTTCCAAGTTCACTTGACAGCGGTCTGAGACCACCTCTTTGAGGTAGACCACCGTGCTGTTGTTTGGTGCGCTCCGGAGTCCGAGCCCAGGGTTCACACCAACCCAAATGAACCGCACCAAGGGGGTAAACACTTCAGGGTTCGGTTCAACCAGACAAAACGGGCTCGGTGTGAACGCACCTTAAATGTACCATAAAGCAGAGCAAAAATAAGCAGTGTTTTCATCCACAGGTGTACTATACTAAGAAGAAGCGGCGGGCCCAACAGGTCCCCCCAGAGGACAGCAGCACCAAGAAGGAGAGAAAAGTCTACAATGATGGCTATGACGACGACAACTACGACTACATTGTCAAAAATGGAGAAAAGTGGCTGGACCGCTATGAGATAGACTCGCTGATCGGGAAGGGCTCCTTCGGACAGGTGAGGTTGAACTGAGTCTGAAGTGAATCCACAGTTTTTGCTAGTTTATAAAATCTTCAGTCAGTAATAAGTTAGGAGTCTGTACATTTCTGTTTTTTTTAAAGGAATAGTTCAATATTTTGGAAAACAGACTTATTTGCTTAGTTTGTGTGAGTGAGACGAGAGGATGGTTCAGTGTCATGTCTGTGTGTTAGTACAGAGCTGGAGTCAGGACGGAGTTAGCCTAGCTGAGTGTAAAGACAGTTAACATGTTGCAAAGTTAAACAAAAAGGTGGTTTTAGAGGGAGTTACATGCTGGAACTGTTTTATTTTTATGTATTTTTTCAGTTTTATTAAGTGGATTTCAGTACATTTATCAATATCCCCACTAGCTTCTATCAAAGAAGAAGCTATTATTCTTATTTGACTCACACGACAGGAGACGTCAACATTCTTCCAGCCTGGGACATCAGGCTTCATGCCATTCCCTGTCTAATGAAGAAAATGAAAAACTATGTGTGTATCACAGCATGTGATGTCTGTCTACAGGTGGTGAAGGCATACGACCACCATGAGCAGGAATGGGTTGCCATTAAGATCATTAAGAACAAAAAGGCATTTCTAAACCAGGCACAGATTGAACTGCGACTGCTGGAACTCATGAACAAGCATGACACTGAGATGAAATATTACATAGGTAAGATGGACAACACACACACACACACACACACACACACATTACAGTGCGCTGGGAGAGTGCAGAGGGCAGATATAACACATGACTCTGTTTACACTACACTAGTTGTCTGCATACACAGACATGATCACACAGGTCTTTTGATAAACATGTAGTGTAGAGCTCTAAGTGCTCTGCACCACACGTCACATTCACCCATTCATACACTGATTGTCAAGGTGTAAATGCAGACTGGAGGAGGTGGCGATCGAACCACCAGTATCGTACAGTCCCATGCTGCATCCCAAAGTGTTATTAGTTATCTTTCAGAGATGCAGGTCAGTTTCTATAAAGTCTGTTTTCTCCCCTTGTGCACTTACTGAACATTAGACCCCAAGAAGACAGATTTATTTGACAATAATAAATCTAAATACAAAACTTCATGTAGCAAGTCCTGAAACACAATTCAGTTGTATAGGATGAAAACACAATAAAGCTTAAAGCTTATTTCTATTGTGGTCGTGTGACAGAACTTCAAGTCAGGCAAAATAGTAAATTATGTAACCTATATCTGGACTAGGGCTGTGCAATTAATCAAATTTTAGTTTTACTACGGTTTAGGCTTCCAATGATCTTCAAAACAACATGATCCAGATAAAACAATTGTTGTTAGCATTCCGTTTCACAGAGATGCTCTGGTTTAAAAGGTCCCCTCTCAGCAGGCTGTGGCATGTTGAGTTCAGCTCGAACCCAGATAACCGACTTATAACCTGCTACCTCCAAAATTTTGCACTCCAGAAATTAGCCTAGCGGCTAGCAGACTTTTTCTCTACATGTAGTTTAACAAATAATAACTATTACTTATTTAAACTTTTCTTACTCAGCGTTGGTTTAAAACAATGCATCTCCCAACAAAACACCATGGCTGAATTTCAACAAAACAAGTTGTTGTGTACACAAACGCACACTCTCACAGGGATGATGTGGAAAAATGACGGTCAGTTTTGACCAAAATATTGGTGAATATGAATTTTGCCTTATCTGGACTCAGAGGACATGTAAAGCTCTTGTCAAGGAAAAGTTAACAGGACAACATGACTTGTGGCATTTAACAATGTAAATGCTCCGTATTGTACTAGTTTTTTCAACCACTTAAAGCACTTTTACACTACATCTGCATTCACCAGTCACACACATTCATAACTGAGCCTAAGTGCTCAAACAGAAACTAACATTCACACACATTCATACACGGGTGGAACAGCCACCAGGGGCATCTTGCCCAAGGACACTTCGACATGCAGCCTGGAGGACAGGCAACCCGCTCTACCTCCTGAGCCACAGGCCACAGCCGCCCATAGCTATCTTTATAATTCTGTGATAGTAGTCTAACACATTCTGTAACTATCTGATCTGTAATGGATGATGTCACCTCTTGTTTCGGTGTATACCTTAACCATCCTCCTTGTCTCTCCCATCTGTCTCTGTGTGTGTCTGTCTGTCAATCTGTCTCTGTGCAGTCCACCTGAAGCGTCACTTTATGTTTAGGAACCATCTCTGTTTGGTGTTTGAGTTGTTGAGCTACAACCTGTACGATTTGCTGAGGAACACCAACTTCAGAGGAGTCTCCCTCAACCTCACCAGGAAATTTGCACAGCAGCTCTGTACAGGTGTGTGCACGGTAACACTAAGGTCACACATGGGATTTTTTTTAGCTTGTTGTTGTCTTCCCCCATGTGATCAAAACAAATGGATTTATGCAGTTTTCAATTCAATTTTATTTGTAAAGCGCCAAATCACAACAACAGTTATCTCTCAGCGCTTTTCATAAAGAGCAGGTCTAGACCGTACTCTGAAGTTATTTACAGAAGCCCAACAATTCCCATTTTCATGCATCATCAAAAATAGGAAAGGAAAAATATTCATTTAATAATTATTAACACGTATGTCAGGATGGTGGTGGAAACGCTTTGACAGTTGGCTTTTCCCTTTAAGTGTAGGAGTGCATGGCTTTTGCCAATAAATGCAGGTTTATTCCCAAATTTTAAGAAGCATCCTTTAGTTATTATAATAATAATAATGGTAAGGTATCTTTGCTTTACAAGGTACATTAGTTGTCATTTTAGGGCTGTACAGGGCTGTATAGTGAGATGAAGTCAGTCACAGTCATAGTCTAAACCAAGTGTAGATGGTCCTGCTATTAAAAATAAGAAGGATGTCTTTTTTTTGTCCACAGCATTATTATTCCTGGCCACCCCAGAGCTGTCAATCATCCACTGCGACCTGAAACCAGAGAACATCCTGCTGTGTAACCCCAAGAGGTCTGCCATCAAGATAGTCGACTTTGGGTCCTCCTGCCAGCTCGGACAAAGGGTCAGCATCCAGACACGTTCAAACACACAGACAAACCTTCCAAATATAAATATCAAAGTACATTTGGTAGTGTACGTACTAATATAATATAATTCATTATAATTGCCTTTCAACTGGGCTTGCTGTGAGCTCCACACCCAGTGACCTTCATCATTAGGAAATAGAAAATAATGCTGAATAAATGCATCATAAACTCGTCCCAGTTAAAGGTGCACTGTGTAAGATTTAGTGGTTTTTATCAGTGAGGTTGCAACTTGCAACAAACAGTCTAATCTGCCCCCTCCACTTTCAAATAGCGTAGTACAGTTACGGTAGCAGACACAGGACAAAAGGTTTCTCTTCTGAGACAGCAGAGAGTGTCCAGTCAAGAAATGAGGTTTCTTTAGGTATATTTATTAAGAAATTATATTTACTTAATTATTCAGTAAAACCATGTGTTAGTGCTACTTGGCCACTGACAGATAACATGAAAAATGTAAGCAAAGAGTGTGAAACACTGTCACTGTTTCTGCACCACAGTCCATTATAAACCACACATTAGATAAAGTTTACAAAGGCATTTTACAACTCTGACAAGGAAAACAAAACATTTAATCTCTTGGTGATTATGGCTCTTCGCCAAAACGGCTGTGCTTTGATAGCATCAAAAAATTAAAATAAAGAAATACTTTGATAGCAGTGCTGAATTAGATCTCATGGCAGCAACAGTTACTCACTTCCTCTTTAGTGGTTTTGCCTGCACAATAAAAGCACAGGAAGATTTTTTTGCAGCAATCCTTTTTTTCCCCGAGTTGAATTGAGAGCTTTTACTTTGAAAAATTCTGATTGACATTATAAAGAGTCTATAGTGCGCTTGACACACCTTTGAAATGAAACCTTTGAAACAGTCAAAAAACATGATTCCCCTAAATGTCCTCTGCCTGGAGATTTTGGGGAAATGAAAATAAGCGTCCGTATGATGGATGTGGCTCAAACACAGAAACACCCGCGCTGCAGCACGTGCTTTATCTTTTTACAATAAACATCTTTTTACAATAAAATATGATGCGAAATGTTTGTTAGTATTTAAATTAGCCTTGCTTTGGCAGCATTTTTTTATGTATCTAGGAAAAAATAAATGCAAGTCTGTGAAAAACAACAAATTAGATTAATTTAAGCTTTTAGTTAATTTCCTGAATGGCAGTAACAGACAGCCTGCTGACATTGTTGCTTTAGGAGAAGAACAGTGCAGTGGACAGCTACTGGACCAGCAGGCCACTGTCATCTGTAATCTGACTTCATTGCAATTCAGCCTGTAAATTAAGCATGCTTTAGAGTTGTGAATGACGCATCATTTGATCTACAGCATAGATAGCCAGGACAGCTGTGTTAACGTTAGAACAGCTGGGGTGTTGAGGCCCGCGCTACAGAAACGCTGTCATTCTGTGAGAAACACTGAATGTAACTGTAGTGTTTACTCTTTAGGCTCTCCACTCATCTTCACTTTCCTCTCATCTTCCTCAGATCTATCAGTACATCCAGAGCAGATTTTACCGGTCTCCTGAGGTGCTGTTGGGAATGCCGTATGACCTGGCCATCGACATGTGGTCTCTGGGATGCATCCTGGTGGAGATGCACACAGGAGAGCCTCTCTTCAGTGGCTCCAATGAGGTAAAAGCAACAGCAGCATAAACAGTATTAGTAAAGTATAGCTGGGCAATGTTCCAGTATTACTGTTTATCAACATTCACATTTGATTCAGTGTGTTATAGGGCTGTGTGTTTGTTAATCTGAGAACTTAAGTGTTCCATAATACGTCATAAGGTAGTGTAGAATGGTTGAATGTTAGACATTGGCATTTAAAAAAACAGAAACAAATTTCCCCAGTTGGCACCTCTTCCCTCTTGCTGCTGCTCATTCCCAACGGGACACAGGTTCAGACAAGACATTTAAATAATGAGAAGTTTTGTTTGTATGAGCACACACAGGGATTCTGTGTGTCGCCTGACAATGTGAGAATGTGTGTTTGTGGTATGCTGCCACTTTAATCCACATGGATGTAAACGATACCAAGACTGATTATGGATGTGTGCGTGTGTGTGTGTGTGTGTGTGTGTGTGTTTAGGTTGACCAGATGAATAAAATTGTGGAGGTTCTGGGGGTCCCACCCAGCCACATGTTGGATGCAGCTCCTAAAGCCAGGAAGTATTTTGACAAGCTCTCAGATGGTCTGTGGACAGTGAAGAAGAACAAGGACATCAAGAAGGTATTTGATTTCAGATTTTTTGACATTTTTCATTAAAAAGTCATTTTTCAACTTTAGCCTGGTATCTTATTATTACATTATTATACAGTTATTGTAAACAATATACATAACAGCTACATTAGTAAACACAATACAGGCTAAAAATGTGTTTCAAGATAGAGCACTCCAGCTGAAGCACTTGCTCTACTGACATTTAGGGGCGCTGCTATTACACATTCCAAGTAAAAGTGAAAAGTAATGAATTGAAAAGGTATATGTTGCTAGGGTTGTTGTAAAAGAGTGTCAGCATAAGACTATAAACTCTGAATGTTATTAAAACTGCATCAACAGATGCTCCCAGCTTCACTCACATTGGGGCGTGGCTCCTAGTACCAAGCAGTCACTCCGATATGTACAATCTATGAATCCTCGTAATCAAAGGTTGTATAAAGAAATAAAGAAATCCAAATAATACTAAACTAAACTACTGATAATCTAAAATATATAATATAGTTATAACTTCCCATAGCTGTCAAACAAAGAGTGATGTCATATCACACAGGACTGTGTGTTTAACACAAAGCTTTGGCCAGTAGCTGTCTGTGCCACTCTCTGGCAGAGACTCTGCCCACCGGCTGCACCTTTTGTTACAAAATCATGAAATATGCTAAAATTATTTTTTACAAACTTGTGGTAAATTGATAGGGTATGGTATGATCATAACTCATTCTCACAGGTCTGACTTGCATTGCCACTGGGTGTGGCTTGCACCGGGGGGGCTTGGACATCCGTTAATACCTGCATTCAGGTCTAGTTATATTAGGGTGACCATAACTCCTCTTTTTCCCGGACATGTCCTCCTTTTGGGACCAAAGGAGGGTCAACCAGTTATTAAATCCTAGGTTTCACATACTTTTTCCGATGTGAATGTTTACATGGTGTGTTCATATTAATTGTTTGTGGTATTAGTTTAAGCAGACTGTGTTTGTTTATTGTTGTGACTTAGATGAAGATCAGATCACATTTTATGACCAAGTTATGCAGAAATTCAGGTGATTCCACACGTTTCACATACTTTTTCCTGCGACTCTGTGCATGTGTTAGAGGTGCACGTCCCTCACTGCTTGTTTGTTATGGGAATGTTCAAGTTCATATTTTTCTGTATTTAAATATTTGTGCGTGTGTGTTTTCCAGGAGTATAAGCCCCCAGCCACACGGCGTCTTCATGAGATTTTGGGTGTAGAGACTGGGGGCCCAGGGGGGCGGAGGGCAGGGGAGCCAGGACACGCCCCCTGTGACTACCTGAAGTTTAAAGGTAAACCAACACTTTGTATTGATCTGCAAAGATAGACACTGTTCTGGTTCACCAAGAAATGTTTTTAAAAGACATAGATGGAAATACTGCCAATATGGCAGCGATAAATATAAAAATGATACAATGAAAAGTTCCCTTGATTATGGACTTTGGTGGGACGGTAGAGCAGCATAGTGTCAGAGTTGTGAGCACCCTAACGCCAACACAATAAACTTAAGGATCCAGGACCTTTCATAATGACCTAGGTTCAACAGAAAGAAACAAAAAGTACAAAAGATACCCAGACAGACAGGGTAAAGAAATATAGCATTTGGTTAATGGGAAGAACATGCTAACACCTGAAGCTAGTAATACCACGGCTTCATTACAAACCAGTTTAGATGGCATTAGCAAAGAAATTCAAGCCCTGAAAACGCTGAAGGACCAAATCACAGTCCAAAGGAGGAAAAAACTGACAGACTTCATGGAAGTCATTAAACAGAAATTAGTAAAAACTACCACCGTGATAGGAGAGTGAAATGATAGGATAGATGCTGCTGTGACTCGCACTGAAGAAGTCATGTTGTGGAGCTCTGATGCATATTGCACACTGCAGGAAATAATGAAAGATGGAATCTTTTGGGAATATATGGCGTGCAGGAGAATGCAGAGTCAAAGAGCCACTCGGTTGTGCAATTTATGGACCAAAGGCTCCAAGACAACCTCCAAGGTGAATCTGTTTCAATCTTCTCAACAAGATGCTCATCCACTGGGCTAGTGGAGTGAAAGCTTAGAGCAGTGCAGAGGAGGCAACCATCGACCTACAAAGAAAAAGATATGAAATGGGAGACACCATCACAGATTGAAAAACGTGTGGAAGGAAATGGGCTTTCATGATCAAAGCTCTAAGCCTCTGTTACATCAAACAGGCTCCAGTTAGTATCAGACTTGACTGATGGAGACCAAACTGGCTTTGTCAAAGGTCGACAAAGACCCGACAGTATTAGAAGAACGCTGTACATCATACATAGAATACATTGAAATAATTTTCCAGCAGCTTTGATTAGCCGAAGTGCAGAAAAGACATGAAGGGTCAACTGGGAATTTTTAGAGCTAACATTTGGATTTAATAAAAAAATCTTAAATGCATTAAGTCTTATAGCAAATCTACAGCTAGAGTAAAAGTGAATGGCTGGAAACCTGACAGGGCTGCTGTCTCAGTCCTACCTTGTTTTTTCGTTACATTGAACCAATGGCCCAATGAGTCAGACAAGACACTTGATCAGGAATAGACATCGACAGCTATATACAACATGTAGTAAGTCTCTTTGTGGATGATTAGTCTTTATTAATCTTTGATCTTGGCGCGGCTGTGGCTCAGGAGGTAGAGCGGGTTGGCCATTAATCTGAAGGTCGGCGGTTCCCCCGGCTCCCCCAGGCTGCGTGTCGAAGTGTCCTTGGGCAAGACACTGAACCCCGAATTGCCCCTGGTGGCGGTTCCGCTAGTGTATGAATGTGTGTGAATGTTAGTTTCCGTTTGAGCAGTGAGTGAATTGTGTTGATTTGAGTGGTTGAGAAGACTAGAAAGGCTCTATACAAGTACGGAGCATTTACATTTGATATTTTTTTAAGTCTTGTCAATTTTATATTTATGATTGATACACAGTACCATCTGTGTTTATTGTTATGCACCAAGATACCAAAGCAAATTCCCTGTATATGTAAACCTACATGGGAATAAAGCTGATTCTGATTCTAAATTCTAATTTTCTACTTGAAAGATCCAGTGAATCCTGCGATCCTGCTTTATCAACTTGTGCACATTTTGGAACAATTGAGTTTATATTCTGGTTATAAATTAAACATTGTTTAACTCTTTAACACCAAATCAAAAACTTAAAAAACTGAAAATAAACATCAACAAGCCATGGAGCATGGAACTGGGGGGTCCACACTCATCTGTGTGGTAGCCAGGTAACTATGTCCTGTGGCTACTACAAAATGTTATCATCATCTTCTTGCTTGTCTTTTCCAGACTTGATCCTGCGCATGCTGGACTACGACCCTAAAAGCCGTATCACGCCATTCTACGCCTTGCAGCACAATTTCTTCAAGAAGACGACCGATGAAGGAACCAACACCAGTTCATCTACATCCACCTCTCCTGCCATGGACCACTCCCATTCAACCTCTACTACTAGCTCTGTTTCTAGCTCTGGTAAAATCCACACACTCTCCCTCCTTGCTGTTTGTACCTGCTCCATCTCTTCTCCTCTAACACAGTTTTACACCTTCATGAAAATGATTAATCCTTTACTATCCATTTACTGATGTGCCTGAAAAGGGGAGACAGAGGGGAATGTGTCTTCATAAAGTGTCTGTGAGTTGTTCAGTGAAACCATAGACTGTATTTAATAAATGGACGTAGTCATGGTGACGTCACCCGTTGGTTTGTGGACCGCTGTTTTGAAGCCTCGAGTTTGGCCGATAGTGCGCCGCCATGTTAAGTTTTTGTAACCAGGAAATGCCCGGAATTGACGATACGGTGGAGCTAACGGCCGTGTGCGGAGCTAGCTAGCTTGCTTAGCTAGGTGCAGCTGTAACTGAGGTTAACTGTCATTTTAACAGGCTGATAAGTTTGTCCAGAGAACAACAGTCTTAAAACTAAATGTTCTCGCCAGAGAAAGTGAACAGCCGACTCCTAATAAGCTTTTTCAACGGTGATGGTTAAATTTACACAGCGCCGAGGGTACGAGTCGGCTCTAGCCTGATTGACAGGTCACCATGGTGACGACTTGTCAATCATAGATAATTCCGCCCTGCAACATTCTCTGCTTTGTGGTCTATTTTAAAATAAATGGGACCATAATTTACTAAATGAACATCATTTTGTATTGAAGAAGACTTGAAACTAGCGACTGAGACCATAAACTCATCAGGAAAGTGTTTTCTGGGGTAATTATTCAGCTGAGAAGCAGAAACATTTTTCCATTACTTCTAATGGAGCCGGACTTCTTTTTGCAACCAAAAGAGTTGCCCCCTGTTGGATTTTCAATAGAATGCAGCTTTCAGGGACTTCCGCATTCACTTCATATTGTAGACCAGAAGCTTCCCGCTTGAGTGAAACAGTTGAGAGCTGAAGGTAGTAGAAGCCCAGCTGCTGCCTGTTGACCATATCTGTGGGGAACTCATTCACTTTGATCTGCCCTTGCCAAAAATGCAGCCATTCATTTATGACGTGTTTATGGTAAATTGTCCATAAATGAAGAAAACACATTTCCTTCATTACCTTATGATAAACAAAGTTTTGTCTGAATTTGTTTATGACAAACAAAGGCTGATAATATTTAAATCCAACTATTAGTTGGTGGGCTCAGTGCTGCAGTGAAGTGCACAGGACTGGCTGCCAGTAACTGGTGGGTCAGCATACTGTAACCCTGGGGGTTGAAACATCACTCAAACTGTCAAATGAATGACTTACCTGTCAATCCATATGTGTCCATTATCATACTGTTTGTAGTCAAAACCAACTAAACTTGAGGTGCAACAACCCTGTAAACGAAATCTTAAAATCAAAAGCCATAGTGATTCATCCCTGTAGTGACACGCCTCCAGGCCTCCTTTCATTTAATGATTTGTAGTCAATTGAGAGAACAAAAAAGACAAATCAAGTAAGACAAAATGAATGAGCCGTTTCTACAAAATAAAAAATGCAACCAAACAGTAGTGTGATTTTAATGTTGGTCTGTTTTATTTCCAGGTGGCTCCAGTGGTTCTTCCAATGACAACCGCAACTACCGCTACAGTAACCGCTACTACAACTCTGCTGTTACACATTCAGACTATGAGATGACCAGCCCTCAGGTACAGACAGCACTGCATCACTGACAAGCCTAACATACACACGTGTATGACGGTCATATCCTGTATGGATTATATCTACGAAATGATATTTACATGGAACAGAGTAATGAGTCTTCAAATTTGTGACTCAAGTCTCACTCGAGTCAAGTCATGTGACTCGAGTTCCCCACCTCTTCAATACATTACATTTACATTTTTTCATTTTCTGCTTTTAAAATAAGGCCTTAAAAGTATTAAAGGAGAACTCCGGGCAATTTTTAAGTTAATCTCGATCGTTGTTTTCCGGCAACAACGAACGGATTCCCACGGGACTTCAGCGCGAGACTACAGCTAGCCGTATAAAACACTATTTAGGTGAATTTAAACAAAGGCTAAGTTGATAAACGCCTGTTCATGTTGGACAGACATTTTAATTGCATTTTGTGTCTGTTAAGAGTCACAAAGACACTCTTTATGTAAATGCCCCCATAACTGCCGTTTTAGCTACGTGGGAGCTCTGGGCATTAGCTGTAGCAGCTCCGTGTTGCAAGCACCAATCCGGCTCATTTTTTTTTCTATAGACAGTACTCACAAAGGTATAACGATCAAAATTAACTTAAAAATTGCCCGGAGTTCTCCTTTAAATTTCAATTACAAAGTATTGAATTTTTCACCAAAAAAATGCTTAATTTCTGGAGAGAAAAAAAACGTTTTTGCACTCGCTGGAGGTTTTTTTGTCTAAAAAGATTTAATGTGCCAAATGGGAGATGGAAACACTTTTTCCTAAGTTCTGACGTAGCGAACTTGTAACTCACATATGATCAGCTGTTTCTGCTGTTGACGTCTTGCCCGGTTGTGCCCGGTTGTGCCAAGTTCTGCGTGCCGGCTGGTAACGTTCATTTATGCTGAGAAAAGAGGTGGATGCAAATCTGGGCAGATAGCCTTCATCCTCTGTTCTGCCGAATGATGCTTTCACATCTTAAAGAGGTCACCTCTCCTTTTTAGATTCTTTTCTCTGCACACTGATCAAACGGGCTTATCACTGCATATTTTTGCTGAATCTCAATGAATGCTAGGGTACTTCTACTGAGTGTAATAAAATATTAACGACTATAAACGTTCCTAAAATATATATTTCGATTCATTTATTCCCATTGATGAACCCCACAAAGGATATTATAGGGTTTAAAAGAATTATTTGGTGGTACATGCAAAACTCGCATAACACCGGATATTCCCATAACGTGAGACATGGCTGATGCCAACTTGCCAACTTGAAACACATTTCTAAGGAGCTCTCTCCGTTTTTCTAAGATCAGTGGTCCTCAGGTTCATGCAACTGGATTTGTTTCTGGTTTGGAACCCATACGTCTTGTTTATTACAGCCATGTGTAACTGTGTGCAACTACACTTGCTGTAGCCTTGTTTATTCTCTCCAAAACAGCTGATGGAAACACACACAAACTGTGTTTTAAAGGATTTGTTGTCCTAGATGATAAAGATGCAGTAATAAAATGGCTGCAAGTGATTTGCTTGACCAATCACTATCAGCACTGCTGCAAACACCTGAAATGATCAATTCAATTTCATTTTATTTATATAGTGCCTGTTCACAACAACATTTTCTCATAACTCTATTCATATAGAGCAAGCATGCAGGTAAGGAAAAACTTCCTTTTAAAAGACAGAAACCTCGAGCAGGGAGAGAGAGATAGAAAGAGGGAGAGAGATAGCAAGAAAGAGACAGAGAGGGCTGGGGGTAGGTTGGAGCAGCCAACACATTATCAACACAGAAATATAGACAGTAAAGGTAGTAATGGTACAGGCTGAAAATGAATAATGATATAGACATTTTTAGCAATGTTAATGATGATGATGATAACCATAGCAATACCCATAGGAATAGTAATAACACATGTAGGGTGTTGAGCAGTAACACGGGTGCAGCAGGTGACTCTCAACCTCAGATCCAGACTCCACAGCTCCAGAGCCACAAGGCTACGGGAAAGGGAAGAAGTCGAGTTCGTAACATGCAGTAATGGGGTGAGGTTCCATAAAGGAGGAGGGAAAGAGGAGAGAAGAGCACAGTGCATCATGGGAAGTCCCCCGGCAGTCTAGGCCTATAGCAGCATAACTAAGCGATGTTTCAGGACTCACCTGAGCGAGCCCTAACTATAAGCTTTATCAAAAAGGAAAGTCTTAAGCCTATTCTTAAATGTAGAGACGGTGTCTGACTCCCGAACCCAAACTAGAACCTGGTTCCACAGGAGAGGAGCCTGATAGCTGAACGCTCTGGCTCCCATTCTACTTTTGGAGACTCTAGAAACCACAAGTAACCCTGCATTCTGGGAGCGCAGTGCTCTGGTGGGGTAGTAAGGTACTATGAGCTCTTTAAGATAAGATGGTGCCTGACCATTAAGAGCTTTGTATGTGAGAAGAAGGATTTTAAAATCAATTCTGGATTTTACAGGAAGCTAATGCAGAGAAGCTAAGACAGGAGAGATATGATCTCTTTTACTGGTTCCTGTCAGAACACGTGCTGCAGCATTCTGGATCAGCTGAAGAGTCTTAATGGACTTTTTCGAAGAGCCTGATAATAAGGAATTGCAGTAATCCAGTCTAGAAGTAACAAATGCATGAACTAGTTTTTCTGCATCATTTTTAGACAGGATGTTTCTGATTTTCGCAATATTACGTAGGTGAAAAAAGGCGGTCCTTGAAATTTGCTTAATGTGAGAGTTGAACGACATGTCCTGGTCAAAGATAACTCCAAGATTTCTCAGTGGTGCTGGAGGCCAGAGCGATGCCATCCAGGGAAACTATATCTTTAGATAATGCGTCACGGAGGTGCTTAGACCCCAAGACAATAACTTCAGTTTTATCTGAGTTTAACATTAGAAAATTGCAGGTCATCCAGGTTTTAACATCCTGAAGACACATTTGAAGCTTAGCTAACTGATGAGTTTCATCTGGCTTGATCGATAGATATAACTGAGTATCATCTGCATAACAATGAAAGTTTATGGAGTCTCTCCTGATAACATTGCCTAAAGCAGTGTTTCTCAACGGGGGCGGTACCGCCCCCCAGGGGGCGTTCCAAGGACGATGGGGGGCGCTGAAAGCAATATTTTAGAAAGGGGGCTGAGCTGCTTTTGGGGCGTTTGTTGGTTGGAAATTCTAAGGTGAGTTTACACTTAAGACTCACAACAATACGAGATTAAACTTTAAATTACGAGAATTCATACTGAACGTCTTGTTATCGCGAGTTGTTACACATTTACATGAGGGATATTCCGCTGTCGGACTCACCCTGAAAGCATCTTCGTTGCGACACCAGCGACTGTTGTCGACCCTCCTCGCGCTGTGAGTTGCAGACAGTTTGTGCCAAAGCGGACATATAGGTAGTTTCAGTCAGCTATAAAATGTAGCGTTAAAACTGAAGCCCTGTCTCGCTCTGTTGGGGACTGTTAGCAGCACTTTATCAGAGGTGCTGAAGTTAAGCTGTGTTGAATTAATCGTTGAGCTTCCTGTGTGATCACAGGTGTGTCGGTTAGTTTCGTTTTCATTCAGTTTTGTCTGTCAGAGGCGAGGGAAGCGAATCAGTAACATAATGCAGTAAAATATTATGAATTCTCTTTAAATAGGCTTTAAATGACGTTAGTCTCCTATAACGTCTTTTTTTCTTTACATGTCAGAGAACACAGACCTGTGGGAGAGATTCTGAATGTGCAGAAAGTTTTGAACATGAGCAGATAAGTTAAAAGTATTTCCCATACGTTCAGTTATTTGTGGCGGTCCGCCACAATATCAACGCTGACCGCGACATATTTATTTTTTATTTTTATTTTATTCACCAGGCCTATTTAAAATCATATTTGACTGCAGAGCTGCAGGCAGCGAGTCGCCGTGAGCTCATCCTCTCGCTCGTCTCTCTCTCTCTCTCCCTCGTGAACACAGGTGCACAACGCAGCCAATGTCGGAGACACAGCTAATAGAAGTTATTAGTAAGCATGTAAGGAGCCTAGCTAATGAAGAGAGCTGAGTTAATGTTAAAATAAAGCTGGGTTTTCGAGGTTAGCTGTACAGCTGCAGCACAGTTACACTGTCATTCTGTGGGAAACACTGACAGGAGCTAAAGTCGGTCAGTAACTGAATTAAAGCGGATTCATTTATCACTGAGAGGAAAAGGGGCCATAAACACATTCAAATAAGTTACTTCCCCACAAAGAGGAGGTAAGACTTAATCATGTGTGTTGACTCAGCAGGGATGATATTAAATAAGTTGATCTACAGGAGAAAAAATATTTAAAAGCAAGAAAAAATGCCTGAGAGCCTCACTACATTGTATTCTATTATAATTATATATTTTGAATTGTCACCTGAGTTTTCAGACATTTCCACCCTAAATTGATGCAGAAAAGGCAGAAATTAGGGAAGAAATCTTCACCAGAATGCAGGAAATTCAGTCTTTAATGCTCATAATCTTCTGGGGGAGGACCCCCAGACCCCCCACTTAAGTGCCCCATGAGAGAACAGTATTTTGCTTCATACACAGCTTCTGGGAGGAACATTCACTTATTAGTTAAATATAATAACTTTTCACCTGGCTTTTTTGTTACCTTTTCCATGTTTTTAATAACAATGGTTACAATAAAAAAATCAAAATATATTCAGGGCAAGTAGTCAACATCTTTTTTGGTTTTTTGGTTGGGGGGGGGGGCGTTAAGGGATCTGGATAGTGGTTAGGGGGGCGCTGGCCCAAAAAAGGTTGAGAACCACTGGCCTAAAGGAAGCATATATAAAGTGATGAGGATTGGTCCGAGCACAGATCCTTGTGGAACTCTCTGACTAACTTTGACATGCATGGAGGACTCATCGTTAACATGTACAAACTGACATTTATCTGATGAATAGCACTTCCTTTAATGCCAATTATATGTTCCTTTTCATCAAGAGTGGGCGAAAGTGAGTACACCCCTCACATTTTTGTAAATATTTGATTCTATCTTTTCATGTAACAACACTGAAGAAATGACTCTTTGCTACAATGTAGTGAGAGTACAGCTTGTATAACAGTGTAAATCACACAGCCATTAATGTCTAAACTGCTGGCAACAAAAGTGAGGACACTCCTAAGTGAAAATGTCCACATTGGGCCCAATTAGCCATTTTCCCTCCCCAGTGTCAGGTGTGTTAAATTTGGTGTTATCACTCTCACACTCCCACTCTGAGGATCTAAAAAAAAAACGCTTACTCAACATGAAGATGGCCTAGGCTATAAGAAGATTGCCAAGACCCTGAAACTGAGCTGCGGCACGGTGGCTTAGACCAAACAGCAGGACAGGTTCCATTGTCCACAGTGGTGAGAACAGTGCCATTAGATAAGGTTTCTTTGTGTTCCTCGATCAGACCAGGGCTGTTCCACTCAACGTGACTCACCTCTGATTCTCCCCCACTAGGCTCCCTCCCAGCAGCAGATGAGGATGTGGCCAGGCAGTGATGGTGGAGGTGGGGGTCAGGACCCAGCATACACCCAGTTGCTGCTTCACAAGCCGGCTGCCTCCCAACAGCACCAGCGCCACTTCCTGGACCCACCCCACCACCCCCACCCAACTTACTCCCACCACGGGAACGGCGGACGTGGTCTGCGGCAGGGTGGACAGACAGGCATCGGTGGAGGGGGGGGGCAGCAGGGATCCTCGCCCCAGATGAGTGACAGCATGGATGTGGGCGTGTCCCTAGGGCTGCACCACCTGGGGGCGGTGTCTTCCATGGAGGCCTCTCAGTTTGGCTCTGCCTCCCTGCCCCTCGCTCTGCCAATCGGACTGTCTGCCTTCCGGACTCGGACGGCCCCCACCGCCCCAGGGCCACAAGCCCCGCCCCCTGAGGACTACTACCCTGCCTCCAACAACAATAACCCCGCTGCAGGGGGCAGAGGGAGGCCGGACTCAGACGAGGGGCCAGCCAACTCTTGATAAAACCTGAACCATGCCCTAAAGCCATACAATTTTAACTACAACTACTACAACTACACACATACAGCCAGAGTTCAGAGACAAAGAGGTGAACTTTGTGCTGAAGGAGACAGTTTGTACTGCATGAGAGGAGGAGGAAGGAGGAGGATGCTGGGAAAACTCTCCTTTTATCCTGTTTTAGTTCATTGTCTTTTGTTGCGACTGTAATTGGAAAGGAATGATTGTGACGAGTTTGTTTTTATTAATATTATTATTGTTGTTTAAAATTATTTGATTTTTCTCCAGTTTGAGGAGTTGTGTGTTCTACTTGGTTGTTGTTTAAGCCTGGAGAGGAGGAGGAGGATGAAGAGGAAAGAGAGAGGGACTATGCTTTCCCATCTTACTCCATGTGGTAGCTGTAAGTGGAAGGAGAGCACATATTCATCTTCACACTGGGTAGTTATGTTATTAGTGTATTCATAGTTACACACATGCATATATGTGCGTGTGCATACATACATACATATACACACACATATACATATATATTTGTGTGTATATGTGTGTGTGCGCGTTTGTGTCTGCAACAAGAAGACAGACAGACGTTGGTTTCAAAGCGAGAAAACATCAAAATGTGTGTTCAGGACTCGTGGATTCTCTCCTGTCTGTATTAAAACTATTTTTCTTAGAGTTTGTGTCCTCCCTCTGTCGCTCTCCACCTGGTCGTGACAGAGTACGGAGAGAGGGTGGGAGGTGGATGGGGGGAGAAGGTGACAGGACATTGATGCCTGCCTGGCACTCATAGGGATCACCTTCTCCTCCTTAGCCTCCCCACCTCCATGCTCTTTTCTTCCTCTCCTCCTTCTCCTGTGGTGTTTCTCCTCCAGACAGCTCCTCCTCTCTGTGCTGCTAATCACCATGACAACTGGTCCGGATTGCTGCTAAAGATCCAACACAGATCAATAAAGAAATAAAAAGAAATAGAAACAGAAATGAAAAAACTTTTTAACCCTTCTGCTTAAGAGAAAATGATAAAGTAAGAACCACTGCATCTCAATGTATTTATTACTATTTAACAAGAAAAAACAAACTGAAAGTAACCCTTTTTTCTGCTCTTCTTTGTTTGGTTGCCTTCTTTCTGCAGGTGAGGTCTGATTGGCTATTGTAACAGTGACAGTAACTGGTGACATGGGAATGCCACCGGTTGTGGGGGCTGGGTGGAGGGGTTGGGGCAAAATAAAGTTGGATATATAATAAGAATAAAGAGTATACTTTTGCACACCAAAGTCAAACAAACATCAGATCTCCGCTTTTCTTCCTAATCTGATCCACCTCATGACCACATGTTTTGTCAGGATGAAGCTCATTCACAGGTCACACACGATGCCCTGATACGCTTCTGCTGCCTTTACACCTCCTTTAGGACCCAGCAAATTATGAAGCTTTGACGACCTAAAGAGTAACAAAAGATAATTATTCACATGAATGTACAAACACAAATGTTATGTATTTATAACGACAATGGCAGCAATTCAATTGAATTGAAATCAGTAACTATTGTCTTGATTGACAGACGCAGACTAATGTCACTGAATATGGACATTATTACTTATTTTAAAGTGAGCTGCAACACACATCTTGAAAATAAGCACAATGAAAAGACATTTCATAACTTTGATCTCAGCTTTAAAATATACTGAATTCATTCACAGCTTTGTGGTCATAATGTGTCTGTTATCATTTGGTTCTTTCATGTTTGGTGTCCAAGCCCGAGGGGGCTGGGGGCCGCACATGAAAGGCAGTGTGGATTTCTATTTTATTATTCCGCTTGTAAGAGTCATAATCCAGCCTAAACTGTAAACGTTATGTAGGTGGAATTCTCAGGGCTGGTATAGACTGCTGCAGACACCTCAGACGCATACAGTGGCACGTGTCAAGCAGGAGGTGGCGCTACAATCAAGGTAAATGCGCTTAGGCCAGTATCTGCATTCATTCATTGCACGTTGAAAAATCTTGTGTGCCAAACCTCGTTCTTCTCACTCCTCTAAGGTGAGTCCGATTTCAACAAAACAGTTTGCATGTAGAATCTATGGACCTTCATGATCAAACGTAATTAAAAGAAACAAGTTCCTTTTTTTCTTAATGACAATCTGTATTTGGTTCACAACAAGTTAACAAGGTTAGGCAGGTGTGAGTATCTTCCATCATAGAACATACAAAACCACCGCTATATGAGGAGTTACATTCATGTAAAAATAACATCATAAAGATTCTGGTAAATCATTACCAAGAAAAATATGTCGGCTATAGGAATAACAAATAAAAATATAAATGTAGAGCACTGGCTTAATGGCAGTATAAACATTACATTTCTGTAGATTTAGTTCCTGTAATAAGTTGATTGTATAGGTACATTTATTGTCATTTATAAACTGGATAGACTCGCAACTAATTCGAATGATGGTCGGGATCTCGAGAACTTGATCTTCTGGATGTGAAACTTACCTTATAAGATAAGTAACTTAACCATTTTACAGATTTTTAAGTTTTGTTTTCATACTGTAGTATTACATCACTGGGTTCTAGTCTGATTAAATGATTAGAAGAAACAAGTTCCCATATATTGCAAATAAACAGGAAGTGATGTCATATCTCCGGATAGGTCTGTCAAACTAACAGTTGGGTCAGTACCTTCCCATGCCGCGCTGAGGCTATGAGTAAGATTAGGAACCAATCGGCCACTAAAGCCAATTTTGTTGCAAAATCATGAAATATGCAAAATTTTTCAAAACTCTTTATGAACTGGATGTTTTTCAACACCCCTGATACCTTTAATCTGACGTGGAAACTACAGATGAAAAATGTAGTTGAGGATTTATACAGACAGAGAGACATGACTATAAACTCACTTTGATCCAGTAATGAAGCCAGAGGTGTTACAGCCATATTTTTTTTTTTTAAAGTGCAGTGCGCTTGCGCGCACAACAGGGTGTTCAAGACCACCGTTTTACGTTTTGTCTGTGCCAAACTTTTTTTCTAAATTTAATTGAAAATTGCAAAATTTACAAATAAAGCTGCCTGCATATAATCTTTTTCTTCAGTATAAGGATATAGAGAAAATACAGCCCGATGGAACAGCTCTTAAGGATGACTTAAGATCAAAATGATAATGGTAAGAAATTATAATACAAGGGGAGAATTCAGTCTTTGTTCAGCTATTTACTCATAGGGAAAGTGTTTTAGGATGTATAATTTATCACAATCCTTTTTAATCCTTTTTTTAAGGATTTCATAGCCTTATACAATTTAAATTTTAAAAAAACCAACAAAAGACTTAGTGATTTTATTTCACAGATCTACACTTGTGGATTAAAACAATAGCTAGACATACAAGCCTGTTACAACAGAGTTCATCATCCTTGCTTTGCAATGTCAAACCAAATGTTATGTTGTCTCTGGAGAAAGAGGTTGGGAATGCAGACATCTCTAACCCATTTGTGTGTATCACACGAAAATGTTTGTACCACATTACATGAGAAAAATATATGGTCCATAGTTTCGACGTTATTTTCAAAAAATGTACTTGCATTACGTTAATGTAAATGTAAATGCTCTGTGTATTGGATAGCTCTTTTGTAGCCTTCTGACCGGTCAAAGCACTTTTTACACTACTATCGCATTCACCCATTCATACACATTCACACACTGGTGGAACAGCCACCAGGGACATTTCAGGGTTCAGTATCTTGCCCAAAGACACTTTGACATGGAGGAGCCGGGGATTGAACCGCTGATCTTATGATCAATATCAAAGCACTGATGCATTAATGACGACAATTATTTTACTGCACATTGCAGTTTTTATTATTATTATTTTGAAAGTCAGTTGCTCACTGGCTCTGATTGCACAAACTCAAACCATGGGTCACAGGAAGGGTGGGATGTTGATCAGCCTGCAGATCACCCACTAGCGGAGGGAGGCTTCAGCAGACTACGTTGGATGCAACCTGTGGGAGAAGTAGATAAACAAAAGCAAGACAAGCAATCAAATGCCACAGCTACACACTGCATGCTGGTTAGGTTTGGGGAATTCCCTCCTGTTGATGTCCTATTTAGTAAACCTTAACACATTCTGGAAACTTACAAACAGCGAGGTCAGTTTCTTCCAATGATTTGTGCTGCAAGTTTAAAACAATTCAAATTTGGCATCTGTCTGGTGTGTGCCTGAGGTAAGCACAACCATGACGTTTCACAGAATGCACCCACTTGTCACTACACCTTGCTGCAGAACATTAATCACAATTAATCGCAGAAAATCATGCACTTGTATTAAACCATGCTGTTTTTCTTCATATAGTGTGATCAGAGCCAGAAGCAGTTGCTAACACAGTCAGTCACCACTCGTGCACACACTGCACAGCCCCCCCTCCATGTGCATGCTCTCAGTCAAGCTCAATATCTTTAGCACAGCTTCAGAACTTTTGCAAACACAGTGTTGTAGTACTCGAGTTAACTTAAGACCAGTTGACTTTAGACCACTTTTTGATGGTCTTGGTCTTGTCTCGGACTCGACCGCATATGCACTCAGATCTTGTCTCGGTCTCAGACATTGAGGACTCAGGATTTTAATTCAAAACCAGTCAAGACCATAACTTTGGGAATATCAATAAATTCCTTTTGCATTGTCTGATTTGTTAACATCCTAACTTTGATTGGAAGTAAAACTTCAAATGCAACCAATAACCCTAATTAACGACTGCCCCCCCTCCCTGCGATACTTACGTTGATTTCAGCTCTTAGTGTTTGTATGTGGGTTTTTTAATGGGATTGTGGATATTTCAGATCAATTTGAGAAGTACCTATGATCTCGCTCCTCATTTTATTGCGTGCCATGCAATGCAGGGAACTGGCCTTGGTCTTAATTCTCGACTTCTCTCAGCCCCTAAAAGTCTCAATCTCGATAAACTCTGGTCTTGGTCTTGACTTGGTCTCGGTTTGGGCGGTCTTGACTACAACACTACAAACACAATGTCTGAGTGGCAACCAGCAACACTGTATGAATTGCCCACCCTCCTTTGCCAACAGCGTACAGTAAAACACGTGAAAACATCCCAGCGTTACATGGAGGAAAAGTATCATTATGTTCGATGTTATGCCCCTCGTATCAACGAGTGGCAAAGAGGCATGATGACTAGATTTCAACACACTGTGGGGAGTAACTTTTGACGAGGGCAGTCGTGTAGTAGCCTCTTATTCTACTTTTAGGCGATATTGCTGCTGCCTCTGATGTGTGGGCAGCCCTGCCCCAGGCCGCGATGTGTCCGAGGGGCGTCTGTCATGAGCAGCAGAGAGAGAGGTTTTGCATTGTATGTTCAATTGTTACCGACTGCTGCTTTTCATTTCAACTGACATTACGCGCCATAACCTGTTGAGGGGAACTGCTCTAACAGTAGTATTTAAAAAGGGCCAGTAGAGGTTTTGTTTGTTACTTGACATGAATGTGAAGCCAAAAGCGGCTGTTCAAAGAAATGACTGACAGGTCATAAAAGCAAAACTTTAGACCTGATCAACAAACTCATAACCAAGCAGGGATTTAGATTATGACAGATAGTAAACCTCCTCTAACTAATCTGCTTCCTCACAAGCTTTTATACAAACTGAATCAATGAAGAAATACAGAAAACCTAATTTCCCTCATTCGGCTCGACCCGTCTGGCTTCCTGTGCTGTCCTCCTTGAGAAAGCAGTTGTCAAACAGTTGAGTGACTTTCTACAAAAGCAATAGTTGATTTTAAGATTTTCAGTCAGGATTTAGAGTGCACAATAGTATAGAGACAGCACTAGTGAAAATTACAAATGACCTTCGAATTGCCTCTGACAAAGTACTGTAGAATTGTTACTTTGAGTAAACTATCATCCTGTTGTTTTCAGTAGTATCTCAAACTCTGTCTTAAATTGTAAACACATGCTTTGAAACTGGAGTTTTCCTGTGGCTTTCAAAACTGCTGGATTGAAACTTCCACTGAAGAGTCTAGACTGTTGAATTTTTTGCAAATACAGGTAAATCAAAGCAATATACTGGAAAAAGTTGTTTTCCACCGTACAAATACCATTGTAAATAAAAACAGTATTCTGGAGAAAGTTCCGGTTTCAGGGCTAATCATAGCACAGACTGCTCTCACAAAGATACTTGATGCAGAAGACCATGAAATACTCTTAAACTGCTTTGAGAACTGGGTTGGCCTCTCTGACTCTGTTTGATATTGCCTCCCATCATACATTACAGGAAGAACATTTTATGTTTGTGTCAGGGGCATGTGTCAAGGAAACATGACATAACCTTTTGCAGTGCACAAAGGAGCTGCTTTGCCCTCTGTTCTCCTGTTATATGCTTCCTCTAGGTGATCTCATCACAGAACATATTAGCTTCCAAAGCTACGCGGATGACACACAAGTGTACGTATCTGTTGAGCCAGGTGCTGGAGGCCTGCTGTAGCCCCCGTCACTGCCTGTTGGCAATAAATAAATGGTAGAATAAGAACTTTCTTAAAGCAAATGAGGATACGACAGACAGTTAGCCCCAAATCTAAAAGGGATGAGCTGCCTGAAATACTTCAAATCTGACTCCCTGGATCAGACCTGAAGTAACAAGCCTGGGTGTTACTTTAGACTCTGACTTGAAGTCTTATGTCACCTATAAACAAAGACACCACAGTGGGGTTCTTGCATTTTTATGCCTTTTAAATGTCCTTCTTTTGATGTTTCATATGGCTTGCTTTCTCTGTAACACTCAGCAATTTATCTGCTTTTTTATTCAATTTCATTTGTTTCCTGTTTTATAACTTTTAGGGTTGCTTGCCTTCTAAAGGTTTTTCTTACTTTTTCTTCCTCTTTATGGAGAGGGGGTGTGACGACAGGGGCACGCCGTTCCACGAAAACTCACTGTTTGTACAACTTTTAGTCGTACGGGATTAGACTAGACAGCGAAAATCTGAAGTCAGTCGGACTAATTCTCCAGGAGGAGTACGTTAAAGTATGGAGTGTGTAAATCATATCAAAATGACCATTAAATCCAAAATGGCCGGCTGCCACCACTCAACATGCAGCTGCAGATGTGTGGCACTCTTCCCGAGCTTCGGCTGTATCTCCCCTCTTTAACCCAACATCACTGATTCTCGGAGACTCTACAGTGAGGAATATCCTTTTCACAACGCAATCACACACTGTCTTCCTGGTGCGAAAACCTCGGATATCATTGATATGTTGCCTGGAATAATGTCATGGGCACTTTAGCAGGATCCTTAGCTTCCAAACCTCGCTTCAGTCGGCTTGCTGCTCACAGGGTATTGGCTATATACATAATCTCCTACAATGTCTATGGACATCTCTATGAGATTCCAAAATTCCATATACCATAAAATTGTCCCCTCCATGCAGTTATTACATGCAATTGTGCAGCCTTTACTCCAGTGATCACAAGAACTACAGGCACATCTCCAAGCTACCATTTATTTCCCAGATTTTAGAAAAAGCCATTTTAGTCTTGCTTGATATTAGTGCAGCTTTCAATTCAACTGACTGTGAGATTTTATTAAAACGCGGAAAAAATTGTCTACAGGGCACAGTGTTGCAATGGTTTACCTCTTACCTGAGAGAAAGATTTTTTACTGTTAGAATAGGAAAATGAAAATGTTCATCTTCTCCTGCTGTTATTAAATGCAGCATCCCTCAAGGCTCAATTTTAGGCTCTCTCTTAATTTCACTTTACATGCTTCCTCTTGGTACTATTTTTGAGAAAGACAATATTTTGCATCATTGTTACATGGATGATACACAGTTCTACATACCAGTTACACCTGACTCTCTGAAGAACCTCTTAAACAGTCTGAATGATATCAAGGCTGGATGGTGAGGAACTTCCTTAATGAAAACAAAACTGAGGTAATTCTTTTTGGCCCTTCAAGTTCTTTTACTAGCTTAAGCAATTTCCCCTGATTACAAACTTGCACAATGTTGTTAAGTCCCCCAACCATTGAAATTATTTAAATCAAAGGTAAACAGAAGAGGAGCTGTGCATAAAAACCTCATAAAAATTAAAACCACAGGAGCAATAGTGCAAATGAATAGGAGAGTAAAATGTGGACTCTTAAACATCAGATCTCTCTCTTCTAAAGGTGTACTAGTAAATGAACTAACATCAGATTATGAAATTGATTTATTCTGTCTTACTGAAACCTGGCTGGGTGATGGAGAATATGTGAGCCTAAATGAATCCACCCCTCCCAGTCATATGAATACTCACATTCCTCGAAGCACAGGCCAAGGAGGTGGAGTTGCAGCTATCTTTGACTCTAGCCTAGTAATCAGCTCTAAACCTAAACTAAATTATAGCTCATTTGAAAGCCTTGTTCTTAGTCTTTCACACCCAAGCTGGAAATCACTGCAACCAATTCTGTTTGTTGTAGTGTACCGAGCACCTGGTCCGTACTCTGAATTCTTATCTGAATTTGAAGAGTTTTTGTCAACTTTAGTCCTTAAAACAGATAAAGTTATTATTGTAGGGGATTTTAATATTCATGTGGATATTGAGAATGACAGCTTTAGTACTGCGTTTATCTCTCTATTAGATTCAATTGGCTTCTCTCAGAGTGTTCATGAACTGTTTTAATCACACCCTCGACCTTGTTCTGGTATATGGTATTGAAATTGAACATTTAATAGTGTTCCCACAGAATCCCTCTTTATCTGATCATTGTTTGATAACTTTTGAGCTTGTAATGCTGAACTATCCTCCATTGGGCAAAAATTTCTATACAAGATGTCTGTCTGATAGCTTATAGCTAAATTTAAGGATGCGATCCCATCGGCTCTAAATTCACTGTCAGGTATGAAATTAACAGAGGACTCTTACGCGAATTTCAATCCCTCCCAAGTCGATCATCTTGTTGAAAGTGCTGTAGGCTCGCTGCGAACAACACTTGACTCTGTAGCCCCTCTACAAAAGAAAATACTAAAACAAAGACGGTTAGCTCCATGGTATAATACTGAAACTTCGCAAATTAAAGCAAATATCACAGAAACTTCGAGAGGAATTGGCGTTCCACCAAACTGGAAAATTCTCGTTTAATTTGGCAAGTCTTAAAACTTATAGGAAGGCCCTCCGAAATGCCAAAGCAGCGTACTACTCGTCATTAATAGAGGAAAATAGGAACAACCCCAGGTTTCTTTTCAGCACTGTAGCCAGGCTGACAGAAAGTCACAGCTCTATTGAGCAAAGTATTCCCATAGCTCTCAGTAGTTCACGACTTCATGAGCTTCTTTAATGATAAAATTCTAGCTATTAGAAACAAAATCCACCAAGACCTGCCCTCAACTGGCACCGACTTAACTCAATACTCAGGAACTTTAGAAACCGCTGTAAAACCAATTATATGTTTAGACTGCTTTGCTTCCCTCAATCTTTATCAACTAACTTCAATAATTTCTTCATTTAAACCATCTACCTGCCTCTTAGACCCCATCCCGACTAGGCTGCTTAAAGAAGTTTTGCCCTTGGTTGGCACTTCTCTGCTGGATGTGATTAATTTGTCTTTATCAACAGGCTACGTGCCACAGTACTTTAAAGTAGCTGTAATTAAACCTCTTCTGAAAAAGCCCAACCTGGATCCAGACATTTTAGCCAACTATAGACCTATATCTAACCTTCCATTTCTCTCTAAGGTCCTGGAGAAAGCAGTCGCCAAACAGCTGTGTGACTTTCTACATAGCAATAGTTTATTTGAGGATTTTCAGTCAGGATTTCGAGCTCATCATAGCACAGAGACAGCACTGGTGAAAATCACTAATGACCTCCTAACTGCATCAGACAAAGGACTTGTCTCTGTATTGGTTTTACTAGATCTTAGTGCTGCATTTGATACCATTGACCATCAGATCCTATTACAGAGAATGGAACATTTCATTGGCATTAAAGGAACCGCTCTAAGCTGGTTTAAGTCCTATTTATCAGATTGATTTCAGTTTGTACATGTTAACGATGAGTCCTCCATGCATACGTTAGTCATGGAGTTCCACAAGGATCTGTGCTTGGACCAATCCTCTTCACTTTATATATGCTTCCTTTAGGCAATATTATCAGGAAACACTCCATAAACTTTCATTGTTATGCAGATGATACTCAGTTATATCTATCGATCAAGCCAGATGAAACTCATCAGTTAGCTAAGCTTCAAATGTGTCTTCAGGATGTTAAAACCTGGATGACCTGCAATTTTCTAATGTTAAACTCAGATAAAACTGAAGTTATTGTTCTAGGGCCTAAGCACCTCCGTGACGCATTATCTAAAGATATAGTTTCCCTGGATGGCATCGCCCTGGCCTCCAGCACCACTGTGAGAAATCTTGGAGTTATCTTTGATCAGGACATGTCGTTTAACTCTCACATTAAGCAAATTTCAAGGACAGCCTTTTTTCACCTACGTAATATTGCAAAAATCAGGAACATCCTGTCTAAAAATGATGCAGAAAAAACTAGTCCATGCATTTGTTACTTCTAGACTGGATTACTGCAATTCCTTATTATCAGGCTCTTGAAAAAGTCCATTAAGACTCTTCAGCTGATCCAGAATGCTGCAGCACGTGTTTTGACAGGAACCAGTAAAAGAGATCATATCTCTCCTGTCTTAGCTTCTCTGCATTGGCTTCCTGTAAAATCCAGAATAGAATTTAAAATCCTTCTTCTCACATACAAAGCTCTTAATGGTCAGGCACCATCTTATCTTAAAGAGCTCATAGCACCTTAATACCCCACCAGAGCACTGTGCTCCCAGAATGCAGGGTTACTTGTGGTTCCTAGAGTCTCCAAAAGTAGAATGGGAGCCAGAGCGTTCAGCTATCAGGCTCCTCTCCTGTGGAACCAGGTTCCAGTTTTGGTTCGGGAGGCAGACACCGTCTCTACATTTAAGAGTAGGCTTAAGACTTTCCTTTTTGATAAAGCTTATAGTTGGGGCTGGCTCGTGTGAGTCCTGAACCATCCCTTAATTATGCTGCTATAGGCTAGACTGCCGGGGATTTCCCATGATGCACTCTCCTCTTCTCTCTTTCTCTCTGAGTGCAACCTCATCCCATTAATGCATGTTACTAACTCGATTTTTTCTCCCTCTCCCGTGGTCGTGTGCTGCTTCCCCTCCTGTCGCTTCCTGCGGGTGTTGCTGGCTCTGGAGCTGTGGAGTCTGGATCTGTGGTTGGGAGTCTCCTGCTGCCCCGTGTTCCTGCTTCGGCGCCCTCTGCTACAGTTGCAACTGCTATTACTAGTCCTATTGCTATTATTACTGTTATTATTATTATCATTAACATTACTATAAATATCTGTACCATTTTTCATTCAGTCTATAGCACCATTATCTTTACTGTCTGTACCTCTATGTGTATACTGTGTAGGTTGCCTCCCTCTGCTCTCTCTCTTGCTCTCTCTCTCTCTCTTTCTCTTGCTCTCTCTCTCCCCCTCACCCCCAACCGGTCGAGGCAGATGGCCGCCCACCCTGAGCCATGGTTCTGCTCGAGGTTTCTGCCTCTTAAAAGGAAGTTTTTCCTTGCCTGTGTCGCCTAGTGCTGCTCTTGGTGGGAATTGTTGGGCTTCTGTAAATAACTTCAGAGTATGGTCTAGACCTGCTCTTTATGAAAAGCGCTGTGAGATAACTGTTGTTGTGATTTGGCGCTATATAAATAAAACTGAATTGAATTGAATTGAATTGAATTGAAAGAATCTAGGTGTTTTTATGGATACTTCTTTTAATTTTAACAAACAAATCAGTAGTGCAGTGATGGGCAGTTTTTATCAGCTTAGAACCATAGCCAAATTGAAGCCATTTTTGTCCCAAAGAGACCTGGAAACAGTTATACATGCGCTTATCACCTCACGGCTGGACTACCGCAGTTCCCTGTGTCGGGTCAGAAATAGGGCCAGGCTGGGCCAGTGAAAGCCTGGACCCTACCTTCACCAACGTAATATGCTCAACAAATAACTGACAACACCTGTATGTGGGGCTGACCCATTCAACACTTTCCCAACAAAATGGAGCTGCTAGATTTTTAACTGGAACAAAGAAAAGACATTACTTTGGTCTTGTTTCACCTGTATGGCTACCGGTAAAATACTGAATTAATTTTAAAATTCTGTTATTTGTGTTTAAAGCCTTCAATGGCTAAGCTCCACAATGATTACTGATATGCTAATTCCATATTCTGCGTCAAGGTCACTTAGGTCATCTTCACAACAACTCCTCTTAGTACCCTTATCACGCCTTACAACTAAAATTGACCGGGCCTTTTCTGTCGCTGTCCCCAGGCTTTGGAATAGTCTTCCGTCTAACATGAAATCCTGCCTTACTTTTGAGAACTTCAAATCTAAATTAAATTATTCAACACTGTACATTTCCCGCTAAACTGAGGCTTTTTGAAGACCCTTCTCTCTCTCTCTCTCTCTCTCATCTGTCATTCACCAGTCTTGTGTAGAGTTTGGCGTGCAGGCCGTGCTGCAAGAGCTGGCCCAGCCGCTAAGCGACCACAGAGACAACTTTGGCCACCATTGTGGTGGCATAGGCCCCCGTGGCCAGCAGAGGCCCCCCGACAGTCACTGCTTGCTAGTGGTGGAAAAAAATCACTGAAAAAAGAAATAAAATAATAAAAATAAAATGAAAGACAACTCTTTATATTACGCACCAGCTGACCTGTGACCTGTGATTCCTGATCCTGACTGACCCTGTGACATCACCGACATCACTCGTTATGCTGGGTCCATCAGGTTTGATGTCTGGCAAGAGAAGATCATATTTGTCTGGACATGTTAAAAGACAACAGAAGAGAGGAGGCAAAAAGATAAAGGTTCATAAGGGCACAGACTCTGTTTTCCTATACCTGTATTTTTAGATAATCTGCATTCTAAATCTAATCTAATCTAAAGGACTTACATTAGTCTGAGTTAGCTGCGCTGATGTTAACAATGCTACAGCTATAGCTTGGTAACCACAATTAGCATCACAATTTTTACAAACTGCATAAATGTAGTATAGTATTAAAATTATACCATAGTATAGGATTAACTCGTATTATTAAAGTCAGTTGATTAGGTTAATAGTGTTATTAGGACATGGTTTTAGCCTATCCTTTTTCTAACATTATCTATGGTGCTGAGCTTGTGTTAATCTTCCTCATAGGTCTAGCTATGCCTACTGAAGAGGAGAGCAGTACCATCGTGCTTACTACCACACCTGGCTCTACAGATTCTACAGCTCCAGTGGATTCAGCTGATCGGCCATCAGGACTTAATGCCCAGATACACGTTGATGTGGTGAGCAGTAAAACCAGCACAGGTTGACAGAGACATTTTGGCTTTTCCAAAAAGACACTCAGACAGTAAAAGACTTTTCTATCATTACATGTTTAGATCACTCATAAAGACGCTAGTTGAGAAAATGATGCTATCAACTGTTTTGTAGTTTTTGTCTCTTAAACTCTTGTTTGGCTGTTATTAGATTTGGCATCTATCGATCAGTCTTTCATGTGTCATTTTGATGTGAGCCTTCAGATACCTCCATTAACATGATAGAACCTGTTACTGCTGATGGTTTACATGTCTGATGCATATCTATCTATGCCTTATTCATATCTGGAAATGGACTAGTCTATAATTAACATGATGACTTACTGCTGAGTTACATCTATCTATCTATCTATCTATCTATCTATCTATCTATATATAATAAAGACATATTCTCTTTTGCAATTATCCTTATGACTCTACATTATTTAACTTGCTGTGTACCAACCAATCCAGTCATGTTTACCTGTTAAATACCTTTAAATGGCCAAAACACCCCATATAATACAGTATTCCACTTGCCAGAAAGTGACTGCAGCTTCTACATGTTGACTGAGAGGTACATTCTGCCTCAAAATGACTTCATTTCATTCAGAAGTTATATTTGATTATATTTACAACTCATCTAGTACTTTAACTCTTAAAACCCTTAAATGGCCAAAACAACACCTAAAATGCGGTATTCTACTTGCCAAAAGGTAGAAACCAACCCCGTGTCTTGGGTTGGTGAGCAGAATATGAGAGCACTTTCAAATGACTTTTTGTTGTGGTGTGATGTTACACATTCCAATACAGTAGGTGGCGGTATGCACATTTAAAGCTCATGGTTGCAATCTGCCATCAAACAAAGAAGACGTACAAGAAGACGTACCTTATGGTCTGAACCCTGGTCGGAGCAGTGCACACGGAAGGTGGACGCTACCAGAGACGTTTCAGAGACGTTAGTCTCCTGTATTGTATGACGCTAACAGCGGACCGTCTCGTGTCGTTGTGTCTGAGCTCTCCGCAGTGAAGGCAGTGTCGGTGTGTGTGGAGGTAACGTTCTTTATACCTTTTATATTTGTTTACAGTCGCTTCCGATAGTTTTGGAACGTCACAGTCAGAGCCTCATTCTGCCTGTCTCTGCCCCAAAAGTCCACTAAGTGTGTTTCAGGTTTTACTCCATAGGAAGCACACTATCGTTCTCAGTGGCCGGTGTTGTTAAGTTCTCGCGGGAGGTAACACTAATATGTTGAGAAAAGAGGTGGATGTAAATCTCGACAAGTAGCCTACATCACCTGATCTGCTGAATAAAGCATCCACCTGCTCAGGTACTTTTCAGACCTTTCTGTGGTTATCACCCCTGATTTCTGTGGAATCCCAAGGAATGCTACTTCTGCTAAGTATGATAAAAATACTGATGACTCTAAACGTCCACAAAACATATATGTTTTATGGAATCATTTACAATGATTTAAAATCATTTCTAAACAGTACTTGGAGGTGCAGGCTGTTCTCTGCAGAACACCATCCACTCAAAGCTCCTGCTCCACCGCTGCTCTGACGGTGTCACTTTGTTACCTGACTGACTCACTTTCCTAAAGATAATTCGATTTTCATTTGAAATTCCGACTTTGGCATCACTTTATATCAGGGCTGGGTGATATAGCTAAAAATGTTATCGCGATATGTCAAATCATTATTTCTTTTAAAAGTTTAAAGGCTGATTTTTACTCCTGAGTGAAAATTGAAGAAACCCATTATGAGGTTAGACTTTTCTTTATGGTCAGTATGTGACACTTGATGCCAAACAGTGGATCACTTCACAAATCTGAGGTAACATTCAAAAGTATTATGATAATATCTTTTTCAACAAATATGATTTGGTAAATCTTTTTTAGCCCTTTTCCTCAACAAAATAAATATCTTAATTAAAAAATTAACGGCTAATTTGTTCGTGATCCAAATGAATTAAACTAAATATTTATTGACGATATATTGAACATTTATTATATTGTTGGTGAGGAAAATTATATTGCGATAATTGTCATTATTGTTTTATTGCCCAGCACTACTTTATATATTTATAAGCACCAACATTTTATAGGGCTAAACACCAAGAAAGGTGGACACTGCTGGGGACAGAATGAGGCGTTTACCATATCATTATCAGCAGGCACCATTTAGCAGACACACCCTGTCACAGCACATCAGCTAGATCCTGTGTTCAGCTCTCCTGTCCAAACTGTTCTGTTCTCTTGTCTTCTTTCCTCTCCTCTCTTGTCCTGTCCCCTTCTCCTGTCTCCTTCCCTGTCCTCTCCTCTTTTGTCCTGTCCTGTCCTCTCCTGTCTCCTTCCCTGTCCTCTCCTCTTGTTTCCTGTCCTGTCCTCTCCTGTCTCCTTCCATGTCCTCTCCTCTGTGAAAGCTTAATCGGATATTGTTTGTGTTTTCAACCAGCCAATGAAAACTATTGCAGTCCTTGGAGGTGGGATTGGGGGTTTGGCAGCATCTTACTACCTCTGCAAGAGCCCCCAGGTTACCAAGGTAACACACACACACACACACACACACACACACACACACACACACACACACACACACACACACACAGTGTTTTATGGGACAAAAATCCTCAGTAGCTCTTTTCAGGCTACTGTAAGCTAACTAATGTTTGTCTTCTTTAATGACAACAACACATGTCCAGATACAGCAGACATGTCCTCAGCATAAAAGTGTGCAGATGAATGCAGTGAATTAGTGGCACAGTGGTCCAGTGAGAAGGTCGTGGGTTCAAACCCTGGTCGTCCCGGCCTTTCTCTGTGGAGTTTGCAGGTTTTCCCCGTGTCTGCGTGTTTCCTCCGGGTGCTCCGGTTTCCCCCACCATCAGAATCATGCTTGGTTCTTCAGTCAGTGCTTGACTGGGCACTGATAAAGACCTGGGCCCGTATTCATAAAGAATCTAAGAGTCCTCTCAGAAAACTCTTATCTTAGCTAAAAAACTTTTACCTAGGAGTCTTAGCTTAAGAGCTATTCAGGACTGATCTGAGAGCAACTCTGAATGTCCAGTGGAAACGAAATGAACTGCGACACAATAAGAGGTTCTGAAAGTGCTGTAATTGTTTGTGTGATCACTCTGCTTACAGAAGGTTGTGACAGACCCAAATCATCACCGCTGCATTGTTGCCAAATATCCTAATGTAGTGATTACTTACATTCCTGCACTGTGTCGGAGATGTTAGCGTGTATCTAATAAGATCAGTCACAAACACGATCCCTGCACGATCTAATCTATAGCGTCTGTTTAACTCACTGTCATCCGTTGTCTGCAACACATTTCTTCTCCCTCTTCGTCTTTCTGCCATTTTCTTCTCTACTAAAGAAACTCTTAAGCCTCTTAAAAGTCCTCGTTCGTGCTCCTAACAATTCTGATGGCAGCTTAAGAGCTCTTTTAAGGGTTAAGATGCTTTACTTTTTTCTTTACTAGGATTTTTTCTTTAATTTTAAGAGTAAACACCCACTTTTCTAAGAATTTTCTTAGAATTACGTCACTAGGAGCTACTCTTAGCCTTAAGATTCTTTATGAATACAGGCCCTGGAGTTGGTCCCCAGCCGCTGCCCAGCGGCTGCCCACTGCTCCCTTGATCGATGGGTTAAAGTGCAGAGAATGAATTTCGCAACATGTGACAATCTTCTTCTTCTCTTCTAACATAAAGTGTTCCTGTCAGAACACGTGTTGCAGCATTCTGGATCAGCTGAAGAGTCTTAATGGACTTTTTCGAAGAGCCTGATAATAAGGAATTGCAGTAATCCAGTCTAGAAGTAACAAATGCATGGACTAGTTTTTCTGCATCATTTTTAGACAGGATGTTCCTGATTTTTGCAATATTACGTAGGTGAAAAAAGGCGGTCAAAGATAACTTTGACCAAGATTTCTCACAGTGGTGCTGGAGGCCAGGGCGATGCCATCCAGGGAAACTATATCTTTAGATAATGCGTCACGGAGGTGCTTAGGGCCTAGAACAATAACTTCAGTTTTATCTGAGTTTAACATTAGAAAATTGCAGGTCATCCAGGTTTTAACATCCTGAAGGCACATTTGAAGCTTAGCTAACTGATGAGTTTCATCTGGCTTAATCGATAGATATAACTGAGTATCATCTGCATAACAATGAAAGTTTATGGAGTGTTTCCTGATAATATTGCCTAAAGGAAGCATATATAAAGTGAAGAGGATTGGTCCGAGCACAGATCCTTGTGGAACTCCATGACTAACTTTGGCATGCATGGAGGACTCATCGTTAACATGTACAAACTGAAATCGATCTGATAAATAGGACTTAAACCAGCTTAGAGCGGTTCCTTTAATGCCAATGAAATGTTCCATTCTCTGTAATAGTATCTGATGGTCAATGGTATCAAATGCAGCACTAAGATCTAGTAAAACCAATAAACCAAAAAAGATTACGGTTTCTCTATAAAGGTTTCGTTGTACAATTTGATATTTTTCAAAGTCAGTGAGATTAAGGGTTTTAATATACTCTTTAAATTCACTTAGAAATCCAGCAAAGTTATGGAGAGTTTTTTTTGATTTTGCTCTTTTGTATATGGAATTTGTCATGTATGATCAGTAAGTTTACAATTTTTTAACATATTTATTTTTATCATGTTTGAAATATGTAATGGCATGTATGCAGTCAATTTTAACACTGTTTTTAGTTTCGCCCGTAATATAGTCTTTCATACGAGTCTAAAGGGAAGTGAATGTACACAGTGGAAAAAAATATATGCTGTAATGATTCTGGTTCATCATTGCAAAAATCACTTTTGTTTTCATTATGTAATAATTTAAGCAATGTAAATTTGCTGGGTATATATTGTGTGAAATGTTGATGTGCACTTCTTTAATCTTATTGTTAATACAAAATTTGGATGGGAGTAACTAACCATGCCTTCTTCAAATGGATACCTGTGAGAATTGTTTCCCAGATGAATTTACCTTTGGGAGTAATTTTCCTTCTTTTCTTTTGTGGATTATATAAGTGTTGCATTTAGCATTCATAATATCAACACCATGTATCGTCAAAGGGTGGGAGAAAAGATCTAACCTCGGTGCTTGCCCATGTTGAAGATGACATTTCATTAAATGTGATGGACCATTGGAATAGCTTTCATTACAAGATTAAATTCTATGTGTGTTATAGGAAAGAGATCACTCACATGTGGCTGAAAGATAGATGTTGTTCCCAACAGTACTATCTGACCGGTCAAAACTGACAGTTTTGTGTGGGAAAAAGTTGTGTGTGTATAACACAACTTCCAGGCAAGAAGGGGCTGTTGGTGAAATTTGGATATTTAAATAGGCAATTTGGAAATGTTAAAATTCCAAGTAAGTAGAAAATAAAGCCCACCTAGTTTTTTAAAGATATTATTTGGAATAAAATACCAGAACAAATTTTGGGCTTAATCCATTTCACTTTAAATGTGTGTTTTAAGTCAGTGAAGTTTAATATTTCAGAACCACCTTCCTCTCTGGACTGAGACTGAGTATTTCTTTCTTCAGGTGATGGTGTCTGTTTTTCCAAACACAGTTAGTGAGTATGTTATTGATTTTCCTGAGGGCTGTTTCACAACACCAAGATAGGGGTTTGTCGTGGAAACAAAATTTTTATTATCAACAAAAACAGACACCAATTAGAATATAAGAGTTTCACCGGAGTGTGTCGGAGATCGGTGCAAATGTCTGGTAACAGAATGTTACCAGAACAGAGACTCGAGTCGACATGAAAACCATGTAACCACTGACTTTCACCTCCTTTTGGACCTCCTCTTATAGCTCTGTTTCTGGTGCCCAAGCATTTGGTGGGAAATTCCCTGACTGCCCGCTCCTCCTTCCTGTGTCCTTTGCATGCCCTCTGCTATTCCATCCTGACTTTTGTGGAATAAACTGGTGTTGTTTCTGCTCTGAGCTAGAAACAAGACATTCTTACTGTGATGGACTATATTGATGTATGTTTTGTAACACAATTTCCACAAATTTTGCTTCTATATTTTCACACCCAGAACTATAGGGTTTTAACACTGTGATCCTAACTTTACACTATAAAGTAACACTTTAAATAGTGACAATGTAGATCACCCTTACTCTAGCAATCAATGACAACAATTTAGGCTACAATGCTCTAAAATAATTCCCAACAGGTTTAAGCCGAGATTTTCCAGATGTCCTGGCTGAATGTAGCGATGACTCGGTTTCACGAAAGCACTAACACATAAGTTACCATGGCGATATATTCTGTGCAGCTAGCCTACTTCAGACTAGGCTAACAGCCAGGCTTAGTTAATCCTGGTGCCTATTCTGTTCAGTCAGCGGTCACATGATTAGAAAAAGTGTTTTTTGAGTTATTTTCTTATCTCTGTGTTTTGCATTTAAATGAGCCTGCATTTAAATACCATAGATAGCAATATGGTAGCACATAGTTTGTGGTTATTAGGTTTCATAATTGGAAAAGAAGACGCGTGCTCCATACTTTAAACACAGTCAGCAACACCAAAGAGGTTTACATGGAATAAAAGCACATAACATGTCATAATTATAACCTTAACCTATAGCAGTGGATTTGTGCAGCTGTGTTCATGATAGCCTACTAACTATTCCATTCACAGACTGCTCTGTTGTTGTGTGTTTGCAAGAGAGAAAGAGCGACTGAATAAGAGGAAGTGCTGAGAAAATATGCACTGCAATTAAATACGATTTTCCCCATTTTAAATAGTACATTTAAAAAAAAAAGTGGCGCTCAGCGCTGATAATGTGGCAGGCCGCCATAAATAAATCAATGCATGGGAAACACTGGTGTTCTGGTTCAAATTTTGCATGCATGCAGTAGTGCTATGGCCACCACCGTCATCTGTGTATGTGTGTTGTGCAGCTGTGTGTTATGTTAAGCAGGATGTGCGAACTCTTCCGAAGATTGGCTGGCGCGAGACCTGCCTGCTTCCTGGTTCCGGCCGGTGATCTGATTGGTGCGGCGCCTGGCAACCCCCTCCAATCATCTACTGCCTTTCAGATCATCTACTGTTTAAATAGCTGCTTACCTGTGTGAACTTGGCAGTTGTGATTTCCCCTTGATCAGCTTGCCTTGTTTGTATTATCGTTAGTTCTTAGTGTCTGAGTGTTACCCTTGTCTTGAATTGTGTTAAGGAAGCAGGGCCAGTACCTTAGTGGGGGGATTACTGATTTTGACCAGACACCTGCAGTTAAGTTTGTTAGCTACACTAGGCTTAGAGGGTGCTGCTCATTTTGTATTTTGTTTCTTCTTGGGCAAGTCAGAGTTTTGTTTGATTTCGGAGTAGCACGTGGCTACCTCTCAATTAAAGGGACCTCTTTCAGTTATATTTAGTTCTTTGATTTAAGCAGCATCCACCAGCCCTTTTCCGTTCTGTTTGTAAACCCTGCCAACAATAAACAACTTGCACTTTTACCAAAAACACTCTGGTTCATGTTGCTTTCCTTTCCCCATGAGCCGGGTCGTAACAAGTAGTTTCCATTAATGTATACAATGTATGTCTGTATAATGAACTACACTACAGTGCTACGTTCTACTAAATGTGCTTCTGTGCGTTTTTTTTTGTTGTTCTGTCTCTCCAGGTCATTTTATTGGAGTCCAGTGGTCGTTTTGGAGGTTGGCTGTGGTCAACCAGGAGGTCAGATGGGGCAGTGTTTGAACATGGACCCCGAGGGATTCGACCTGCAGGGGCAGTGGGACGCAACACACTCAATATGGTGAGTTCTACCACAGTAGTGAGGCTACAGTCCGTGGTGTGTTTACTGAGGATTTTCTGTTAAGGCATTGCTGAATTTCTACATAAAGCATCAATGAATTACTTTAAAGACTGTTTATCATCACATGTTGACTATTACAGATGTTAATGGTGCTGTAGAATAGTTAAATGATGAGCCAACCATGTAGATTTACGGCAAGAGTCAAACAAAAGCAGACTTTAGGAAAAGCACCTTCTGAATTGGAAAAAAAGAATTTCTAAATACATAATTAGGAAGTATGAACTGAGCAGCTGGTGTTGATTGTGTCTTCGTATAGGCCTTCGTCATATAAATAGTGACAGCAGACTATAAAACATAACCACATGTGACCAAGGTGAACAGTTCCCCAACAGAAACTGAGACTTGATAAAGATTAAAACTTGATAAAATTACATGTTGAAAGACCCAGAGTTCATCTCATATATGACTAACAATATTAAAATATTTCTTGATGCCAATTCAAAATCATCTTCACATGCCAACATTTGGGAAGCTCTTAAAGCCTACATGAGAGGTCAAATTTTGTCATACAGTGCCCACAAGGTGAAACAAATTAGAGAGAGATTAACCAAGCTGGAAAGAGATATTAAAAAGCAGGAACAGGAATACATTGCCACCAAAAAGGAAGAACACTTGAACACATTAACAAAAACAAAGATTGAATACGATAATCTATGCACCAGCAAAGAGGAAGCATCTATGGCCAGAACCCGATATCATTACTATGAATTTGGGAACAAAACAAGTAAACTTTTGGCATGGCAAATTAAAAAGGAAGCATCTGATAAATTTATACACTCATTAGTAACAGAGGACGGCAGACTCCTTGATAATTCACACTCCATCAATGCAGAATTCAAACACTTTTACGAAAATTTATATAAAACTGAGCAGGAGGCTGATAATACTGGAGCCAAAAAGTTCATGGATGAAATAATCCTTCCAAAATTGAAAGATGAGGATAGAGATTTGCTGGATGCAGAGATATCAGAAATAGAGGTACACCAATCCATTAAATCTTTACAAAATAACAAGACTCCCGGACCAGATGGCTTCCCTATCGAATATTATAAGGCCTTTTCAAAAGAATTATTAACTCCACTTACGAACATGATTAAAGAAGCTCTAGAAAATAAAAAATTACCTGACTCATTGGAAATCGCAACAATCACACTGCTTCCAAAACCGGGCAAGGACAGACAAAAATGTGACTCATACAGACCCCTCAGTCTCTTAAATGCAGACTATAAGATACTATCCAAACTATTGGCTGTTAGACTGGAAAACGTTATACCAAAGATAATACACGCTGACCAAACAGGTTTTGTTAAAAACAGGTATGGCGCAGACAATAAGCGGCGACTGCTCCATATACTGAACACCACTCAAAAAAATTTAACCCCTATGCTAATAATGTCTATGGATGCAAACAAAGCATTTGACAGGATTGAGCCAAGCTTTCTATTCCGGACTCTAGAGACTATGGGCTTTGGAGAGAAAGTCACTCGATATGTTAAAACACTTTTCAATGCCCCCAAAGCGAATATTTTAACAAATGGCATTCTGTCCAACACTTTCTCACTATCCAGAGGGTGCAGGCAAGGCTGTCCAAGC
This sequence comes from Lepomis macrochirus, assembly GCA_024633595.2. Classification (NCBI taxonomy): domain Eukaryota; kingdom Metazoa; phylum Chordata; class Actinopteri; order Centrarchiformes; family Centrarchidae; genus Lepomis; species Lepomis macrochirus. Next base: position 35,281,755 of record JALXJV020000015.1, read on the forward strand.
TCCCCCCTGCTCTTTGCACTCGCAATTGAACCATTAGCCATCGCCATCCGCTCTAACACATCCATAGCAGGAATTAAATTTGGCACAAGTGAACATAAACTTTCTCTATATGCAGATGATTTCCTATTATATATAACCGATCCACAAACATCTGTCCCCCCCTATTAAAATGCCTCAAAGAATATAGTGCAATCTCAGGATATATGTTAAATTACACTAAAAGTGAGATCTTACCACTAAATATAAAGGACAATAATATTAGGGCTCTCACTGACCCACTAAAATGGTGTAGCATTGGTTTCAAATATTTGGGTATTCAAATTGGTAAAACAGACGAGCATATATTTAAACAGAACTATATAAAGCTATTGGAACAAACCAAACTTAACCTTAAAAGATGGATGGATCTCCCACTGTCTCTCATAGGCAGAATAAACACCATTAAAATGAACGTTTTACCTAAGTTTATTTATCTTTTCCAATGTCTCCCGATAAATGTTCCTAAAAGCTTCTTCAAAGAACTTAACAAAATCTTAACTCCTTTTATATGGCAAAGAAAAAACCCTAGGGTTAAACTCATCTCGCTGCAGGCTCCATACTCAAGGGGAGGACTCAACCTACCAAATTTTAGGAATTATTATCTTGCTTCGCAGTACAGATCGATTTGGATCTGGCGGCATGCAGAAACTAGTGAGGTTAGATGGGTCCCAATAGAACAACATGAGCTGAAATCTATGCCCTTAAAGGATATTCCATTCATAGTCACAAAAAAATGTTAGCCACACTCACAAACAACCCAATAATACTGAACACATTTGCTGCTTGGCAAGAATCTCATTCACTTCTCGACACAAATATTTCTTTTCTCAGAAGGGCACCTTTGTGGGGCAATCCCAACCTCTCACACCACATAGCTGATTCAGTTTCTATGGGGATGGAGGGAAAGAGAAATCCAAACAGTTGCTGATTTATACATTGATGATACATTTGCCAATTTCCAACAACTAAATGAAAGATTCAACCTTCCCAAAGATAATTTCTTCAAATTCCTACAAGTTAGAGACTGGGTTAAGGAGAAATCCAAAGAAACATTCCCACATATTCCAAAAGAAACCCCTCTTGAAACTCACCTATGTAATAAAATACATGGATCAACAAAAGGGATAATATCTTCCATATATGGTATCATCAACGAAGCTTTACCGGTCTACGATAAAACATCTAAAAAGGAGAAATGGGAAAAAGACCTAGACTGTACCTATGAGGAGGCAGATTGGCGTCATCTATTGGAGCAAGCACAGACTATGCTAACATCCACAAAACACAGGCAAATTCAATTTAATATATTCCATAGGACATACTACACACCCCACAGGCTACATAAAATTGACAGCAAAATTTCCTCCAAATGTCAGAGATGCAAAGTGACCAAAGGTGATCTTATACATATGCTATGGAGTTGTCCAATGATAGAAGAATTTTGGAAACATGTCACTGAATTAACCTCAAGGATAATAGGAAATCAAATTGAACAGGACCCAAAACTATGGATACTGGGGACACAAGCTCTGTTAATGTGAACTACTACAAGAAATACTTTATTCTACTTTACGAGCACTGCAGTAAAGAAATGTATTCTGATCAACTGGAAATCTGAAAATTCACCATCAGTAAGACATTGGATTAATGAGCTTGTGTCCTATTGCACACCCGAAAAGATACTATATAATGTGAGAGGAAAGCATGCAACCTTTAGAGAGATCTGGGGACCCTTCATAGACACTCTACCTTCTCTGAAACTCCCCCATTGATTTATCCGTTGTGAGTAATGAATAGATTGATATAGGTATATGTATACAGAAGAGTATGTGTAAGATGCATATAGATTGTTTAGATATACATGAAAGGACACTGAGAGCCATATACAGGAAGAGCGTGGGGGGTGGGAAGGGAAAGATCTTTTGTTTGTTGTTGTTTTGGGTTTTTGGGTTGTTGTTGTTCTGTTTTGTTTTTTCTTGTACCAATCTTTTATACTTAGCGTTATTAATTTATTTTATTTCTTTGTTTTGTTTTTTGTTCTTTCACTTTTGATACTCAAAATTGAAAATTATCATGCTTGTAAGATGTGTGGGGCTACACATTTATGTATGTTCCTTTTGTAAAATACACACAATTAACATCTTGTAAGACCTTCTGTTAAAAAAAATAAATCTTGGGAAAAAAAAGATTAAAACTTGATAAAGATACTGGTGCCACCTTGCCCAAATGTTTCCCTGCCTTTTCCGGACAGAGAGACTTTGACAGCGTGTGCTTAGTTTCACTCGGCCTGTTTAAAAGCTGTTAATGGCAAATGAAGCAGCATCTCAAATAGAGGTAATCAAACTGTCAAACTGAGGATGGCAGGCTGAAATCTGATCGGAGACATTCAGGACCTTGGAGTTTTGAAAAACTGTGCCAATGTATAAATATCTACATAATAAACAGGCTGCACTGAAACTGCTGCACATCCAGGTTTCAGCCTAAATAAGACCCTTAAGGTTCAACAGTGAGCTTCTGTCTTGTGGGGACATTCAAAACAGTTTCATTATTAAAAAGTGTGATGGTGGGACGCTGCGGTAGCTCATGCGGTAGTTGAGTGCAAACTGCATGTCAAGGCTGAGTCCTTCCCAGTTTTGAGTCCGGCCTGGTTCCTTTGCTGCATGTTGTACCCTCTCCTCCTCCCTGCCTGTCCTGTCTCTCACTGTACCCATAAAACCTGTAATGTGTGTGTAGGTGGATGACCTGGGTCTTGGGGGGGAGATTCTTCCTGTCACCTACAGTCATGTCGCCTCCAAGAACAGATATTTATACGTCAACAGACAGCTCCACAAGATGCCCTCAGGAGTAAGGTGAGGCAGGTTTCATATGTAGGATGGTACTATTCTAAGATTATTAGGCTAAGGGTTCTCTTGATAAAGATGCACTGTAGTGCACTGCGCTAAAATGAATAGATGCTTATTATTAAGTAAAACATTTTCATATAAAGGCAGCACATTTGTCCAATGTTTCTTTTCATCTGCTACATACAGAAATAAACAGCTATTTATTTATTTTCTTACTTTTTTGGACAATTACATAAGTGTGAGTTGTTTCCATGACCAACAGGGAGTCAGTAAATGTGAATAGTGCTCTGATCCATGTGCAGTGGTACAGTTATAACACTGCACTTACTCCTCAGCTTTATAGTGGTTTAGGGGACTTACAGTGGGAACACATCTTTAAGAGGACTACAAGGATGCTGTATTGGTGAGGTGTGTCCGTGGTGGGCCGCCTGCGCCGAAAATGCCAGTTTTTTTTTTGTCCCAGCCGTAGGAACACCTCCAATATAAAGTAGTCCAGTGCAACACCAGATTTACCTGTGAGCTTAATAACAGACATGTCATTGAATTTACATGTTTCAAACACCAGTGCATTATGAGCTTTGTAAAGATGGGTGTTATGGCAGGGCTGTCGTGTTTGGATAGCATTAGATTGTATAGGTGGTCCTAATATGGCCACTTAGTGAATTTTTATTTATGAAGGAATGTGTATTTTCTGTAGAACATGAGATAAATGTGATGAATGTTTCATTCCATATCATCATCATCTTATTGTTTTTCTTCGCTAAATACTGCTGCATCAATTTCCTTCTCTTTATTCAGTGGACTTTTATGGACTGTCCCACCCTTCTCGTCGCCCTCCTGTTGAGTGTTGCCACAGAGATACTGAGAAAGAAAAGCAAGGAGGAGGATGAGTCCATCCATTCATTTTTTTCTAGGAGGCTGGGAAAGGAGGTGGGGAGAAGCTCATTGTTTAAATGAGATTCACATGTATTCATGTCACCAGTAGTCTGTCTTCTGTGACCATAATTCTGTTTTCCTTTCTCCCTGCGTGTAGCTGGCAGACATAGCCGTGGACAGTTTGTGCCGTGGTGTGTTTGCAGGGGACTGCAGGAAGTTGAGTGTGCGTTCCTGTTTTCCTCTTTTCTACCAAGCAGAGCAGCGTCGAGGCTCCCTGACTCTGGGCATGCTGCTGGGCTCAGGTACTACTGTTACTGTGGGGACTCGCATTTTAGTTTCCTTATGTGAGGATACAGGAACATAACACAAAAGAGAATGAGTGCATTCATACAAGTAATATAGAAACCATAATTAAATATCCACATACAAGCTCATTAAAAACACAGACAATATGTTATCGACATCTCAGTCTTCTGCCTTCTATCCAGAAAAGAACACCTACCCCTTATGCCCTTTTATACCCCTTGCCTGCAGAAAAGAAGTACATGAAAAAAAATAAAATAGAAATGAACTGAAAGCTTTAGCAATTTATTATCATTATTAAAGTTATTATAAACATGAAATAATAATAATAATAATCTTTATTTTATAGAGGACTTTCTAAAGCTTGTTACAAAGTGCTTTCACAAGTGCAAAGACAAAACACACAAAAAAAGATAAGATACATGATAAAAAAGAAAACACTTTATTAAAATAAAATACAATTAAAAGAAAAATAAATTAGGCTCTCAATGTTTACTAACTCAGCTGACCTGATTTCTTCGGCAGGCTGTTCCAGAGCCATGGGGCTGTGACTGCAAATGCTTTGTCCCCTTTAGTTTTCAGTTAAGACTCTGGAATAGACAGCAGACCTCTGCACGAGGATCTCAAGGTACGGCTGGTGCAAATGGGCCTAAATGGACAGAGATGTAACAGTAAGAGAGTCTATTAGAAAACATATTGGGGGCCAGTGTAATGAAGCTAAAACAGAAGTGATGTGATCATATTTTTTTGTTCTAGTCGAAAGCCGGGCAGCTGAGTTCTGCAGTGTGGAGTTGATCAATAGATTTTTGGGTCAAGCAAATGCTGTTGCAGTAATCCAAGTGTGATGAGATAAAAGCGTTTAAAATGGTCTCAGTGTCCTTAAAAGTTAAATGTTCAGTGTGTAAGATTTAGTGGCATCTAGTGGTGAGGGTTGTGAATTGCAATCATCTGTCCAGTCTACCACTGCCCCCTAACCTTTCAGAGAGTGTAGGACAGCTACTGTGGCTTGTGGTTTAGAATGATAAACCATCATAATAGATAAAGTTTATCCAAACATTGACAAGGGAAACACATTATTTCTCTCTGTGATTATAGACCCACGCCAAAACTGCCCGCCAACAATATTATCTGACAGACAACAGTGATTTAATAGCAGAAAAAAATGTGTGAGCTTTTGAACTTCAGTAGATTCTGTTCTAGCTCATTGTGGCACAGTGTAGTCTGTAAAATGAAAATGTTATTCCTGGCAAACATGTAGAGAAAGGTTTTGGCCTGTGGAAGGACACATCACTAACCAGTAAGCCAGAGAGGATGGAAGTACTGACTGCTGTGATTTAACCGCAAAGCCATTTCATACAGTACAAATGACTTTAATCAAAACCTCAAGTCTCACAAAAATGTAACATTGTGAGCTTCATAAAAGTGGCACATGAGTACTGTATTTTATTCCATTACATTGTATTAAATGAGCAGTTAAATCAACAAGACAGAAATCATTGTATTTGGCATCAAGGAAAGGCCAAAGGTTACGACTAATGGCTAAATCCTTCTACTCTGTTGGACCTAGAGCTTCACTTCAGCAGTGGAGATCTAAGTCGGCTTGTACCTGGACTTAAACTCAACAGTGAAGCTACGTTCAGCTGTGATGCTGCACATAACCTCCGGATGATCTAAAATGTTGCTTCAAGCTTTCAACCTTTGATTAAGTTTCTGTTCTTTCTCTTATTAATCTTAGCGCTACATGTTACTGCGCTGTAAAAATTCCTTTTTCACTCTATTTTATTAACATTTTTCATTGGATTCAGCTTGACTTTAGTTTCTTCTTCATTATTTTAAATGTATTTGTAATGCATTTGTTTGTCTTATGTAAAGCAAATTATTAGACAGGGTCAGGAATAAATGAGCACATTAGATTTGAATGCGCTTAATCCTGTGTTTTTCAGTCTCAGTGACATTAGTCTCATTATGGCACACAGCTAACAGGCAGCGTGAATGAACCATTAATCTCAGCTCAGTTGTTTGTGTGGAAACCTGCAGGTCCCACTCCTGTGGTCCCTCCCGGTCCTCTGGCTCAGAGATCTATGAAAGAGTCTTGGGCCCAGTGGTCTCTGAGCAAGGGAGTGCAGTCCCTCCCAGAATCCATCACTGAGTACCTTCAACAGAGCAAGAGAGTTCAGCTTCACCGGGAGGCTGCTGTTAAACAGATCAGTCCTTCAGCCTCTGGTTGGAAGGTTAGTGAACTTGACTGAGCGTGCTGTTCCCCGTCTGCAGAGCAAGGTTACATTCTAAATTTTAATAACTCAACTTTAGTGTTTGTGCGCCGTTTAGCCATGCTAGCGTCGTGGCTCTAGTGTTGGTGGTGGTGTTTGTTTGGCCTACCACTTTCCAGACTGAAATATCAATACAACTGTTCATTTGATTGCCATGAAACTGTACCAAAACTTATGCGTCCCAAAGGATGCTCTGAACTATCTAAACTATGGGCTGGATTGCCATGAACTTTTGTACAGACATTTGTGGCCCACAGATGATGAATGTTAAGGTGCGTTCGAGATGACTGCGGCTGACTTTCACCGACCTTATGAACAGTCACCTGCAGAGCCCGGACTCAGGGACTGCAGCTACCGTGCTCCTGCGAGGTTTAATGTCATGTTTTGCAATGCCGGCAAAAGTCGGACACAATTTTTAACCAGCATGTCTTATGTTAAGTCCAACACGCATCACATTAAGTCAGCGCTGTGCTGCATGAAATCAAACGCACCTTTAATCTGACATTTCCACTAGCCACCACCAGCAGGTCAAACTTTTCACTTAGCCAGTGTGACAGAGTAGCACTGGGAAAAGGATTTGTTAGGTCTAGAGGAATTAATTAACACCAAGTCTGAGGGCCAAGCTATACTCAAGTCAGTGTCTCCTTCCAGCTGTCGCTCTCTCATATGTCATTTCATATTAGATAAGACCTGCCTTTTAAATGTCTGCAGCCAATCGATAGGACAGATAACAATGTGATATACCTGCTAAACGTCAGCATGTCTGAGCAGAGCTTCCAGCCTGGAAAATATCATGCATGTGTTTTTTGGCTGCTTTCATAATACATGTGTGTCTGCAGATCCATTTGGAGGATGGTGTCATATCAGCTGACCACATCATCTCTGCATTGCCTGCTAAAGGCAAGTGGTGGCTAACACAATCTGACGTAGGAATGTTTTGTCTTACATGACAGGAACAGAAAGAATCCATTCAGATCAGTCATGGCCTTCAGCAGGAACTGCAACATGTCTATTTAGTATAAATTGACATTATAAAAATAAAAGTTATCTTAGTATTTCAAACTACCATTTTACATTTGCTGTTAGAAAATAATAAAACTTTTGTGTACACAGGTTTCTGAAATATCAAACTTCTTTAGAACTCATTGTAACACAATAGAATAGTTATTTCTTACACCTCTCTGTGCCCCCCCCAGCCCTCTCCTCAGCTCTGCCCTCCTCCTGTCAACCTCTCATCCAGCAGCTGCAGGACATCTCCACAGTAACAGTCGCTGTGGTTAATCTGGAGTATGAGGGTGACATCCTGCCTGTAATGGTGAGGATTACAGCAGGACACACACGTCTTTCTTTGCAGGGTCATTAGATGGCTGGATGTGAAAGTGGAAACAAACTCCAAAAACAATAAATTAGCAATTTTCTTTGTTGTCATACTGATTAGAAAATGGCTGAAGATTATAAATTTGCGCATTTCTCTTTCATGAGTAACAAGGCCATTCTTGTGTAAAAATGTGCTAATCAGAAATAAACAATCCCTGTGAAGTAGCACCAACCACATTCTGATGACCCAGTGCCCCCTCCTCAGGTGCCAACATCATTCTGTGGATGTGATAATAAATCACAATATTTTCAGCATCAGTTGCTTTACTTTCCCAGAAAAGTGACAAAACTAATCCACCATCTCTGCGTTGTCAGGGTTTTGGTCACTTGCTTCCATCATCAGAGGATCGGGGTATACTGGGGGTGGTCTATGACTCTGTTCCCTTCCCCCAACACAACAGACCAAATGGACAGACTACTAGACTGACGGTAACCACATCACATCCACTTATTTATTTTCTTATACTTAAAATGTGTTAATGTGTATGAATAACATAAACTAAACAAAGTTTCACTGACATGTGAAACCGAAATGGAAAAATGTGTCCCTGAACAAAGGGGAGTTCAAAATGACTGACCTTAATTGCCTGCCGTCTGTATGATGTTAGTATCTCAGCGAGCCTTCCAGGTGCATGTTCATTGATTGTTTACAGCCTTTACAATAAAGATATGTAAAGTTAGTGGGATTTTTAGAGAATTATCAAGTGTGTGCGTGTTTGAGGGGGGTCTCTGCAGACATCCTCACTCCCACCATGTAGTCCATCGTAGAGTCCTAGGTGCCGATGCTCCGATGACGGGCCAGATGGACATTCGAATGTTGATCTCTGTGTTATCGTCATTTATCCGGGGGGCTACATAGCTGGTGAAGTGACCGCTCAGTGGTCATGCAGAGATGACTGGTTGGGTTAGCGTACAGTGACACAAATTGATGGGGAAAACCCCAAACAATGAGCTCAGAGAGGCTGACATTTTCCCTGAATGACATTACACACTGACATTGTTCATACATACAAGTACGGCTGCTTGGGCAGGGTGCAGTGCTTTACAGTGAAGAACTTCTGTCCTAAGGTCATCACCATGTCTTCTAGGTGATGATGGGTGGGGCCTGGTTCCAGGAAGTGTTTGGGTCCCCAGAAGCAGTAACAAAGGAGTGTCTTTTAGCAAGAGCCACTGAGGCTGTGCACAGCCACCTGGGAGTCACCACAGCACCCAGCTGGAGTTGGGTGGCTCTACAGAGGGTATGGCAGGACTGTGTCTGCGTAAATAAATGTTAACTCCAAAACTGTTTGTAATTTATGTCAAAAATTTTAACTTCATATATTTGTCATTAACAAATACTGTCAGCTTGTTGGTATGCTGTTAGTGACAGCCTTGTTTTTTCTCTGACAGGACTGTATACCTCAGTATTATCAGGGACACTTTCGGAGAGTAGGTAAGAATTGACTTCTACACTGCAAGTAAAAAATTATGCATTTACAAAGTGAAACATCATTTTAAGTTGTGTGTGTCTGCCTTTCCAGAGTCCATGCGGAGCTTCATACGGAAGAGTCACCTCTCGCTATCTCTGATTGGCTCCTCCTACGATGGTGTGTCAGTGAACGACGTTATCTTTAGTGGACGGACAGCTGTAGAGGAGTTGCTGGGACCTGCAGTTTGATGGAGCTGGTCCTCACTGGAACATTACACCAAGTGGATCAGTTGTTGCTGTGTGTGTGTGTATGTGTGCGCGCACGCGCGCGTGTGTGTACAAGACAATCTGAGCTTATTGTCCAAGCTTGTGGGTCACAGTGCAGTCACTAATATAATTCTGCAGGCTAGAGGTCAGCTGTAGTGCTCTGAACAGTTTAACTGGAAATGTGAAGACTGGTTAATATGAATAAATGGTGAAGTCCTTTTTCTTCAGTAATGAGTATGGAAATAGTACGATCAGTTGTGTTGATATGTGCAGTGTCTGAATGCGTCATGGCCAAGCTGCTCCTGATTGTGCACCAGTTTCTCACCATCATGAGTTATTTTTTATATTTTTAATAGACTTTAACGTCTACCAGCATGTAAATATCTTTCAAATAACAACCTCAGAAGGTAAAGGCCTCATGTCCAACCTGTAAGGAGTCACAAGCTGAAAAGGGTTGGAAAAAACGTGTATAAATAAAATAGACTGTTAATGCAGTCTGAGGAAGACACTACAAGCAAGCAGCAGTGTCCCAGATCCAATGAGGACTGATTGGAATCAGAAACAGTCCTGCTACAGTACTGATACAATGAGTAGCAGTACTGCAGTGTGGCAACTATATTCAGGTCAATGCATCCAGTAAAATTAAACTGTGGCCATGTGAACGACTTAGAAATGGTTTTATTTGAGGAAGAAAAAAAACAAAAAATAAAACAGTGTCAGTGCATCTCCTGATTGGACAGATCATGATCTTACTACTGTTGTCCGTCCACTTGCATAAACTATCTGAGGCCCAGTTTCTTCTTCTCTTTGTGTTTTTTGCGAACCACCTCGATGTTGCGGTCCTTCCACATGCTCTTCCTCAGTTTGATGGGACGGCTGCCGACATATTTACCTGGACAAACAAAAACAATGATTGTAATAAAACCTTTTAAAACCTTTTAAATATGGCACGTTGGTAAATCAGCTACAAGTCAAAAACCTCAACAGGGAGCGGAGAAGTTCAGTTAAACTCATCCATTCTCTCGAGCTGTCACAAAGTTAAAGATGGGCAATGTTACTTGCGGTATGTCCTATTATTATAATAGAAATCCTTTATGTAAAAACAATTTGTGATACCAGCCTGACAAATGTGGAGATGGGGTGTACCCATGAGAGGAACACACAGATACAGTACTTACTAACCAGTGTCAAAGCTAAATTTACACCCTGGCAAAGAAATATGAAAGTAAAGACAAAAAGTGGAAGAATCAGTTTAAGTTGGACGTCACCCGCTCAGTTTCTACGTCAAGGACATCCCTGTGGAAAATGGAACAAAGGTTGAAAAAGCAGGTAGGTGACAGAGGTTTAGTGTGTCTGTCAGGAGACTGACCGTTCATCTCTCTCATGGCTCTGACGTAGTCGTTTGGGTCCTTGAAGCTGACGAAGCCATAGCCTTTGGTCTTTCCGGTACGTTTGTCTCTCACCACCTGATGACAAAAATGATGTGATCATTTCAGGACACAGATCACACAAGCAGAGGTGGAAAGAGTACAAAAATATTCTACTTACGTAAAAGTATGATTACTTTTACTTAAGTACAAGTAAAGTTACTGTTATAAAAGTAAAGTTTAGTAAAAGTTTCTTTTTAACCTCCTTAAAGAACTTGATATTGATTTATTATTTATACTTATACTTATTTAATTAAATATGTGGGGCTGGACTTTCAATTGCCATATTACAGATTAATAATTTCAACTTTTGCAAAATGACCCTTTTTATTAGCTTCTATCAGTGTGAACAGACTCCTTAAAAACATGGCAGTAAATCCATAAGGATAAATCTACATAGGCCTGCTTAACAAGAATACAGACCTCTCTCAACTTTCTAAGTAGGAGAACTTGCACAATCAGTGGATGACTAAATACTTTTTGGCTCCAACTGTAATATATTAGTTTCACCTTTTAAGTTGAATTACTGAAATAAAACTTTTTCACGATATTCTAATTTTCTGAGATGCACCTGTATGTATTTAACAATTCATGTGACTGATAAGTAAAATGTTCTAGAAACTGATGACAAAAACCACAGAGAGCTAGGTTGTGCACTTTCCTTCAGTATCTTAGTGATCATCCAAGGTAAACAAAGCAAATAAAGAGAAAAATAACCCAACCTTAGCTTTGAGGAAAGACGGGTATCTGCTGAAGGCTCTGGCCAGAATGTCATCGTTGACCTCATTACCAAGATCACCGCAGAATATACGGAAATCATCTGCAACAAAGAGAAGAAACAGGATTGACACACACAAGAGAAGAACACAGACAGACAACTTTAGCTTGATCCTGCAGCAGGTACTCAGTGCTGATAAATGAGTGATTACAAATAACATTTTGACCGCAGGCCCAGTAAGAAACAGTCAGAACAGCAGAGGTCAGTGTTTAATGTTACCTTTGCTAGGTGACAAATGTCATGTGATTCCTATTCAAGAAGAATATCCTAGTTTATGTTACATAATCTTTATCTAGATCATAAAGTCTCTGGCTGTTCTAGCTCAAGACTTTTTCTGTCCTGCGGTCCCTGCAGCAGTTTATACCTGGATCCCATTCCAACAGACTGGGGTCCTCCCAGCTGGTCCCCGCTGCAGTACGGATACATTTCTTCACCTTCTCTGCCTTTGCTTTCTTTTTGTCCTCTGCAGGACTCTCCACAGGCTGAAACAAACACATGCAGGCATAGAAGTCACATCATGTCCTTCATATATGTTTGTTGAGGTTAAACGTATCACAATATTTTTACTGTGCTGACAGGAAAAAGTGCATCCTCAGAATAAGTTTGGCCTTCCCTCGCAATAACGTGTTATGTTTTTTCCCCCTCATCTCTACGAGGACACACCAAGTGGTGTTCAGTATACTTGTGGTAGCACCTCCCACTTTATGAATAGAGGCCTGGAGAAAGCCTTCCTCTTACCTTTACTTTGACTGAGTATTTGTAGGTGTTGGCGTCTTTTGAATAAAGAGGTGGTATTCTGCTTTTTTTTAGCATTTTCCCTCTTCTTTATTGAGAAATGTGTTTGAGTAATCTCTTCTGTGCATGTAACAGGTTTGCAAAGTGAAAAAGCTCAAAGTCCAGTCTAAAGGGAGTTCCCATCTCCCACAGAAAACTCTGCTGTGAACAGCCTGAAAACATGCAGCCTCATTTAAAACTCACCAAGCGGTAGGGCTGGTCCGAATACCATTTTTTGAGCTTCGAAGCTTCGGTAGTAATGAATATCGAATATTCGAAGCTTCGGAAAAAAATCAATTTGTATAATTTATATTTAAATTTTCGAAGCTGCACGATCTCTTTAGGCTGCCTGTCCGTTTGTGTTAAAAAGGCCATCTGTTGCTGGGAGGCTGTAGGGCATGAATATACAGTCACTGGCCAGTAGGGGGCTCACACGCTCTATTCTGCCCAGCAACACGAAAAGTGAGAGGCCAGTTTGTCTGCAGCGCGGAGAATACGTGGAAACTTCACACCGCTGTTCGGTGTTAGTCTTGGTTCGGGAGTGATTTGTGCGTTCATAAAACCGTAAGTTTCTGTTTTGTTGCTGTATTTACTTAGCCTGTTTCTTGGGCATTTCTTGGGTTTACACAGTGTTTCTTTTGTCTTTATTGGTTAGTGTCACTGTTTATTGACACAGGTTAGAACTGTTTAGCCATAATATCCTTCAAAGGACATTGTGGGAAGTACAGAAGTAGATTTTATGCTTTAAAGATAATTATTATTATTTACATATTATTTGTATTCTGTTTATGGTTTCAGAAACCACAAATCTCCTCAATGCCAATAGATAAGACTGTATGCACCTTAAGGAGAAAATAAAGGAAACGCTCATTGCAACAAAGCCTGGTTATTGGAGCCGCTCTCTGTAAAGGCAAACCCAGAGTCCTGACCCGACTCTCCACAGCGATTTGAATTATCCACCACAACACATGCACTATTTTTCAGTTTGCATTTTGATTATTTCCAGAAACCGTTCATCCAAACGGTTTGGGGCACGAGACGTGACGTCCCAGTAAAATCTCAAGTCTCCTATATTTCGCAATAGATTGATTTAGGTTGATAATAAGGGTAAAAAAACGCGTAAAAGGGACAATCCGTTTTGTTTCTATTATTCTATTTTCCACAATGCAGCTTAACCCAAAATACAAGCTCAGGCATGCACTTCTGTCTGTCCAGACAAACTCCGCTGTTCTGCGCTCTTTTGAATACTCCCGTTGCCGGAACACATTCAGTAGTCCAAGAAGTAATATATATTTATTAAGTAACTATAACGAAGCTATATGTTAAGTATTATTTCACCAGATATTATAGTGTAAAACATATTATATGCATGGTGTGCAAACAAAAACAAACAAAAAAAAAAACGAATATCGAATGTCACATTTTCAAATCGAATACCAACCCACCGAACGAATATTCGAATATTCCGAATATTCTAGTCCAGCCCTACCAAGCGGTGGAAAAACACACAGCTCTCCTCTCCCTTCCAAACACTAGCTACCCTCCAGGCAGTCAGTGGACATAAAGTTGTTACTGTGATGTAGAGACAGAGCTCAGTTAAAACTTTATGGATGAAAGATACTTTTGTTACAGATTAATAACTCACCACTCTGAAACTCTTGCTCCAGTCCATGTTGCTAAGCTGGTCGGCAACATGTACAGCTGACCTGATGCCATGTTCTCACTGACCCGCCCTTCTTTGCTTCTGATTGGCTAGTAGTCCTTAACTTGTAACTGCACATGTGCAACTCCCAGCAAAGATCATTTAGAGACAAGATGTATCACTCCACAGCTAAAACTAAGCCTTCAACACAGGGAGAAAAGAGGAGCTGCAGCAATGTGCAGTATGAAACAAAATCTGGTGTTTTTGAAAATGAAACCATGTGAACCTGTTCTGGTACATCCCCTAAATAAAATTATGAACCTGAGAATGAGCATAATACCACCTCTTTAAATGTAAGTAGCAGTTCCTTTCCATTGATTGGGATTACGATGGTGCATAAGAATTGATAAAAATGAATTGGATCTATGGTCTAATTTGTTAAATAATATTTTGATGAAATACAAAGACTAAGGTCTAAACCTGCTATATATGAAAAGAGGAAAGAAATAACTTCTGTTATGAATTGTTGCTATATAAATAAAATTGACTATGTTTTTGGTTAATTATTTGAAATATTTATGGTATCTTAATGTGCAAATACTTACCATGATTAAAGGCTAGATTTATGATTTGTTTAGACATGATGTGATTTGTTTCTTACTTTGTTAAGAACCACAGCAATATGGAGGACCAGCTCTATCATATTTAAAAATAAATACAGAAATAAATAAATGCTCAATAAATAAATAAGCATACAATTAATTGCCCCAAAAAATACAATAAACATATAAATGTAGGTAGAAATTAAACTATACAGTGAGACATAAATGTATATATCTCTTTTAATTAGCTACTTTATTTATTCACCTTTGTAATAATTACCTTATTTATTTTTTGTCCGTTATAATCTTCAACTTTATTTATTAATTACTTATTTTTTTTAAGTATTTATTTATGTGCATGTTATAATTTTTTTGTCTGTTTTATTCTTCCTTTGTATTTTTTTACCCTATTTATTTCTTCAATGCTATTTATTTCTGCCTGTCGTTTTCACATTTCTGTATGCATTTGTGCCTCATTATGCAAATGAGGAGGGGCAGTGCCTTAAGGGGTCAACTTCTGCCCATTGGTTGGTTAGCATTTTACTGCATCGGTCGAATCTACATGGATTTTCCCCACCATAAAGCATTGTTTAGTAATGTCAAACTCAGCAGGCAGACGTTCAGTGTCCGACCTCTTAAGGGAAGCTGCTAATAGACTGGAAGAATTAGAACGCTGTAAGTTTGAGATCTGAAACGTTTTTCTCTGGTCCTTTGAACATTTTTTCCAAGTATATCCAGCGGCAGCCCGCAGACCGTGAGATCGTGACGGAAGTTGACGTGATCATGTTTATCTCGGCTCACGTACAGCATTGATCCTAATGCAAACTGATTTATTCTTTAGAAGCCAACAACAGAACTTTAAATACACTTCTGAGAAGTTTTTTGGCGAGAAATCAACTGTGTAGATTTTGAATATCTGCAGTTTTACGAAAATTGGTGGCGAATCCAAAATGTGTTCAACGGTTTTCGGAGTTGTGAAGCTCCGCAAGTGCCGACCGTAGTGCCGACGGGTGTTACACAGCTGCAGTAATATTACCGGAGGAGGCACAGCAACACAGCGGCGCACATCGGCCTTAGGCCGACGTGCTAGCAGATGGGTTAACCGGTCGACATGCATATAATCAGTAGCTTTAGGCACACATCCTGTGATGGTCAGGGTAAGAGGAATATACATCGAGGGGCTGTCAGCAATAGTTAGCTAGCTAGCTCCGGTTAGCTCCCCCCAGGCCCAGTCCGTGCAGACCGTGAGATTTACAAGAATATTCTGTAAAGTTACATCAGGAGCCAGATGGATCTCGTTCAGGTTAAAACTTTACTGAGAATTTATTGATAGAATAACAGCGGTACGTAACATTAACAGCATCGCTCAGCTGTTGGACCTTTTATTTACAGTCTATGTGCTGGACACGCCTGCTGTGTCGGCTGCAGTGGTTCTGTGTGACCTAACTGAGGGAGCTAGCTCCGGTTAGCTCCCCCAGGCCCCTTGCTGACAGCCCCTCGATGTATATTCCTCTTACCCTGACCATCACAGGATGTGTGCCTAGAGCTACTGATTATATGCATAGTCGACCGGTTAACCCATCTGCTAGCACGCCGCCTAAGGCCGATGTGCCGCTGTGTTGCTGTGCCTCCTCCGTAATATTACTGCAGCTGTGTAACACCCGCCGGCACTACGGTCGGCACTTGCGGAGCTTCACAACTCGAAAACCGCTGGAACACATTTTGATTCGCCACCAATTTTCGTAAAACTGCAGATATTCAAAATCTACACAGTTGATTTCTCGCCAAAAAACTTCTCAGAAGTGTATTTAAAGTTCTGTTGTTGGCTTCTAAAGAATAAATCAGTTTGCATTAGGATCAATGCTGTACGTGGAGCCGAGATAAACATGATCACGCCAACTTCCGCCACGATCTCACGGTCCGCGGGCTGCCGCTGGATATACTTGGAAAAAATGTTCAAAGGACCAGAGAAAACGTTTCAGATCTCAAACTTACAGCGCTCTAATTCTTCCAGTCTATTAGCAGCTTCCCTTAAGAGGTCGGACACTGAACGCCTGCCTGCTGAGTTTGACATTACTAAACAATGCTTTATGGTGGGGAAAATCCATGTAGATTCGAACCGATGCAGTAAAATGCTAACCAACCAATGGGCAGAAGTTGACCCTTTAAGGCACTGCCCCTCCTCATTTGCATAATGAGGCACAAATGCATACAGAAATGTGAAAACGACAGGCAGAAATGTAAAAACGACAGGCAGAAATAAATAGCATTGAAGAAATAAATAGGGTAAAAAAATACAAAGGAAGAATAAAACAGACAAAAAAATTATAACATGCACATAAATAAATACTTAAAAAAAAATAAGTAATTAATAAATAAAGTTGAAGATTATAACGGACAAAAAATAAATAAGGTAATTATTACAAAGGTGAATAAATAAAGTAGCTAATTAAAAGAGATATATACATTTATGTCTCACTGTATAATTTAATTTCTACCTACATTTATATGTTTATTGTATTTTTTGGGGCAATTAATTGTATGCTTATTTATTTATTGAGCATTTATTTATTTCTGTATTTATTCTTAAATATGATAGAGCTGGTCCTCCATACAGCAATCATCGTTCACATCATTGCAATCAGTGTTTGTTTTTTTAAACTCAAATGTATAACACTCCCATTAAACTTAATTTCTTTGGGAAAATCACCATGTAATACATAATGATGTTATCTCGTTCGCCAACCTGCTGCTCTTTAAATTCTTACAAGAAGTCTGCATGTCTGTCGGCGAAATGTTTTGCTAAGTTGGACATGTTGCCTCCCTTGGTCTGCGTGGGTATGATTTCTTCTTTGTCTATCACAGTGATAAATAAATTGTGGATTTTTACGTCACTGCAGTCATTTCTGGGAAATTCAAATTTCCAGCTAATATTGTATTATAAAAGTGCATTTTAAGTTTATAATGTAGCCTAAAAAAGAGCCAAAATTCATGACTGTTTTGTTACAAAGAATTATGTGTTCCAGTGATTCCATTACAGAAAAATAAAGAACTGTCATGATATACATGTTCTTTACAAGTGTATGTAAACTTTTGACTACAATTGTATGTCTGAATACTTTTGGCAGTATAGTGCACTTCGCATCCATGCTACATCCTTCCTGAAGCCTAAGTATAAAGGAAATCATGAGAGCTTCCAACTTAACAGTAGAAAGCAAACTGCTGCTGCTTTTTAATGTACCTCAGTGTGGGGGGGCTCAGGCTCAGGCATGCTTGGTCCAATGACGTTGTTTTCTTCTCTCTCCTTCTTGTCCAGTAGACCTGCTGCCTTCACTGCTGCCTGCTGCTCTGCAACCCGTGCTGCCAGCTCTTCCTGAAAGATCCATATCAGACGCACTCAGACTGGCTCATGAACAAGCAATCTGATGGTACAACAGCAGCAAACCTTCATATGTGCCCCGCCCTGTTTCAGATTTAGCAATTCTCACTGCCCCCCACTTCCCCATTACTAATACATACCAGAGTTATCATAAAAGTATTTTACATTTATTCATCTAAAATTTTTACCTCTTGAGTATGTTTTTTTAAAATACACAAACATATAAGTGATCCTGTCACTAGTGCTCAAACACACGTGCAAAATATAAACAAGAGACAGACAAGTACACAGCAAGCTCTCAGAAAACACCACTTGCAGCAGAGCAAAGAAACATTATTTTGTAAGATATCAATTAAAAGCAAATACCATTCTGGCTTGTCGCTGAGCTCTAATATCATTTCTTTTATGTCCAACGGGGGCCGGAGGTGCAGAGTACACGGTAGGTGCTGCCTGGATGATTGACGGAGTCGGTTTGACAGGAGGCGGGGCTCCCTGTCTTGTCGTTTGGGCTGACACCATTGAAACCATATCACTGACCTGAGAGAGCCAAACCAACAGACACAAGGACTCTCAAGATAACTATTGTGTGAAAATTAAAAATGGTTATGACACGAGAAATTAGGTTTCCCCCTGTATTATTTCTGTTTACAGAAAAATTAACTGCTCGCAAAATCACAGTAAGGCATAAAGCCGTGTGCACACAGACCGAGATTTTGAAAAATCTGCCTCATACGGTGTCCCAACACTGTTTGCT
Source organism: Lepomis macrochirus (assembly GCA_024633595.2). Classification (NCBI taxonomy): domain Eukaryota; kingdom Metazoa; phylum Chordata; class Actinopteri; order Centrarchiformes; family Centrarchidae; genus Lepomis; species Lepomis macrochirus. Next base: position 35,300,494 of record JALXJV020000015.1, read on the forward strand.
TCGTTGAGCTCTGACCTGAGGTGCAGCAGCCATGTTTTGGATGGGCTGAGAAGCACCTTGAGGTGTCTGGCCCTGCAGCGGAGGAGGGAGCATCATGGGAGGAGGTGGAGGAGGCCGGGGAAGAGGAGGTGCTATCGGAGGGCCGCGCATCATCTGAAGCCTCGGGCCACCTATCCACACAGAGATAGGAGAACATATATGAACATTTTGTAAACAAGGCAGAGACAAGCAGGTATGATGGAAATTCAAATTCATTCAGTTGTCTAAATTCAGTCATATCACACAAAACACTAAAAGTGAGAAAGCCCATCTCAGTAGGACATCATGTCATGTAGGGCTGGGACCAACTATAGATTTATTGATCATAAACAACTTATATTCCCACAAAATCTTGCACATGGAATAAAAAACGAGTTTTTGAACAAAATATACCACATAAATACATTCAAAAAAATATATAGTATATACCTAAATCTCCCATCGAGTGGCTATTGTCTCTGGATTTAGTAGCAGGAACTAACACAAGCAAACAACTGCAACTTTATCACACAGTAAGAGGCAGTGAATTCTCATTCAACAGTTGTGTTCTTGGACACAGCGGTCTTAATGTCACAAAGAAAATCACCATAAATGAAGCTTCAGGTTACAATATCGCTAAGTTTTCAGTACAGCAAAAAGAAAGAAATGTCCGTGATTTTTCAAATTTTTATTCATGAAATCTACCTACATAAAAGTATTATCCTTTGACTCTGAACAATGATGGAGCTATACCCGACCCATCTTTTGGGGTGTCTTCTTAGCAGCATTTGAAAACAAAACAGCGCCTAAAAAAATAATCTGCTGTTCAGCAGTAAGGTAATGTGCCACTACAGTCAGGTAGCTTAGAGCAACATTGGGGACTTTGGATCATTGGTTCTCTATTCGGGCTTTTATTTTTTTTTGTACAAAGCAGGAATTACAGTCTCACCTAAACAGGCTTGTTAAAGAATAGTTTAATGGAGCCCGGTTACACAAATCATGTTCATAAAATCTGCGTTTTCCAGAGTAGTTGTCTCAAATCTGTGGCTGTAAATGTTTTTCCCCCCGTTTGATTCAGTTGGGAATGGCTGCCTAGTGCTGCAGGGATAGTTTATAGCATGTGTCTAGTTCCACCTATTGACACAGTGGTGTCAATAGGTGGAACTAGACACGTTTGATGTAACCCCTTACCGTGTAGAGGATGCCACATACAGTATCTCACAAAAGTACACCCCTCACATTTTTGTAAACATTTGAGTCTATCTTTTCATGTGACAACACTGAATGAATGACACTTTGCTCCAATGTAAAGCAGTGAGTGTACAGCTTGTATAACAGTGTAAATTTGCTGTCCCCTCAAAATAACACATCACACAGCCATTAATGTCTAAACTGCTGGGAACAAAAGTGAGGACACCCCTAAGTGAAAATGTACTGTGACTCACACTCTTGCTCGTCCAAACGTTCTAGCTCGCTCTCTCTGATGTAAGTCTTCATCACACTTTTATTTTGGTTTTATTATGGTTTTTATAATGTTCCATTCATGCACCATTTACATAACACTGTGTAAAGGTGCAAATGCACCTGGCTTAAAGGGAATGGGAGATGACACACTGATGGGTTTATTGCATATTAACAAAACACCCCCTTGACTGACTGAGCGACTAAGAACAAACCTTCTGAACCACCATTTTCCACTGCCCGTTAATACAGCAAAGGTGGTTTGGACACGCCCTAAATGCATCTGCACCATTCGCTTCACACTGTGTGCTTAGATCGTTAAAATAGGGCCCTCAGTCTAATTCTATGAATTGGCAATGCCCAAGCGGCAGAAAGTGATGGCGAAAGTTAGCAGAGGTAAAGATTTGCAGGAAATTGTTAGTCTGGCAGTAAATGTACATTGAGAGTTACAGAGTTGAGTGAGGGTGAAGGTTACCTAGTGTTATATTAATTTCTACAGATAAATGCCAAGAGCTGTAAATTAAGACACAAAAGGCAAATATAAATAATCATATCTATCACAATTCTGATGTCATGTTAAAATGATCTTCCCTGCCTTTATTAGGTTTAGGAGGTGCCTTGGTGTTGTGCCATGAATGTAAAATCATTGTGGAGAGCATCAAAACTGTTTCATGTTCTTCCCCAGTGTTCAGTTCTTAAAATTTTTGGGTGTGTATTTATCAGCTTATCTACCTTTTCCAACTATTTGTTTATACATATTGTAATAATAATGGTCATAAATGATTTGAGAGTGCATATTGTTTTACTAGAAAAGGTAAAATGTACTTGGGGTAGGACACCCAACCCCCCAATATAACAAGATATATAGTGAAACTGAGTTTGTTATTCCCTTCTGCTAAGCAGCAGACAATATACAAATAATGTAGAAGCAATTATAAAATGGTAAACAGAAATAAACTATATTTAAAGGAGCAGTGCAGAAGATGAGTTTTAACTTAAGAGTCTGACAGCTTGGGGGAAAAAGATGCTCAGCACTCTAGTAGTAGTCTTACCAGGTCTCTGCAGGATATGTGGGACAAAGGCTGGTCTCAACATGGGAGGACGTACTGGAGGGACTGGGACAGACACAAGTCACACAGTGAGCGTAAATAAAACATCTACAAACATCCCCTCATTGAAAATAAAGAGAACAGCCTTTTAAAAACTTTAAATCATTAATGTGTGAATAAGGGTGCATCTCAGAATATTACAATATTGTGGAAAAGTTCATTTATTTTTTTCTAATTTCTTTCAAAAAGCGAAACTTTGAAATATATACTTTTTGTTGTAATCTTGATGATTACAGCTTACAGAAATCCATATCTAAATCTATTAGAATAAAATATGGATCAAACAGAAATGTTGTTTTTAATCTCTAAATGTGGTTCAGTACACACAACACAGGGGAAGACTTCTGACTTGACAGTCATTGACACCCTCCATACAAAGGGTAAGTCACAGAAGGTCATTGCTGAAAGGGTTTTCATTGCCATTTTAAAGTGTGGTAGGAAAAGTTGCACAAGCAACAGGGAGGACCACAGCCTGAAGAGGACTGTCAAGAAAAGCGGATTCAAGAACTTCACAATGAGTGGACTGAGGTCCACCAGGAGATTTTAGAGAACTTCATGCTTCATCTGCCCACATGGAGAGGCTGATTACCTTTTCCAGCAGGTCTTGGCACCTGCCTGCAGTACCACAAGGAACCGGTTTGCTGACCATGGTGTTACTGTGATTGAATCTATCAGCAGTGTTTTCCATACATGGATTCATTTTTGCAGCCCACCACAATATCAATGCTGACCGCCACATATTTATATTTTTTTACCATTTCAAATGGGTAACATTCTACTTTGTCAATCTGTTCGAAACACTGATGGGGTATTGTCAAGAGTATGTTGAGAGACACCAGCCCCAACCATACAGATAAGCTGAAGGCTGCTATCAAAGCAACCTGGGCTTCAATAGAGCTCAGCAGCCACAGGCTGACTGCCTCCATGCCACACCACTATGATGCAGTAATTCATGTAAAAAGGAGCCCAGACCAAGTATTGAGAGCATAAATGGACCTTTTTCAGAACTTTTAAACTTTTCAGACGGGCCACATTTCTGTATTGTAAATTGTTTCTTCCAATATTTTGAGTTTGGGATTTCTGATTTCCATGAGCTGCACGCCTTAATCATCAAGATTAAAACAAAAAAAGGCCTGAAGTATTTCACTTTATGTGAAGTGAATCTAGAAAACGCTAGTTTGACTTTTTGAATTATTTTACAGAAATAAATGAACTTTTCCATGATATTCTAATTTTATGAGATACACCTGTAGATGGGTACATTTTGAAAAACTTTACAAAATAATACCACATAAAACTATTAGATGAACTAGATATAATCTAGCTACACTACAGACTACATATAAGAAACACTTTTGTACTACAGTTTGTTTCCAGCTTTGTTGATAATATTGTGAGTGTACTGAGCCATGAACCTGCTGTGTACTGAAACATGAGATTACAGTATTATTACACCCCTGACTTTAAATGACAGAATGATGACAAACAGTATTTACTACATAGTGTATTATTGCCAAAACCTAGTTAGTGAATGCATGTCCAAGTTTATGTTCACCTGGTCCCACAAAGGCTGGTGGTGGAGAACCAACAAAACTAGCAGCTCTTGCTTCTAACGTCTGCTGGACCTGAGAAACAGGAAGACAGAGTGGAAGAAAGAGAGATGGTGTGCACAAAGCCATTTCCTCTGTCAGTAGCAGTATTTGCCATCTGGAGTACATTAATATCCACATACTACAACAATAGTACGAACCTGTCTGTAGGTGTTGGTGCCTATAATGGGTCGCACTACTGGAACTGCCGGGACAGAAAGAGCTACAGGTAGTGCCTCCATAATAGGTGGGCTTCCTGATACTGGTACTGGACCACCAAGAACCTCCTGTTCAAAACTACAAGACAGACACAGAGACAGAATGATTGGGCTGTTTTACCAAAACTGGAGACAACATATTTAAAACTGCATATATCTGATAGAGTTGGGCGATGTCTACAATAAAACATCAGGCTGGACGATGATACTGGGTAGGGTGGGGGGGTCGGGGTGACTTCACTCAGTAAAAACTTAGCATTATGTTACATGTCGCGGACGCGGTGGATATTTTAGAAGCATGGACCAGGTAAAGCAACAGTGAACACAGAGTGCACATGTTGGTTTTGGTTTTTCGATGGCTACGTCATTAATAAGCCGGCATGTGGCGCACCTGCTGCCATGACAACGGATTGAGGATGGAAAACTCCGGGAAAAAAACTAATTCTATGTTTTCAACCACCTCTGTCCACACCAGTGTTTAGCTGCTTATCAGCATTAATCTTGGTCTGTATTAAAACAACTGGAAACACACAGAGAACTGTTACTGAAAATAATTGGTGGCTGTGATTTTTATTTGCACAGAACAAAGTATTTAAATAAAAATACTCAGTCAAAAACTTCCTCTGAGTTTTAAAGCTGAACGCGGACAGCAGCGTTTTCAGACTTCTCTGTTTTAGGTGTTCGATTCCCCTTTTTGCTCTGGACAGCAGGCGGAAATGTAGCAACAGTGCTGCGGGACCAAAGGAAAACGTAGTAGTGTGGATGTAGCCTTAAAAGTCTGCTTTATAATTAGGCTATATATTCCAACAACCACAGTGTGTTTTCACACACAGGTAACTGGCTTCTCACTCACTGCCTCAAAAATTCAATTCATTTGAACTTTATTGACACAATGTTGTACTGGTGTTTACCAGCGCTGCTTCTGTCCTCTCTGTGCGGTTGTTTTGCCGAGAGTGGAGCTTAGTGATTCCTCCGCACACACAGACACACACACAGACAGCAAGAGCGAACTTCAACAAACTCCCAGAAGTGCAACCACATCTACAGATGCAAGGTACCAGCTCGTTTTAACATTTTGGGGCTTTGTGGGAGGAATCAGAAATGCAAAAAAATAAAAAGCTACGTCCAGGCTAGCTTTGTAAACCAATGTGAGAGAAGCCTCTGTCAGACCCACTTATGCCATGTGTTTACCAGTATCTTGAGGCCATCAAGTAATAACCAATTTTATAGGGGACAATAGCTGTACTGCACCAATGTGTTCATTTTGAATCTTTCTTTATTAAATAGTTTTATAGTGTTTTAATATCTTACTGTTCCAAAGGCCTACATTTATTCTGAATTGTCCCCAAATATGTCCCATTATTTGCCTCAACAGGCACAGAATTAGTGCACTGTGTCTTTCATGACACCTTGTATCTATAACACAATGTGTTCTGCAACACAGGTAGTTTCTGCCCCCCCACCAAAAAAAAACCTTCAGGGAAACAAGCAAATATTCACAAACTGTCCTAACGGGTGTAAACAGAGCACAAGGTAGCTCAGACTGATATATAGATATCAGTCAGATATATTTGGTGTCTCGGTAGAAGATAATGAGATAATACGGCAACAACCCGACATATGTTTGCTGAGGACATTTAATATGATTCATTTCAAATATTTCCCTAATTTCTATTTAAGAAATGTTTCATTTTCTGTCTGATGTTATTGATATTCCTGTAGAAAGTTGATTTGTTTTGTTTCTCAACCACGACCTTCATCGTGGCTTGTGTATATCCATTCCAAGCTATTTGTACAACTGCTCATTTACAACATAAACTACATGTCAGGTAAAGTAAAGAACACATCACACATTTGCACCTACAAACTGTCCCATCTGCTCCACAGTCACCTCTCATCTGATTTTCCTGCAATACCACAATATTATTTCCTGCCTTGGATTCTTAGGAGTGGAATAATCTACACCTGGTCTGAGATCAGTTGTGTAAATTGTGCAACCTAACATAAATATGTCAACAGTCTGGAAAAAAAGAAAAATGTCTTATGGTGTGAGCAGCAGAGCATCTCAGAGATGTTCAATATCTTGTTGTCTGTGTGGTTTAATTGATTATGGTAATAGTTGCCTATTTTGCAAAATACTGCACCTAAAGGTCTTGGAGGTAGGCCCACCTACAATATAATTTTAAGCTACACTAAGTTAGAATTTAGAATGATGTTGCTTTTGGCCCCTGGACACAGCTGTACTCACAGAGCCATCTCTGCCTCCATCTCCTTCAGCCGCTCCTCTCCTGACTTGAGCGCCATGCTGTAAGACAAACACAGTGATCAAAGACCAGCCAATCACGTCTCAGTCCAGCTAAGTTACTGAACAATGGGACAACTGAATACTTGGACACACCAGATAACGTTAAATAACTTCACTGTGCAAAAGGGCCCACCTAAAACAATATAACCCTGTAAGTAACAATATATCTTTTCATTTCTTCAAGTTATTTAGATGGAAGTAATATGCTCTAGGTTCTAAAGCAATGTAAATCATAACATTTCTACAATCTAACGTTAATGTTTTGCATAATCCCAATCGGAACGTTGTCAATTTAGCATTAGCTAGCACACCTGAAGCTAACCACTAACGTTACCGCTGTGAAATGCGCTTACTGATTTCTACACTACACTACACTTAACGTAGCGTCCTACTACAAAAGAGCAGCTTTAACTTGTAAATGATTATTAACTAGCTACTGTATGAACTGCGGATATAAGTTAACGTTATTACTTTGATGATGCGTTCTTCTTGAAGAAACCGAGTTGTAGTATTCTTCTTCTCCTGCTGCTTATTCTTCTTCTTCTTTGATTTGTTTGACAACCAGCGTTTAGGAGCATTACCGCCACCTACCGGACTGGAGTGTGGAACAGATGATTAGCAGACTAACATATTTGAAATGAAATTAACAAACAAAACAAATTAAAATAAATAAATAAATAAAATACAAAAAAATTGAGAAAACTATATCCTCTCCATTAATCCCCTATCTTTCAGATATTTAATGAAGTGCTTAGATATTCCCCATATTTTATCTCCAAGGAGCTTCTCAACAGTGAACCTACGCTAGGCTTTCTCTTCAACTGCTGCTATTTTCCTCCTCCCCTCCACATAGCTCCTACACTCAACCAGCACATGTTGAATTGTCTCTTAACTATTACATTTTACACAGTGTCCAGCTGGGCGTTTACCTATTTTAAGTGAGTGGTTAAGCCCTGTGTGTCCTATCCTTAGACAGATAATGACCAGCATGATTCTGTATACGGTAAAGATGTCTTCCAGTTTCATTTAGGTCCCAGTATTTTTGCCATATTTTTTTGCATTTGCTCTTTAATGACTGTTTTATCTTCAGATTTACTAAATAAAACTTGCATGTCAACTGACTTTCATTTAAGGGCATGTGTAGCCTGAATTTCCCTCTTTCTCCTGTTGCTCCTCCTTATGCTGCTTCTTCATCTTCCTCTTTAATGGCAACTTGCAACCAGATGGAGCGTTATCGCCACCTACTGTGTGCTAGTTACATATGCCTTAAATTCTTGTGCTGGGTCCAGTTTGTTGTAAATATGTACGGAGGGGTGAACCTTTTTAAAGATGTTCTAGCAGTTGATCCAAAAGCAACACATCCACATTTTAGAACTGATCTATATAATGTAATATAAATATTCCTTATGGCAACTCGATGCTATAACGTGAGAAACAGCATTTCGGAGCCACGCTGCCTCTGAGGGCTCAGTGAGGATTTTTTTTTTTTGAGGACTACTTTGCGTTACTTTTGCATAACCTCGCAATATATTGCGTCCCCTTGCAATATGTTTTGCATTTCCTCACAATACTTCATCCACACACCAAGTAATGAACGAAATGCCGCTTCTCATGGTGTCCAGTGTGCTAAAAACAAAGTCACAATAGCCTATTCAACTTACAAGACAAGACACAAACCAACCAAAAATTAGACATGCTGGCCAGCCAGGTTAAAAGGCCTGTAAGAGCTATTGACAAATCTGTATCTACTGATGGGCCTCATTTGCCAACACTGATAATGACTCCACTGATGACTCCTCCATGCTTGCTATTCACTAGGAATGTCTGTGTTCCAAAAAAACAGCTCCAGCCTTCCTCATTACAATCCAATGGCAGTACAGATTACATCATGATGACTTTCTATGACCTGATGATATATTTTGTAATGTTGTATATACTTGAGTGATCAAAGAATGATCACAAGGGAGGAGTATGTGATGGAAATTTGATATTTTACTGTTTCACCCTGCATGCTTCATCAGAATAGACCAATGTTTCACTGTGTGGTATTTGATTATTTTATTATGTTACAGCTAGGTGAAGTTTTCCATGGAAAAGATGCTCGTTAGAGAGTTTTCTTATCTGACTGTCCTTGATAGGCCTTCATCTCAGGACAGTTGGTCCATACTCCCTTCCTCCCTTGGATAGCTGCGTAATACCCTTACAGTATAAAGTCACCTGTTTCTACACTGGCTCTTGGTCTTACACTCTGCAGACTGCTTGCACTCTGTATGTCTGTCTGACCTTTTGCAAAGAATAAAACCCTTAAAAGACGTCTGGATTGGACTCCAATTTTCATTTCACATGGATTACTGGAACCATGTCCTGTGGTCTGATAAAACAAACTTATTTGGTTCAGATGGTGTCAAGTATGTGTTGCGGCAACCAGGTGAGGAGTAGCCTACAAAGACAAGTGTGTCTTGCCTACAGTCAAGCATTGTGGTGGGAGTGTCCTGGTCAGGGGCTGCACGAGTGCTGCCACCACTGGGGAGCAATAGTTTATTGAGGGAACCATGAATGCCGACATGTATTGTGACATAGTGAAGAAGACCAAGATCCCCTCCTTTTCGGAGACTGGGCAGTAGGGCAGTATTCCAACATGATAACGACCCCAAACACACCTCCATGATGACCACTGCCTTGCTAAAGAAGCTAAGGGCAAAGGTGATGGACTGGCCAAGCATGTCTCCAGACGTAAATCCTATTGAGCATCTGTGGAGCGTCCTCAAATGAAAGATGGAGGAGCACAAGGACTCTAACATCCACCAGATCCATGATGTTGTCTTTGAGGAGTGGAAGAGGACTCCAGTGGCAACCTGTGACGCTCTGGTGAACTCCACGCCCAAGAGGGTTCAATAATGGTGGCCACACAAGATATTGACACTTTGGGCACAATTTGGCCATTTTCACTTATTTACAGGGGTGTCCTCACTTTTGTTGCCAGCAGTTTAGACATTAATGGCTGTGTGATGTGTTATTTTGAGGGGCACAGTAAATTTACACTGTTATACAAGCTGTACACTCACTACTTTACATTGGAGCAAAGTGTCATTTCTTCAGTGTTGTCACATGAAAAGATAGAATCAAATATTTACCAGAAATTGTTGTACTCACTTTTGTGAGATATTGTATCTCTTAAATTCTTGTCCATTTGTACTAAGGCTTCTGGCATTCCGTTGAAGGATAAGGAAACCTATGATTAAATTAATCACTAAAGTGTGATGTTCCATCACTAGTTGCTAACAGTTCATGTAGAGCAAAGGCAGAAAGACCAAAATTCTGGTAGCTGCGTTATGCTGCACCAACAAAAATTCTTTTGGCTCTGTGTGTTTGTCTGACTCGGACTGTTTACTCAGCCCACATACTGTACGAAGCTCATCTGCAAAACACCAATTCAGCGTCACTGATAGCCGAATAGTTTTTTTTAGATTCACAGAGAGCTTCACTACAGCCATACAGTTACATCTCTCATGTCCGAAGGGATGTCACAGGGTTTTCACTTCATTTTTGGGCCTACATGGCACCTTCCATGCAGGCTTTGGTCGGATTCTCTGTTCCAACCTTACCCCCTTGGTTCAGCGCCGACAAAACGTGGTAAAATGTTAGCAAAATGTGTTTTTCGGTGCAAACGGTGGTGCTTCAAACAGACTTTTCTGTTTTGTTTACAGTTATTATTCATTTACCTTTTATCCAAAGCGACTTACAATTGCTAAATATGTCGGAGGTCGCACACCCCTGGAGCAAAGAGGGGATAAGTGTCTTACTCGTGGACACATTGGTATCTCAGTGGATTTGAACCTGGGTCTCTGACACCCAGGGAATGTGTCTTTTTCACTACGCCATCACCACCCGTGTTTACAAACTTATGGCAGCTGATTGGCTAACACCTGAGATCCGCCCACCAAACAGGAGAAAACATACCTTGAAGCCTGATGCGGAACTTTACCGTTGCAAACCGTTTTGAGATTGAACTCGCCCCTCATTTCGTTAAATGCGTGTTTCCTCAACTCCTTTCTCCTCGCGTCTCCTCCTCGATATTGCCTCGATTCTTCTCTCGCATGGTTTCCTTGCGTCTTAGTCTCACCCACCAATGCATGGAGAGATGCAAAGAAACCATGTGAGGAAAGAATTAAACGAGGAAATATGTTTTTAGTGAAATGAGATGTCCGAAGCGCCACGTGAAGCAACGCCCGTTTCTGATGAAGGCGGCAGTTGACCATACTGGATCAGCTGATTGCAACTGTCAGTTGTCATCTGGCTTTAACAGCTGGAGAGACTTTTGATAGATTTTTTCTCTGCACACGTTTACTTTGCTGATACTAATAAAGTCACTTTGTCAGGCTTTCTGAAAGCACATTTGATGCCCTGAGATGAGAACGTGTTGTTATACTGTTTAGCCTACTGTGTCCTGAGCAGCACAGGATCATTTCAAAGAAGCAAGAGGGAAACATGGATGCAATTTAGAGAATTGAGAAGGTCATTTTTCCGGGGCCACAGCCCTGGATGTAACTCAAAAGAACATCAAAAATATTTCCGGTATTAATATGTAATAATCTTTATGACACAGCCTGTCTCGCAGGTTTAATAATAATAGCAATAATATTGCTGCATTTAGTTTGAAGTTCACATAAAGTGACCCTCCCAACCGTTACTCAGCATACCTGCATTTAGAGTGAGAGCAGGCATTGCTCACAGCTTTAGGGCTTGTCAGTCAGTAGTGAATTATTCCTAGAAAAAATTGTAATCAAAACATTTAGGCATAAATGTTGTCGGTTAGTTTCTAGTCAGTGTAATTGCTACACAAACAGTTAACAGTCTGCTGCAAAGTATTGATAGAATAACCTGACCGCAACCGATCACTCTCTCTGCTGTCTCTGTGCCCCTCGGTCTGAGACAACTTTGCTCTGTTTGGACTGTCTCTCTGCTCCAACTTCCATCTGAAGCAGCTGTGAGCTGCACTTTATCAAAGGTGCTGAAGTTAACATCTGTGTGGATTTGTGGTGAGATTTCTGCCAGATCGTTTCGGTTTTCCACCTCTGATGAAGATCAGTGTGCTCATCTCATCAATATGGGACCCAGATGGGCTCTGTACCTGTCAGACCAGACGGTCTAAAGGGGGTAGCAGCCTACTAGCATATCAACAGGGCAATAACGCAGGGTAATACAGCAGAGGGGCAGGTAGATTTTGTTAAAATACAGTATTATGACTTAATTCTCATTAGATTGCAATTTTGTATTTGTAATATTACACTTTTGTGTCAAAGTATAATTCTGCTAATGTCACATGTACAAACACATACAGTATGTGGGAGAGATTTAGAATGTGCAGAAAGTTTTAAACATGAGCAGAAAACCTGCTGAAACACAGGAGCTGTTAAAGTCCAGGAGTGTATAACTGAATTAAAATTAATTAATCTATCACTAAAGTGAAAAGGTGCCACATGGACATTTAAAGAGGTTGCTTCAGTCATGCCTGCTTGTGTGTTGTCTGTGACTCAGCAGGGATGAAGTTAAGCCTAATTACTTCTGCGTCAAATCGACGGCGTACGGGCTACGCAGAGGGTACACAGAGGCTACGCCGTCGCCTGACGTGCACCTCCTCACAAATGTAACTGCACGTCGAGTCGACGCGGACCGTAAGCTCTGTGATTAGTTGGCTGGGTAGGTTCGCAATGCCTCCGAGCCGAGGGGAAGAACCCCAAGCGGCTTGAAGTAACTTTTAGCAGCGGCCAAAACGGCGGCTGTAATACAGTGAATGATATATTTGACCGTCGCAACCTGAGTGAAATGATTCGTTTCACTATCAGAATGTGATACATTCGCTCTGTAACATTTGAAAAGGCTACACCTGCTGCACGTTTACAATTTTACGCCAATTTACGTTAGCGGAGCGCTAAACTGGAAGTTAGCCTGCTCGGTGGAAGCTGCAGCGCTACTGCCGACTAGCGTTTGGGGATGTATTCGCAGAATGACAGACAGACCTACGCAGGAGTATAAATCGGCCTTTAAGTGGGAAAAGTTGATGTAGGAGAAACATCAATACAGAATGTTTGTCACCTGAATTTTCTGTATCCTTATATGTAATAAAGACATTTCCTCAATAAATTGGTGCTGAAAAAATTCACCATAACGCAGCCAATGAAGTGCTGAGAACATGAAAACATGAAAGATTGCTGGGCTGGGCTAAGTCCCCCAATGTTTCAAGAGCCTGGAAACGCCCCTGCTCATCCCTAAAATCCCCTTCCAAGTGCCCCTTCCCCTTCGAAAATCTCCAAATATTGTTTTCTATTGAACGTCAACCTAAATCCAATAGCAACTAACGGCCCTTCATAGACCTACTGTGGTTTTAAGGGGTTTAAGTGGAGGCTAGTTACGCCCCCTGGCGCACCTTGGTCTACAGGCCACAGTCACGAGTCACGTGACCGGCTGACGTACATAAGAACTGTAGGTCCACAGGTCAGGCTCTGCCCAGGCTGCACAAACGTAGGCTGCGCTGCTACAAGTTGTTTCTATCGCCTTTGCCGCGCAAGAAGCAGCATTATGCTCCGGAGCGTGTTTTCTCATAGGGCCATTCCCAGACTGAGCCGACTGTCAGGGTGCCATTACTCTGCGGCCACCATCCCAGCACCCAACACCCAGCCCGAGGTCCACTATAACAAGGTAACGTTATAGTTCAGCCCGTTTGTCAAACGTGCTTACGTAATGTCCGATTATCCAACAAGTGTGTTACAGCGCTGCGAAACGCCAACGAACTATGTCAACAATGTACAGGTCTGTCACTGCGCCACTGGTAATATACGACCACCCGTGCTGCTGCTAAAACCACAAGTGAAAACGTGCAAGAGCTGAGGTCCAGAATCCAGACGCACCAACTTTGTTTCACCACTTCCTGATAATGTTATGGTGTGCTGCTGCATGGTTTGTTAAAGAGCAGTGAGGTGACAAGAAAGTCAGAAAGACTCTGTAAGCAGTCCAGACACCTATAGCAAAATCCTAAGAGGAAGAGAAGTTTACACTGTAAAGGTGCTTTCACTCTGAATTTAATATTCGCCTCGCTTTACTCGCGCGAGTTTGACCGCTGGACATTTTGAGTGTCCACACACGTAAGGTTTAATGTTAATTTTTATTAGTGCGTCCATGTCATTTTAATGATATAACGTGATGAACTGGCCATTTCAGCATGGTGTTTACAGACTGCTCTGCTGCGTCAGCAAACCACTGCGTCGATCAAGACACCCCCGAAGTTAGCTTCCGCTTCGCAGCTTCCCATTCCAAGTTTTTTTAAAACCTTTATTTAATAATCAAAATCAAGCCATTACAAATTTATATTGGGAACAAATACATACAGTAGCCTATCAATCCAGCTTAAGCGAATAAAAAAACAAAAAACAACCAAATATAAATAACTTCAGAAAGGAAAAGGAAAAAATACACACAGATGTCTAGTCAGTAATCAGTATGTGTATGATTTTGAGAACATTCAAGGATTGTTTTGTTTTTATAAATTTCAAAGCTTTCATATACAGTATTATCTCCTATTATAAAAAACAAACAGAGGTCTTTTATAGCCGTATTCTAACGTTGGTTTTGTTTTACGGCCTTGCATGTAATCCCTTTATGCAGCAATGACAAGCTTCTTGTTCGAATAATGCTCGTGTGTGCCATGCTATCAATGAGGAGCCACATTTTCTGATGCTGATAGCAAGCACATGTGTTGTGGTCAGTTGCTTTTAGCCTCTGTGATATAAAATGGTCTGTATCCAACAAACTGTCTGTAATGTTTCATCCTGGAGTCTTTCCAGTAGTCACTGTAGAGGTCTCATAAAGACTTTATGAAAACACATCACTGTCTCTTGATTACTCTGCCAACAGTGTCTTTCTTTAGCAAGAACTTACCATGTTTACATCGTGGGCTTCACAGGGGTCTTTAATGGGTTCCTTCAGATTAATAAAGTTGTCTGTGGAATTGCCCAGATAAAATCAAGATATAGTGTCACACCACAGGACATGGTTTTCAGTGACAAAATGCATCAAGATCCTACACTTTTAGAAATATATGGATGAAAAAATGATTGCCATTCACTAAAATTTACACTTGCAACATTATGCCTGAGGTATTTATCAACATTTTTATGCTTGTCATTTTATTTTTATAAAAGTTAGAATTTATTGAGCCATGCTTGAGACAGTCACACCATAGGATAATTTTGACATTTGTGGCTTGGGGGCTGCTTTGTTGAAGGTCACTTCCTGTTGCCAGCAGGTGCTATGATGATGAGGGAATATTGGCATATAGATGTGTTTAGGGTGGGACTGTTATCAAACATGTAAAGTTTGGTACAGATTTGATCATGTACAGTCAAGTTACAACAACTTCCCATTTAATTGGGAAGCATAGAAGTTTGCTGCCATGCCATGGACAAGTTACACAAAAACTCACAAGCTTCACACCAGGGCATCATCAATGTCTTCAGGCTCATCTGAGACCTCATCTGAGGTTTTGAGGTGGATGTGACCAACCTGCTAGGAGTAGTCAGTGTAAATTTGCTGTCCCCTCAAAATAACACATCACACAGCATAAATGTCTAAATTGCTGGCAACAAAAGTGAGGACACCCCTAAGTATTTTAAAAGTTTTGTTTGATCACACACATATAATTCCATACATTTTAATTTTCCAGCTGTTTATCAACAACCAGTGGCAGGATGCAGTGAGTGGGAAAACTTTCCCTACGATCAATCCATCAACCGGTGAAGTCATCTGTCAAGTTGCAGAGGCTGATGAGGTAAACAAACTCTCTACATACAGGCATTTGGGGTCAAATTTACTGGAACTGGAAAGTAACATTAAGCTGAGATGGAAGTCCACAGGAAAAGCTGCAAAAAGATTGGTAGATTGGACAGTATACACTGAAGTTACAGCAACTTCCTGGTTCATGGTAAATAATGTGTTGTTTTAAGACTTTTCTCCCCAAATTCAAGGTGGATCTGGTTAATGCTGCAAGGAGGAGTATCTCAAAGTATAAAAGGATTATTATTATTATTATTATTATTATTATTATTATTATTATTATTATTATGTACAGGATCTTTCATACATAAAATGAAGCTCAAAGTGCTTTACAGCACAAGCACTTAAACAAGCAAAAAATAAGTAAATAAATAAAACATACAACACAGCAGCATGTATATAAGCCACAAGCACAAAACAAAGGTATTAAAACTAGAAAAGGGTAGCAGACAGGGTTATAAGATGAATTAAATACATAAATAAAAATGTGTGTAATCAGATAAAAGCAAAAGCATAAAAGTTCATTCAATTTTCAATTCATTCAATTTTATTTATATAGCGCCAAATCACAACAACAGTTATCTCACAGCGCTTTTCATAAAGAGCAGGTCTAGACCATACTCTACTCATCATACTCTAAAAGTAGGTCTAGAGCTACTTTTTAAAACCATCTAGAGAGGTAGCTTGAGGTAGCTTCTTTTATTTGTAATGGGACTTTGTTGCAAGCCTTTGGTGCACAATAAGAGAATGCTGCAGAGAGAGAGAAGCTAGCTAAACCATGAAAACCAAAACAAGTAAAATCAACTCCAAATGCTACAGGAAGCCAGTGGAGAGCAGCAAAAACTGGAGTGATGTGTTCTCTCATTCCAGTTTTTAGTTAAAACTCTTGCTGCTGCATTTGAATTAGTGCATTAAAAACAAAAGCATGTAACAACTTTTAGGCATCTTCCAAGGCATGGTAGGGTGTAACTCGGGCAATGTTTGTAGCTAGCATGCTCGTTACGTGCTTGCTAATAACTTTTTTTAAGCTGGGTCTCCGATATGAACAGCGGTGTGTTGGATAGATTTGTGTTGCAGTGTTCATGAGGGAGAGAGAGCGAGAGAGAGGAACAGGTGAGTGAGAAAGAGAGGGACGAGCGAGAAGATGTGCTGTGTGAATGCGCTACAAACTGTGCAATCAAATACAATTTTATAATATTTTATTTGCATTTTCAAATTAAACAAACAAACAAATAAACAGGGCTCAGATGTAGCTATTGCCAGTTGTTTACAGTCATATTCAAGACAGCAGTAGGAGGAAAGGCTGTTAATACAGGAACACAATTAGGTTACTGTAATTTAGCTTTTTCAAAATGAGTTAAAAATGGGTTCCAAGAACAGAAAAATGTGTCCATTTGATTAGTGCGGAGTTTCTCCATTTGTATTATGGATAGCATATCAATGACCCATACCTGAAAGGAAGGAGGAGTGGGAGACTTCCATTCCTTCAATATCAGTCTCTTGACTATCATTCCCAGTTCCAATGGTTGCCGCATTATAGTTGGCATTGTCTTTGTTATTTGTGAGTAGCCAAAAATAGCAAGTCCAGCCTCGGGTTGAAGGGGCCGCTGATATGCTTTGGAGTACCAGTCAAATATTCTAGACCAAAAGCTTGCCAGTGAAGAGCAGGCCTAAAAAGCACGGGACAGTGTACCCTCTGACATATTACATCTGTCACACACTGGGGAAACTGATGGATATATTCTATGCAATCTGACTTTGGAATCAAATACAATTTTTAAATAGGCCTAGTAAAAACAAAAAAACACAAATCAATCTGTGGCGGTCAGCGTTGATATCGGGGCGGGCCGATACAAATAAATGAACGTATGGGAAACACTGTGTGATTTAAAACTAGGGTTGCAAATTGTATACATTTTACTTGATCGATCAGTGGTCACGTCAACGATCAATCAATGATTAATCGTAATTAAAAAAACTAACATAATGCTATACCAAACAACAGCAAATTGTGTTTTTCCTCAAAGCTTTATTTCCTCAGGAACATAGGCTATTGCATATTCTCTGACAGCGTGCAAAGCCTATTCATCATACTGTAAAATGACAGAGGTCGAGAGATCAATGAGTACATGCAGAGCCCGCTAATAAGAAAAAAATCTCTGCTAACATTAACCATAGTCTTGTAAGAAAGGCTCTCAAAATCAACCACATGTAACGAACAAATACAGCCTTATTATATCTCAGACTCACTGCGTCCCGATTTCTTCCTACTTGTTCTTGTTGAGGAAAATTAGCATGTCAACATGGTCAGGTGTCAGACGGGAGCGCAGCCTGGTTACAATCTGTCCCGCGGTTGAAAACACATGCTCGGATGGTACTGATGTTGCGGGTATGCAGAGGTACTGGCGGGCTAGCTTTGCCAGTCTGGGAAATCTCCCCGTGTTAACTTTCCACCAGTCTGTTGGCTTTGTATCCAGGGGTGGGGGAATGTCCCGTAAAAAGTGAATGATCCCATACAATACTTCTCTTTGCCCGCTTCATTTTCCAAAGTTGCCGCTGTCTTCTAATCCCCAAGATGGATGTCTAAGGTGCCTAGTTAAAGTTCTATTACGCCCTCTGTCTGCGCTTTATTGAAACGTGCTTTGAAAAAAAAAACATTCTAGAATCACATGTAATAGGATATACACATTTATATTCTTTATTTATTTCTTCTTAACGATCAATTAATCGATCCTCGATTAATCATTACCATCCCTATTTAAAACTCAACTTGTGGTCAATAAGAACAACCACTCTTTTCCCATACAGACAGAAATTTCAATCTATTAGAACTAATTTGTTTTTCTGTCTTCTACTACTGCTACTACAAGAATTTTGGTCTTGTCGTCATTTAGTTTTAGAAAATTTTGACTCATCCAGTGTATAATGGAAGACAGACATTCGAGAGCTTTGGGGTTGTCTGGTACATCAGATAAATATAGTAGGGCTGACCCCGAATAGTCGAAGACTTGATGCTTCGAGGGCTGGGGCGATTCGTCTACTTAATCGATTACGTAAATACGCTGACGTCGACTTGCATGACGTTCATCATTAAGTGTTGCTGCATCAGGTGTTAGTGGGATCCGACATGTACATACTCCTGCATCCTTTGCACTCTGCTCACTGAACTATTTGTCAATATGTCTACATTGTTTTTGTTCATAGTGTGTATATTTGTGTTGTCTACGCTGAAGTCTGTCTGATTTTATTTTATTATTGCGATATTTTATTATTGTATGAGTAAGCACATCGTGAGCAATGTACAATCCTGAGTCATATTCCTCGTATGTGTACACATTCCTGGCAATATAGCTGATTCTGATTATAAAGTTTTAAGTAAAGTAGCCAAATTAATGTTATTGTTATTATTATCACAACACATTAGTGACCTGGAAATTTGATTCACTTTAAGATATGCTGCTATTGTGATTATTCGAATGTGCTTCATGAAGAATGATTGAATAAAATAATGATTTATTGATTAGATATGTTTTTGATATTTAACATACCATACCATAATAGGCAACTGTTTTTCTTTAAAATGCATAAATTTAGTCATTAGATTAATCGACTAATCGAAAAAATAATCGTTAAATTAATCAATAATCATTATGTACAGCCTTAGAAGCTTTGAAGGGCGGAGCCTGATTCGACTGTCAATCTCACAGTCGAAGCTTTGCTGCAAAGCAAGGATCACGAAATTGGGGTGCTCAACGTCTAATTTTACATTTACATAGAAAAGCCAGTTCTCTCCCAATATATTCATATACTGTCTATTAATATATACATTTAAATGTTTAATGCTGTAGATAAACATATTAAAAGAAAAAAGGGTTTAATAAATGTTTTAAATTGTGTGAATAAAATACAAAATTGTAACCCTAACCCTGGGGCGTCAGAGCGCATGTGTAGGCGTGTATTCATGTACTGGCAGAAGAAAAACACTTGCTGTTGAAAAGGAGCCCTAGCTTCACTGGTATTGTGCCTAGTTGTCAGCACCTTGCGGGACTTTTGTATCATTTATCATTTATTGATGAACCACAAAAAGAATATTGTCGTGTTTAGATAGCAGGCTATTTGAAATAGACCTGCGAGGAACCGCACTGTGCATGTACAGTTAATTGTGGGCCACACAGCATGCACACAAAACTAAGCACAAGACTGGTGAATGGCAGGTGAGGAGTCAAAACATTATCAACAATAAGCCTCAGTTTATATTAGTTTTAATGAATAGAGAATGCAACTCTGCAGCTTCTAAAGATTAAAGCGGAGCTACCATGTGTTACCCCCCCACCACCAATCACTGCGCACTAAAATACACATGATTTGACTATCAATTGACTATAGGCAAGACTTGACAATTCTGATTCTACTATGTAAATTCTTAGTCAGGGACAGCCCTATAATAAAGCTGTGTGTCGTCTGCATAAAAGTTCAGTGGTAGTATGTACAGACAAAACAACAAATGTCCAAGAATGGAACCCTTGTGGAATACCTGAAAGGATGTCGAGTTTATCTGAGAAATGTTCAGCAAGACTTACTAAATAACTTCTGCCACTCAGAAGTGTATGGAACCATGATAGGGCAGTGCCAGAGATACCAACCCTGTTCTCAAGTCAAGCTAAAAGAATATTATAGTCAACTGTGTCAAAGGCAGCTATCAAATCAAGGAGTACGAGGATGGAAATGTTTTTAGAATCACAGCTCACCTTGAGTTCATTGACAACATTTACATGTGCTGTTTCTTTCCTATGTCCCTTTTTGAAACCAGACTGAAATTTATTGTGTATCTTTATTCTAATGTAAAAACATATCTTCATATCTATGTTCATGCACTACCTTTTCCAGAATCTTACTAAAAATGGCAGATTAGAGATAGGCCAGTAGTCACTTAGCACCACGGGCCTGACTAAGGTTGTTTTATATGAATCAGAGAAAATACTAGACTCTAGAGAGCAATTTACAATGTCTGATACATCGTCATTTAAACAATCTTAAGACCTCTTTAAAACGTGGTAGGGACTAGGGCTGGGTATTGTTCGATATCGATACGATACCTCAACTTCGATACCGTTTCCTAAACAATACCTTTTTTGATACCAATTTTATTTTCAACAAACAGAGAACCATTGTTGTTTGTTTAAAGTAACTTAACACATCATCATTAATAGTTTATTTTAATAATTGTTCCTTTGAAAAATGCTCCTGCTTGTCAAAACCAAGACATATTTTCAATGTAACATAGGCCTATATTGTGTTTTTGTTGTTTTTATTCTTCTTTCTTTAGATTTTATGTCATTTCATTGTTTATTAATTATATATTTTTACATTTATTTTTACTTTTTTATTGTTTATATGTGAATTTGTGCTCTGGCAACATTGCAGCCTAAACATTCATGGCAATACGCCTGAGAGATCATCTCATGGAAACAAGTTTCTGCCACTACATATCAAAGTTTCCTCCTCACTAGTAGAAGAGGTGGCCAGGCAACAACTATCACAATAGAAAATAAACTCAGCCGTGCGTATCTTTAAATCCACTGCAGCAAAGTTGCAGACATCAGCCCAAGGATCGGTATATGATGTCACTATCACACGGAAGCGCTTCATACGTCACTTACTGATCCTTGGGAAAATGTAGCATGTGTGGAAGCTACCGCGCGCTACTCTGTCAATAAAAGAGCTTTGATTTATTCAGAAAACAGCGACGCTGCCACCAAGCTACTGAGAAATGTAGGTAAACTAGTAACGGTGCTACTTGTAGCGACGCTGCTGCCCAACGCTGCTCGTACGGTGGGCGTGTTGAAGCAGACTCTTTGGTGGCAGCAGGGCGCTGAGACGATGATGCACCGGCTCTGTCTTGTTGCAGCAAAGACGGAGCAACTTTCTGCTCAAAAGTTTATTCCATGCAAAGTCAAGGGCTTCACCAGGTTTGTTGAGTCGTTGCTCTTGGCAGCGATTATCTTACGTTGGAAATATTGCATCGCGCCACACTTTTGATTTTTTTTCCCCACATCTTTTACATCCACGAGCCACGTCTGTCCGTAACTGGCGTGAACTAGTGTTTACATCACCACAGCCAATTACAATCACTTTTAGGCCCTGTCCCAATACCTCCCCTTCCCCTAGATTTCTGCCCTAACCCTCGTTTTTGCGCGTTCTCGTGTAGGGGTAGGGTGTCCCAATACCTTAGGGAGCAAGGGGGAGTGCTAATCTTCCCTTAAAATCAACCCTCAAAACGTAGTGAGGTCCGATGCAGGCTCAAAACGACGTGGGAGATGAAATTACCCCAAAATTATAAGTATATTTTCGCAAATAAGCATTTTAAAATGTCGAAATATGTTGGAATATGTTAGTTTGATGCACATCCAATGGACTGAGTTTTGAACACTAATGTTACAAAATATTTCACGAACATATTTCATTTCATCTGCCGATGTTAATGATATCTGCCGACTGCTTCGAGAGAGTCTGCCCATCAAATATACATTTGATCTGGGTTACGTTAGTTAACTTTATTGTCGATATCGGGTTCCAATGATTAACTTCTAAAAGACGTTAACGTGAGGTAAAACTATTAAAAACGAGCCGCATTCGTCTAACGCATCATCGTTCCCATCACAGCGTACTGTCATCTCTCCATAAACCCAAACTTCAGAATCAGCACTGAACACAATCGGTGATTGTTGTAAAGTGCAGTGTCTGTTGTTTCGAAATTACGAAAACTTGCCCTGTTCCCATGGCAGCGCGCCCGGAAACAGACTGCAACTAGACAAGCAAACTTTACTTTGGGTTTGGTATGCACGTCCAAACGATCAAATACACACAAAAATACGTCGGCGAATGCGTCTTCTGTTTTCCACATGTCTTCTCTGTTGATTGATCAGACGTAGATAAACCAACACAGCCCACACAACAGGCAACACAACCACTGGACCCGGCATTTTCCTTTGAATGAAAATAGTAGTAGGCTACTACCGGTAGATACCGCCGACGCTGCGCTGCGTGACGTGGTGGGCACGTTCAGCCACGCAAATTTGCATATAGTGGTGTCCCATTTCATAGGGAAAGATCTTCACCCCACTTCCCTCGTCGAGGGGACTTTACTGTCGAGGGCACTCAAAACCAAGTGGAAGTTTTAAGGGGGGAGAAATGGGACAGGGCCTTAGATGTGGGCACATCAAGAATGCTGCATGCTTATTGGCTCATTGGCGTTAACAAGAACCTTCAGGTATCAAACTTTGGTACCGAAAGACAAGGCATTTTTCGATACTCGATGGTACTGAGGTAATTCGGTCAGTGCCTAAAAAGTACTGAATTCAATACCCAGCCCTAGTAGGGACTGTATTTAAGGGGCAGGTAGGTGATTTCATCTACATGATGGCTTTATGGATATCTGCTCCACGGATTCTGCAGGAATTAAAGTTACCCTGAGAGGTGTTGAGGGTTTACAACTACTTGGGTTAATAGTATTATTAATAATTACAGTTTGGATGTTGATTATCTTTATTATCTTTAAAAATTAATTATGCAAACTTGTCACAATTTAACTTAGACGTTGGACATGGCTGGGCAAGAGACTGGGGGGATTTATGCCACGATTAGCTTGAACTTTTGGGTTGTTGCTGTTTTCGTTGATGAGGCCAGAGAAATGTCTTGCACAACGCAGTGTTTTCTAACAGCTACAAAGCTTTTAAGGGCGTCTCCATTGACTGTAAGATTGCTCTTTCTCCCCACTACCTCTGTTCTATGGCACTCTTTCTTCAGCATATGTGTATGTTCATTCTTTCAAGGAATAACAATGGACTGGCATTTCTTCTTGGTTTTCAGAGGGGCAACAATTTTGAGGGCCGATTGTAGTTTGAAGTTGAAATGCTTCACTTTATCATGCACTTAGGTAACGGCAGAGAAGGGTAGGGAGTGCAGGTGTTTTGCAAACTCAATGTCTGATAAAAATACCTTTTAATAATCATATTAATCTCTGTGATTTTAGCAGGGTAAGAAACAGTCATGTTAAAAAACAAACAGTAGTGATCTGATAAACCAGTGTCAACAATTCTATCAATGGTATTGTTCAGTCCTCTGGACATTGCCAAATCTAGGGTGTGGCCACATTTGTGTGTTGGCCCAACGACATGGTGAATAAAATCAAAGTAGAGTAAAATCTGTAAAAAGTCCTTAGTCTTGCTATCAGAGAAATTATCAACATGCAAATTCTGGTGCCCATAGATATGAATAAGATATGCAGGCTTTCATAATTAATAAAATATAGACATTAGTTCTGATATTTCATGTATAAATGAAGCTGTGTGCTTGGTCGACCAATAGATGGTGAGTAGTAAGATGGAAGAATCGTTATTGAGTAAGATTGTCTGGTATTCAAAAGATGAGAAACTGCCAAGTTGTAAATGCTTACATTTGAAGATATCTGAAAGAACTGCTGCCAGCCCTCCTCCCTTCTTCACATCTAGTATAGTGTGAATAAAGTTGTAATTAGGAGGAGATGCCTTGGAAAAAAGGGAAGCGGCATCAGGCCCAGGTTTCTGTTAAGAAACGAAAAAAAAAATCAGCTCTCTTTTCATCACAGCGGGGGCAGTAAAGCGAGTGCAATACCGCCCCCGCTGCTCCGATTCTCCAGCCAGTCTCCTGCTCCAACCTCCCCACTCTCTGGTTCTGCTTTCTCAACAGGGGAACCACCACCCAGTCTGCCACTCCTTGGGGACTGTACCCGACTTCCACGCAATGTTAAAGAGACGTGTCATTCAAGACAGCCCCTCCACACCCAAAGCTTTTAGCATTTCTGGGTGGATCTCATCAATCCCTGGGGCTTTGCCACTGTGGAGTTGTTTGACTACCTCAGTGACTTCCTCCAGAGAAATTGATGTGAAACCTCCATCAGCCTCCAGCTCTGCCTCTACTAGAGAGGGCGTGTCAGTCAGATTTAGGAGTTCTCAAAGTGTTCCTTCCACGGCCGAATTACCTCCCCAGTTGAGGTCAACAGGGTCCCATCATTACTGTACACAGCTTGGACAATTCCCCGCTTCCCCCTCGTGAAATGGTGAACAGTTCTCCAGAAGCACGACTGAAAGCCCTTCTCCATGTCTTCTCCGAACGTCTCCCACACCCGCTACTTTGCATCTACCACAGCAGAGGCTGCAGCCCTTTGGGCCTGTTGGTACCTTGCAACCGCCTTTGGAGTCCTCCGAGATAACAAATAGACAGCAATAGAGGCTTTGAACATTGCCCACTCATGTTCAATGTCTCCAACCTCCACAGGGATGCCAGAAAAGCACCGCCGGAGGTTTGAGTTGAAGATCTCACGGACAGGGGGCCTCCTCCAGACATTCCCAGTTCACCCACACTACCCGTTTGGGCTTACTGGGTCTGTCTTTTCCCACCCCTTGACCCAACAGTTGACAGCTCCGCCCCTCTTTTCACCCGAGTGTCCGAAACATGCGGCCTTAAATCAGATGAAACGATTATAAAATCAATCTACGGCCTAGGGTGCTCTGGAACCACATACACTTATGAGCATCCTTATGTTATGCAATCCATAACTAGCACAGAAGTCTAACAACAAACACCCACTCGGGTTCAGATCAGGGAGGCCATTCCTCCAGATCACGCCTATTCAGGTATCGCCTTCAATGCCCACATGCGCGTTGAAGTCTCCCAGCAGAACTATGGAGTCCCCTACTGGAGCCCCATACACAGGCCCGGATTGGCCCTCTGGCAATTCTGGCAGATGCCAGAAGGGCTGGTGTGATTTTCTATTGTTTTGGGCCGAGCTGACCACGTTGCTGCACCTGACCTATCCATAGAGAGATGGGCCGGCCCATATTTATAGGGGGGTTTCTCCCCCTACTGGCAAGTGATATGGCAGGACCGGCAGAAAGTGAGAGGCAGAGGCCCTCCCCTCTGCCCAAAGTAATATGCTCAACGTCAAGAGCACGCAACAAACATAAAAAAGCGGGGAAAGAGTAAAACAAACCTTGCTAGCATCTCAGTAGCCGATCTGCAGGTAAAATGGACAAAAAGACGAACTTTGTGAAAGTAAAGGGTGGTGCAGAAAAAATAAGGGACAAAAAACGCAAATGTCTTGAGGCCCAAGCTGAAAAATGTCCCAAGATAAAAATGTTTTTCCCACCACAGTCAGCTCAAAATAGTGCTAACATTGTCAGTGTCAGCCAGGCACAGGAAGCTGACGGTAGCCAGTTACTTTTATCAAGCGCTAGCAGTAGTTGTAGCAATGTTACACCCACTGTTGGGGGCCTTGAGCTTGAGCAGCAGACTGCTGCTATCTCCCCGACAAGGAACAGCAGTAGCCATGAGGTGGTGGCTGACAATGTTGCTGAAGAGTTGGATGGAGGAACTGCACAAGCTAACTCTACAGAAGTAGGTGACGATGTTATTGTTAGCACAAGTAACGTGACGGGACAGGGAGATTTAATAAGGTAGGACGTGCTTCTTTCTATCATTATTCTATTGTGATTTGGTCATGGTGCTTTTTCTTTCTTAAGCAGTTGTGTTGTGTGCTGGCCGCGTCCATGCTCGTGTGTGTGTTTGTGTGTGTGCATGTGTGTGTGTGCACGTGTGTTTTTGGCCGCTGTGCCATGCTCGGGTGTGCGTGTGAATGTGTACGGACTAAAGTCTATGCGCCTCGGTCTTATATCATGACGTGTGAAAGTCATTGCTGCCTTATGGTGTCTCAGTGGGAAAAATGTTCAGATTCCGGGGATGTTTTTTTATAACGTTATCAATTAGTTGGGCCGGTGAAAACCACAAATGCCAGGGCCGAATTTTGGTCCCAATCCGGGCCTGCCCATACAGAACTCCATTCAGGGTCTCCAAGAAGGGCGAAACTACCCAAAGGCGTAGGAGGCGACCCTGTCGTTCACTGGAGTAAACTCCAACGTAGCGGCGCTCAGCCGGGACTTGTATCCCCACACCTGCCTGACCCCTCACACCTTGAGCAATTACAGTGAAGAACCAAGACTGTGCGTGGAGGTCAGCCCCACCAGATCTAACTGGTAGCGCTCCCACACAAGTTCCGGCTCCTTCCCCCACAGAGAGGTAACGTTCCACGTCCCCAGGGCCAGCCTCTGTCGCCCGGGTCTGGTCCATCAAGGCCTCTGACCCAGATGTTCCGATGGATGGTGGGTCCAAAGGAGAGAGGGGTAAAACATTGCTTTTTCGGTGGCAAACCCGGCCAACCGGGCGCTCAGCGGCGACCCTTCCCCCAGGCGTTGGGCTTCGTCCGGGCAGGGTCTCTCCTTCTCTTCCTTATTGTTTCATCAGGCATCTTTATGAACCATTCTCAGTCTGGCCCCTCACCTGGAACCACTTAGCCTTGGGAGACCCTACCAGGAGCACTAGGCTCCAGACAACACAGCCTCCAGGCTCACTACGGCACGCAAACCTCTCCACCATGATGATGGTTTCCGGTTTATTATTCCATCAACAAAAAATCCCATAATCACCCAAGGCAGAGATTCAGGAGGCATGATTATTTGGTATAAATCAGAACTGAGTCAGTCCATCAGTTGAAAAAGACAAATATTATATATGGCTGAATTAACAAAAAGACGCTTTGTGCTGAGTAACATGTCTATATGTGTACAACCTATACACAGTACCACCAGAATCCCCCTACTACAACCCAAACCTTTTTTTAATTATTGAGGAGGAGATTAACCATTATAAAACCATGGGAAATATTTTGATCTCTGGGGACTTGAACACTCCAACAGGGGAAAGAGCTGACACTATGAACACCCAGGGAGACAAACACTTGGAGGCACTTGCTTCCCCCTCCCTGAATGTTGTTGTGTTTGTGATAACATCACTAATACAATGGGTATGCAGCCCCCTCACACACCTCTCACAGCAAAATCACAATCTATTTTAAAAGGCCGCAGTCTAATTATGGAGTACCCAGTGCCTAGTCTCATATAGATGGACTCCAGACAGTGTGGGAGCGTAACAAGAGGCACTGGAAAATCAAAAAATACATTTTTTATTTCTAACTGAAACATCTCCTCATAATAATTCTGGTATAACATCCACTGCAGACAAAATGAATAAAATGTTCAATCATTTGGCTTTGTCTAATTTGAAAGCCTCCAAACCAAAATCTGAACAAAGTGCGCATGTGTAGGCGTAGCTCGTATGTGTGTAGTGGCAGAAGAGGAACACTTGCTGAAGAGACGGAGCCCCAACCTCACTGGTATTGTGTCAAGTTGTCCACAGCTCGCGGGACGTTCTGATCATTTATCACCATTGATGAACTAGGAGGTAGAGCGGGTTGCCTGTTATTCAAAACATTGGTGGTTCAATCCCCAGCTCCACCAGGCTGCATGTCGAAGTGTCCTTGGGCAAGATACTGAACCCGGAATTGCTCCTGGTGGCTGTTCCACCAGTGTATAAATGTGTGAATGGTGAATGCAGATGTAGTGCAAAAGTACAGTAGTGAGTGGTCGCAAAGACTAGAAAGGCGCTATACAAATACGGAGCATTTACATTTAACATTTAAATAGTACTTGAAATAGACATGTGAGAAACTGCGACCTGCATGCAGTTGTCGACCGAACGACATGCACGCAAAACTCCCTGCACACATGATTCTACTATCACTATATTATAGTCGGGGACAGCCCTAACCATAATATTTGCATAAATGCCAAATTGGTTTCTAATTTCTTGCCAAAATGCCACTCAACAGACCATATATTTACCCTCCAGACTTTACTTGGTCAATAATTAAAAAAGTTAGGTATGTATCTGTATTGTTGACTTCAAAAAAGCCTTTGTTTGGCACGAGGTCCTTTTGTATAGGCTACTTGAAAGTGGCATTGGAGGAAAAACATATGATTTGATTAATAACATGTATACAAAAAGCAAATGTGCTATACAAATTGGAAACAAACAAACCGAGTTCTTCTCACAGGGCAGAGGAGTGAGGCAGGGGTAGAATCTCAGTCTATTGCTCTTCAATCTAAATATCAATGAATTAGTGAACCAATTACAGAGGTCCACAGCACCTGAACTCATCCTGAACTACACAGAGATCAGAGGTTTGCTGTATACAGGTGACTTAGTGTTGCTTTGACCTACTAAAGAAGGTTTGCAGCAGCACCTTAATCTCCTGCAGAGACTCCGTCAGACCTGGGCCATGACAGTAAACACAACAAAGACTAAGACAATGATCTTTCAGAAGCAATCATGGTAAAAGACACAACATGGCTGTGAAAGATCTGAGAGACAAAGCAACTTGAACTTTCTGTACAATAAAAAGAAATTAGATTCCAATTGAAATTTGGCAACAACAAAAAAATCCAATTTTTAGTAGATCCAATAATTGGCAGCAAAATTAGCGGACCAAAACTAAATAATGAATTTGACAAATGGGACAAAAAAAATGGGTGCATAGCATCAAATAATCTGTGCAGAGCAGAGCTTGGCCCAAACCCATCACAGGTCCGTGAGTAAACTCTCTCATCTTGTTGATCTATATTTTCATCTTCAGTTATTGCCACCTTCACTTTGTCCCGTCAGGTTACAGCTAAAAAAACGTAGCTCCCCTATTTAAAAATCAAATGTAATCGGCTATAGAAGAATTACAGACTTTATTATTCATTAGGGAATTTTCAGTCTGATAAATGATAAATGAGCTGCACTGAATAAAATGTAATATGGATAAAGTATTGACTCCTTCCTCCCCTCCTGTTTTTTTAGATAAATGGGACCCTGTTGGCATGCATTCGTGTTTCTAGCACCACTGGATTAAAATGGAGGTTCTGCTCCTTTTTTACCTGTTGCTATGGTGAATCCCAGTATCGGAGCTCATTGATAATGACCTTTTCTTCATACCAACGCACGCGCTTCCATCAGGTTCAGCATACTCAGTGTTGATTGAACTATTTCTGATCAGCTGTTCTGGAACCGAAATCCCACCTCATCATGTCAGTTGAACTGTCCTGACACGATGGAACATGGACAGTAAGGATACCAACACTACAGTCACTGAAAAACATTTCAGAGTCAATGCACAATTTCAAAATTAAAATATGTGAACTACGGGTCATTTCATAACTTTCAAACTGAACATATTTATTCTAGAAATAAACTAACTTCAAACCATTTCAACTTCCATCCAAAGATTAACAGACCTAATGCCAAAACCACAGGCAGTAGCTATACAAATTGTCTCTTACGATGTAAGTTATTGGTTGTCAAAGGAAAGATCTGCATGAAAAAAATATACCAAGATGTCTAGGCATAATAAAGTTCCAAAAGAAAATATTTCTGCCAAATGTTTGATGAAAGGCAGCACGGCTTATTGTTACATTAAGTTATTAGTTGTTTTTACTGAACCAAGTCAGTCAAGATTGATCAGATCTGTCCCAGATATATAGCTATTCAATTTTAATTTGCGGGCTATCTAGCAACAGAAAATGTTCTCTTTCAGAGGCAAGAATACAACAGGTTTTAAGTTAGTTTGAGTTAGCACTTTTTCTGAAAATTTTAAAGCTGAAATGTAGATCATTATCATTGTGTCCTTTGCAACTTAGCATGTTTAATGAGCTCAAACACACGCTGGGGAAAATGCCCTGCTAGAAAATGGGGTTAAAGGTAGAGTTAGGGTTAGGGTATTGCCATTCCAAGAAAAACATTTCTTGCTCTGCCATTCATCTGTATGTTCCAAACAGATCTAGTTTCTCCAGGAAATCACAGAACGTACTGGAGCGTCAGAGGTGTTAACATGAGACATTGTGCTTTTAGCTATGTTATGAAAATTGATACATTAATCAAGAGAATTATTCTATTTATTATACAATTTAATTTTGATTGTAATCCTTGATAAATTCCAGATTACTTTCCTGTATTTGATTCTCCATATGGATATTTTTCACAATAGTATTGCCAGTTCATCATGTTGTTGTGTTCTACTTCCAGGCAGATGTTGACAAGGCAGTGAAGGCAGCACGTAATGCCTTTCGGTTGGGGTCTCCGTGGCGACGGATGGACGCCTCTCATCGTGGCCTGTTACTCAGTCGATTGGCCGATGCCATTGAGAGAAATGCTGCCTACCTTGCTGTGAGTCTTCATTAACTGTCAAAACACTATTGAACAGCACTTGGTGAGAAAACTGGGATGCTTTTATTTGTACCAAGTTGTTGCCCCACCAGGTATATTCACATAAGCACACACATATTTACATTACATACATGTCCAGATAATACTAACACATCATTTAGAGAATAAGTCAAAATGTAAAGATGAATGACTAATCAAAACAAACTCTCTGGTACTTTCATTGAATATGAACAATTACATAAAAAAATTAACTATACAGTTTATACCAATTTATTATTTGATGTTGAGCTGCCAGTGTTTGGTCCTCTATCTGCCTCACTGCGCACTCTCTGCGTCTGCGTGGAGCCCCCACAAACTCTCTAATAAAATGGATGGAGACACAGTGCCAGTCGACACTGCTGAAGACTTGTCTTGTAAAAAGAAAAACAACTGTTCAGTCAGTGTTTCCCAAAAGGTGTGACTGTGAATTTGCCACACACTTCGCACACTGCACAAAGGTGTCACTTTCTGTGGCCCCTCTGTGACTTGACTTGTCAGTCATAGATAATCCCGCCCTGAAGCATACTCTGCTTTATGGTCTGTTTTCGTCTAAATGGGACCATAATTTACTAAATGAACATCATGTTGTATTGTATAAGACTTGAAATTAGTGAGACCATAAACTCATTTGGAAGTTTGTGGGAACAAATCCGGTGAGAAGTAGGGCTGCAACTAATGACTATTTTCGTTGTCAGCTAATCTGTTAATCATTTTTTCGATTAGTCAAGTAGTCACGATTATTTTTGTCACCCCCTTACCCTAATTACACCATTTAACTAATTAGATATCTTTCAAGAGAATTACAGATCTCCAACACACAGCCTAACTAGCTAACATTACCATTAAGAGAACGAGGTTTACTATTCAGAATGAACACCAGTATCAACACCAGGGTGAAACCAAGGAAGAAGACAAGACAGTGTAGGCTCCTCCTATAATTCACTGATTTATACAAACTTTTAATTGTTTAACAAAGATTTTTGCTTTGAAACTATATAAAATAAAATCAAATTAAAAGCAAGTACTATAACCACAACTGTACAGTAACAATGTTATGTCTATTTAGAACACTAAAGCAACAGTCCCCTTTCATAATACTATTATTTTCCAAAAGTGCTTATAGGTTTTAGGCGATAACTCAGTGGATAGTGTTCTGTAGGCTACATCACGAGCCAGATGTTACAATTTAAACCATTACTTATTCTTAATAACTTTTTTAAAGCTGGGTCTCCGACATCGCCAGCGTTGTGTTGGACAGATTTGGGCTGCGGTGTTCATGAGGGAGAGAGAGAGAAAGAGAGACAGATAGAGGATGTGCTGCGCGGCTACGCTACAGCGCTGATCTGCACTCAAATATGATTTTAAATAGGCCTAGTAAAATAAAATAAAGGAAAATTAGTATGTGGCGGTGAGCGCTGATATTGTGGCGGGCCGCCACAAATAAATGAACGTACAGGAAAACACTGCCTTTTCTCTGTCTCTGCAGCTCTGTTGTTGTTGCTGCTGCAGTGCTGTGAGTAACTGGGACCAGGTTGCTCTGTGGGCGTGACTGGCACCGGCTGGCTGGCACCACTAAGCTCGCAGGCGCTTGTGTAGCTTCTCAACCCCGAAAACGTTTATTTTTATTTCGTTTAGCTGACGCTTTTATCCAAAGCGACTTGCAGTTGCTATATATGTCAGAGGTCGCACGCCTCTGGAGCAACTAGGGGTTAAGTGTCTTGCTCAGGGACACAATGGTGGATGGGTCACAGTGGGGGATTGAACCTGGTCTCACATTTTAAGCACATTTTCGATTCGCCATCAACTTTGGTTAACCTGCTAATATTCAACTTGTACACAGTTGATTTCTATCCTCAAAGCCATTCAAAAGTGTATTTAGTGATAAAATAAACTTGTAAAAACAAAAGCCGTTCTGCTGTTCGCCTCTTTCTCCGTTACTTTCCGCTTCACGCATGAAGGCTTCTTCTTCGTGAGCAATCTTACAGTCAAGCAGTCATGGCAGACAGTGGAAGTAATACTGCCCCCACCTACTTCCTGTAGTGCATTGCACTTAGAAACAACCAAAAATGCTCCTGATATGAAGATTGCCATCTCTCCTTTAAACGGCATCTGTGTAACGATGTGTCGACAATGACATTTCCCATCGACTTAATTTTATAGTCAACGTTGTCGATAACGTTGACTAATCGTTGCAGCCCTAGTGAGAAGTAGGGTCATTTTACCATTATTTCCAATGGAACCGGGCTTCATTTTGCAAACAGGAGAGTCACCCCCTGCTGGTCGTTCAACAGAATGCAGGTTTAAGGGACTTCCCCATTGGATTCAAGTCTCAGACCGGTAGCTTCCTTCTTGGTCTGGACATCATACATGTGTCACAGAAATTTCATACATGTAGGTAAAACGTGCCGCGGGGGCTGCTTTGTTGAAGGTCACTTCCTGATGCCAGCAGGGGGCGCTATGACTTTGAGTGAATATTGGTATATGGATGTGTTCAGGGCGGGACTCTTATTATACATGTAAAATCTGTTGCAAATGTCAGCATGTATACTGAAGTTATAAGAACTTCCTGTTTCATGGGGAATCATCGATTTTCCGACACTACGCCATGGACAAACTGGTCGACTGGTAATAACTGTTTTTACGACTTTTAATCGTCAATGGGATGAGACTGCACAGTGAAAAATTGAAGTCGATCTGACTAAATCCCTAGGAGGAGTTTGTACAGAGTGTGCCACAGAAATTTCGTGCACATAAGTGAAACTTTGTCCGGCGGCTGCTCTGTAGGGGGCTAGTGAGCCATTTTGACACGCCCATGTGCGAAACCCATAAAATATGGAATTTTTCAGCTGAATTATGTGCAAAGTTTGGTGAGTTTTCGAGCATGTTTAGGCCCCCAACATTGAGCTTACTTGCAGATAAAAGAAAGAAAGAAAAGAAAATCTTTCAGTTTCAATCGGGGCCTTGCAAGTTTCATGCTTGGGAAATAATAAACAGCGAATACAACAAAAGTGTGAGAGCTACAGCTCTTTCTGTGATGTTTGATCAACACATATCACATAATATTGCATAGCTTAAATTGGTTCAGTGTTGTATGGAATGTACAGTTGCTGCGCATAAAAATGATATTGTTTTGTTGCCACAGGAACTGGAGACCATTGACAATGGGAAGCCATACGCTGTAGCCTACACCGTGGATCTGCCTAATGTGGTGAAATGTTTCAGGTAACAATCACACTGCACAGGGCTTCATGACATTTTAAAGCTTCATTGTGTTTATTTGTTTTGAAAATGTGATTCTTTCCTGTGGCCAACAGTCACAAAATGCAATCCTGATATAACACTGCATTTGTACTTGTTAACCATGCCTTCAGCTGCCTTAGTCTGAGTGGAAAATTAGTTCAGCTCTTTAGTGTAATATAGGTAAGACATAAGAAAGACAAAATTAGCATTGGCTTAAACTGTTGGGGGGAAACATTTTTGGTAAGTAGAGACATTTTACTAACACATGTCTAAACCACTTGTGTTTAGGTACTACGCAGGCTGGGCTGATAAATGGGAGGGAAAGACCATCCCTATCGATGGAGATTACTTCTGCTACACCAGACATGAACCCATTGGAGTCTGCGGACAGATCATACCGGTGAGCGGGGGGGGGGGTATGCAATTAAAACAGACAAAGCATAGTTGAAAAATGTCTACCTCTACACAAAAAATAAATACATAAAATCCATTTATCTTACTACATATCAGAAAATGTTCCCTCTCTCTCAATGACTGGCTAAGGGCTTAACTCAGGAAACACTCATAAAATTAGTTTTAATCCTGCTTTGATAGCCCTCTGCAATTAGTGGGACGTGTGAAGTTGTTTAGATGAGCATAAGACAGCTGCAGTAACCAAATCCAGAGAACAAGCAATCAAACAAGTACATTTCACTGAACTAGTTAATCTAACTTGAATCAGCAGAACTAGTAAAAACACAACACTACATCCTAACCCACTCGGGAGGGGCACCTTTGTGTCTCTTGCCCAGCTACTCCATCCACTCAACAAGGCAAAGATGGTCAGACAGGAGGCATTCAGTTCGATTCCCCCTCTGCTAAAACTCAGCTACCGCACGATGTGCGTGCCATTCGTTGCTTATGATAGAGGAGCCAGTCTTTACATGGTGTGCAATCAGGGGCACAAGGTTCTGATGACCCCTTCTGTCCCCCAGTCGCAGAACTGTTTTAATCCTTTTTCCCTTTCTATTCCTCCTGCTTCAGACCCAACATCCCAAACACCCATTTCCTCCTCCTCCAGGTGCTGCCCGGTCTTCCTCTCCCATACTGTTGGTTGGGATGACACAAACAAAGCAAAAAAAAGACCTCATGCAGTGAACAATTTCCAGCCAAACATGCTTTTTTTAAACTAAATTCAGGGTAACCATTGGATCTTTTCAGTTTTTTTAACATTTAATAATATTGGCTTATGGTGCTGTGAGTTAATAAAGGCAAACTACTGCTTAAGAAATAACAGTAAAATACAGGATAACATAAGCTTCTAAGCGTATCGACCTGTCCAGTCAGGAAGTGTGGCTGCATGTTATGGCCTAAAACGTTTAGGCTACATCTCGATTATTATGTAGCTCTATATTTAAAAAAAAATAAATGTGTTCCTGCAATATCCGGCATTGATTTGACTGTCAATACATTCTGTTAGAGTACTGTTAAATTATATTATATTTATTTTTGATTTATATAATAATTCCATTATTTTGATATAATTATAATTGGAATCCAAACTCAAAATGAAAGAATGATTTTATTTTTGGTTTATAAGTGTGACAACAAAAAAAAGCATAAAATCCAACACATGAAAAATAATGTTGTTACCTTTTTGGTATCACATTCATAAACAGAACAGATTTTTAAATTTTGGATCCTCAGTTTTATATTGATACACAGCTTCACTGAAAGGCTGATGATACACTGGGCAACTTTTTGAGCAATGTTGCTGGGCAATGTTGCTAGTGGCAAGTCCAACTATGTTTTAAGCGTCTGGCAGCAGGGCGGGTGGCGGAGTGGTCGGGGAAGGGGATTGTGGTAGTAATCTTTACACATTACCATTGAAGGCGACGTTGCCCTGCACAATTGCTCTAAAAATTGCTCTGTGGATCATCAGCTAAAGAACCTGTATGATGATATAGTCTATATGAAAAATGAGTAGTCTGTTTTTTTTTTGAAACAAACGTAGAAAGAAAGGAGTGCAAAAGCTTACTGGACCCATAACCAAAAGCATATAGGGCTTAAGGGCTATGTTGCAAATCTACACACCTTTCTGTTATGGCGAAAAAGACTCGTCAGTGACAAATTCCCATTGTTCACCAAGGAACTGCCCTTTTTTAAGTTTTACTGCACATTGCTGCAGCTCCTGTTCACCCTGTGTTGAAGGCTTTGTTTTAGCTATGGAGTGATGCATCTTGCCTCTACATGATCTTTGTTGGGAGTTGTACATGCGCAGTTCCTAGTTACGGACTACTAGCCAATTCAGAAGCAGAGAAGGGCGGGTCAGTGAGAAGCTGGTAAACAGCTTTGATTCAGCTGTAGGCTACATGTTGCCGATCAGCTTAGCAACATGGACTGGGCGGGGCCTAGCCAGGGAGTGGGCGGGGTTTAACACGGAAGTGGATCGGGTTTTCTTGAAATGGGCGGGGCTTTAACGGTATGTTATTTTAAGCATGCAATTTATATGGGTTGATCTGAAATTGTTATACTTATTGCTGATTAGAAAACTATTTACACGACAGCATCAGCATTGAGCTTCAGATCAAAGGTTTTGATCACGATAACAAACTATTAAGTTTTGCAACAATAAATACAACACATGCGGTTGCAATTATGAAGTAAAATGTAATGAACAAGAGTTTTCATACTCAACATAACTTTCTTTTATTAACTTTTAATTTTTTTTATGAACGGTTAACCTGCTTCGAGCAGGTTATGTTCCAGAAAAGAGATTAACTCTGTGTGAAAACGCTGCCTGAGAGCTGACCAATCAGCTCTCTGGAAAATGACATCACCATCTGTAGGAAATCCCACAGACTGTTTTAGCCAATAGGCTGCTTTATGTTTGCAGCGGTGATGTGGAGAAAGTCTTGACTATGGCGAACCTACAGAGACTGATTAAAAGCCTTAAAAGCCAGGTTTTTACAGTACAGCAGGATCAGCTACTTACTGCTTTGAAATGTGTTATTTTTGGAATGTAATATTTTTTATTTGCTCCCAGTCATTTCACACACCCTGACACAGCCGTTAAAATAAATGGATTTTATTGATATTTTTTTATCAATGCATTATTATAGACTACACCTGTTAATTTAGACATTCACACTGTCTGCGATTTTCTGTCTCCCTGCATGTGTCAGTTTCAGCCGTGCTGCTGTCGTATTTCTGGAGTGTTACAGTTTATTCCTCGATCGTAAAATATGTCGCTCTGCTGACAGTGGACCTGTTCATGTCTGTTTGGTCATCTGCTGCTAACACCGCCTCTTTTATGTGAACGTGCTCCCGGCTGGATCGGGAAACCCTGGGTTAATTTACCGAGTTGATAACCAGCTTCGTGGTGCCGCTTATCCCGATCGCGGTTCTTAGGGTTAGTGAAGCCAGATAACGGAAACATATCCTGGGTTTGTTGAACTCGCTTCGTGGTGCAGGACCCAGGCAGTGGCGGCTGGTGAAAAATATTGGAGGGGGGGCTGACTAAGAGGGGGGTCTGAATTTCGTAGATGTGATTTCCTGCAGGCCCGGATTGGCCCTCTGGCAATTCTGGCAGATGCCAGAAGGGCTGGTGTGATTTTCTATTGTTTTGGGCCGAGCTGACCACGTTGCTGCACCTGACCTATCCATAGAGAGATGGGCCGGCCCATATTTATAGGGGGGTTTCTCCCCCTACTGGCAAGTGATATGGCAGGACCGGCAGAAAGTGAGAGGCAGAGGCCCTCCCCCTCTGCCCAAAGTAATATGCTCCACGTCAAGAGCACGCAACAAACATAAAAAAGCGGGGAAAGAGTAAAACAAACCTTGCTAGCATCTCAGTAGCCGATCTGCAGGTAAAATGGACAAAAAGACGAACTTTGTGAAAGTAAAGGGTGGTGCAGAAAAATAAGGGACAAAAACGCAAATGTCTTGAGGCCCAAGCTGAAAAATGTCCCAAGATAAAAATGTTTTTCCCACCACAGTCAGCTCAAAATAGTGCTAACATTGTCAGTGTCAGCCAGGCACAGGAAGCTGACGGTAGCCAGTTACTTTTATCAAGCGCTAGCAGTAGTTGTAGCAATGTTACACCCACTGTTGGGGGCCTTGAGCTTGAGCAGCAGACTGCTGCTATCTCCCCGACAAGGAACAGCAGTAGCCATGAGGTGGTGGCTGACAATGTTGCTGAAGAGTTGGATGGAGGAACTGCACAAGCTAACTCTACAGAAGTAGGTGACGATGTTATTGTTAGCACAAGTAACGTGACGGGACAGGGAGATTTAATAAGGTAGGACGTGCTTCTTTCTATCATTATTCTATTGTGATTTGGTCATGGTGCTTTTTCTTTCTTAAGCAGTTGTGTTGTGTGCTGGCCGCCGTGCCATGCTCGTGTGTGTGTGTGTGTGTGTGCATGTGTGTTTTTGGCCGCTGTGCCATGCTCGTGTGTGCGTGTGAATGTGTACGGACTAAAGTCTATGCGCCTCGGTCTTATATCATGACGTGTGAAAGTCATTGCTGCCTTATGGTGTCTCAGTGGGAAAAATGTTCAGATTCCGGGGATGTTTTTTTATAACGTTATCAATTAGTTGGGCCGGTGAAAACCACAAATGCCAGGGCCGAATTTTGGTCCCAATCCGGGCCTGATTTCCTGCATTCTGGTGCATTTTAGGCCTTAGGCCATGCCCTTACCTATACCAATAAAATAACTTAAACCAGTCAATACCAATGGTCAAAAAATACAATAATAATAATAACAGTTAATGACAGTTAATGATAATGAACAAGTTGCATGTTTATTATGCTCTGTGTCCAGACAGAAAAAGTGCATAATGATAAATTATAATAGGAAATACAAAAAATAATAGGTAATAAAACAATCTAGTTGTTTAATCAATCCCCAGCTGTTTGTCAATGACAAAATATGCCGATTCCTGTCCACCTCCTCGTTGTGCCTTCTTATGGCAATGCGGTGTCCCTCATCTAACTGTGTGGCTATGTTAATTCGGCCTAGCATGGCTAGCTTCAGAGAGTTGTCTATATGCACTCTTGTCCGCTCATGTTTCTTAATGCGTTCTGACATATGTTTCAGGTCTGTCACCCCTGTCTGTGTCCACGAGCTATCACAAGCACTTGTTTTAAAAAGTAAGCAAGGGAAGCAAAATATTGCATTGGCGTAACCACAGCTAGTTAGCCAAGACTTTCGATCAAACCAACCTCGGGAAAATGTTCTCTTGTAGGTTTTCTCCTTTTCTCGCGCCTGTTGGGTTATATTCACATCTGGCTTGTCTGGTCCGAAGTTCTTTACAACGAAGTTTTTCTGCTAATGTTCTTCTTCGAATGGATACAGGTGTAGAGATTTAACTGCATTTGGGGCTAGCTCAATTCCCACGACTAATTTTATATTAATTCCACTCGACGTCACAGACGCTGACATTCTGCACTCTCGTCCCGTGGTGCGCGTGCACGGTGCACTCCAGGCGATATTTTCAGAGCCCCCAAACCATAAAATTCGACGACGCTGATTGGCGAAATATAAACTTTTTTGCGTAGCAACCAGGTAGCAACCGGGGAACCATTGGCTTAAATTCCAGCACTGTAGGGCTGAGCGAACTGGCGCCCAGAGAAGACAGCCTATTGGCTATACGACTACACCAACATGATAAACGTAACTAAAGTGAATGCAAATATCATTCTGGAGAGTTCAAAACACTTTTCAAAGTAAAACCATTATTAGCATATAATTAACACAGATTATTTTTCAAAATGATAAATTATTATATATATTAAAAAAAAAACAGACAGACAGGTCGGCGAGAGGCCGGCGCCCCAGCGCCCTCTATGGGCGAGCCGCTGCTGGACCCAGGTATGTGTGTGTTTGTGTGTGAGTGAGTAAGAGGGAGACGGGGGGGGGTGTTTGTGTGTGTGTAGCTTAATTTGTAATATTATTTTTAAATTATTTATTTATACCACAACTACCTTTATTTTTTTTCTAAATACAGCAAGAAAGTGTCAGACACTCAGTCAAAAAAACTGGTTAGAGCCAGCTGACAGTTTAAAAAAAAATCTCCGATGACCGGCAGAGAGAGAGAGTGTGTGTGCAGACACAGTCAGCTACCCAGTGAGGATTTTTATTCAATCCGAGCACAGATATTGACTCGTATTACTCGTAAAATACTCATATTCGACAAAAATCCTTTATCCGTACCGGATACTCATTTCAGCCGAGTATCTGGCTCAACCCTAGTTGTTACAACACCCAGGAGCACTAATAGACCAGCGGTATTGACGAAATGTCTTCAACCAAAGTGCAGTTGCCTTTGACTTTAACCTTCTTTGGATGTATAAAGGTGATTTTACTGGTCAATAACAAAATTATCCACTTATCTGATTATACTGGTCCTTAATCATTTATCATTTATTTATCAAGGTACAAGGTACAAGGTTGTTTTTGTCATTATCTAACACAAGGTTGCTACACACACACACACACACACAGACACAACTTAACATATTAAGTGTATCTAAAAATATTGTATCACATAAAAGAAAAGAAAAGAATATATAGTTATTTATATACTGTACATGTATACAGACATTTATATACCCAGAACATTCTGCAGTGTATTTTTTGAATTTGTGTCTAGGGTGAATGTAAACAGCAGCAACAAGATGATAATATGGTTTCATCATCACATAAAAAAGTCTGACATTTTGGAGCACCAAGCATCATTGATGTGAAACATAGAGTCCACCTCATCATGCTGGAGTCTTGCTCTGACAGCTCGGAACACGGGCTCCCCCCTGAGTGCTTGATGCAGCAGGTCTCATAACATTCATGGCTGCATGTGTGTTTGTGTGTGTGTGTGTAATAAATGTTTTACCTATAAAGTTGTTTCCCTTTTTAGTTTTTTTACTTTCAGTCACTTTATATATTGACATAGAAATCAGTCATACGTAGGCTATTCGCTACAAATGTGACCATACTTTTACTTCTGATGTTTGTCCTCTCACTCTGTTCTTCGCAGTGGAACTTCCCTCTGTTGATGCAGGCCTGGAAACTTGGCCCTGCCCTTGCGACTGGTAACACTGTGGTGATGAAAGTTGCAGAGCAGACACCACTCACAGCGCTCTTTGTAGCCAGCCTGATCAAAGAGGTACTTGGTTTATTTTTTCTTCTTTGCACGAAGAACCAATTGTTATTGGATGTTTGTTTGCAGCTACACAGTATCATTGTCTCTGAGGTTATTAGCTCTTTTTTATGGTACTCTCTTCAATTTTTCCGCCGATCCCACACGGTAAAAATTCAGTTCTACAAACAAGCTAAATGTTGTGTAATCAAGAAAAATATGTTATCAGATCACATGCTAATAGGATAAGTAAAATTTTCTGATGAGAATTCGTGTAGAGCATAGAAATTAGGCCACAACACAATCTCACCTTAAAGCTAGTTAAAATGTTGATATAAGCAATGAACCTTCAGAACTTCAACATAAAGGTTCTTGAAACTATTTATTTTTTAATTCCCTGTGCAACTTCAGCTTGAGGTATTTTGCAGAGAAGAAGGACCAGATAAATGGTAATGGTAAATGGACTGTATAGCGCCTTTCAAAACTTTCAGTCAGTCAAAGCACTTACACTACAAGTCTCATTCAAACAATGATTGCAGACCCTACCATGTGAGGTGCCAACTGCTCATCAGAAAGAAACTAGTCATTCACATGCACTCTTGTGATTAGTTGGTGATCTGCTGTACCTCAAAGCCATGATTTTTGATTTTTTGATTGATGATTTTTATAATTACTACTGATAATAATCTTTAAAAAAGATTTCAGAATGGGGTCTGGGGGTCCTCCTCCTGAAAAATTTGAGCTTTAAACACTTTTCTTGCATTCTGGTGAATTTTTCTGCACCAGTTTATTGAAGAAATGTCTTTATTTATATAAAAGTAAACAAAATTCAGGTGACAATTCCAAAAATAAAAATATAGTGTAATGAAGCTCTCAGGCATTCTGTATTGCTGTCAAATATGTTTCTCCTGTTTTTTATTTTGTCACTGCTTAGTCAACACACATGCAGGCATGACTGAAGTAACCTAAAGTCTTTAAATGTGCAACTTTAATAGCTCCTGTTTCAGCCGCTTTTCTGCTCATGTTCAAAACTGTCTGCACCTTAAAAATCTCTCCCACATATCTGTGTTCTCTGACATTTGCAGAATAACAATTTCAGATATAATAAGAGATAATGAGAATGAAGTCATTGTATTTTAACAAAATCTACCTGCCCCACTGCTGTGCATTACCCTGTGTTATTGTTCTGCTCATATGGTAGTAGGCTGCTACCCCCTTTAGACCGTCTGACAGACACAGTGCCTGAAAACACTTGTGATCAGACAGAAATATCAGCACACACACACACATGTTCACTTCAGCACCTCTAATAAAGTGCAGCTCACAGCTGCTTCACCTCCTCCTGTGCCCTGCTTATAAGGTACTTGTCCAAAGGCCAGTGCTTCTCCAAACTGGAGACGCACTGACTGCAGGTAATACACTGACCATGGATAAGTACCTAATACAGCCCTACTTCAAAAAACCCAACTATCCCTATCCACTATTTAAGTGTTGGTCAGCTGCAGTTACTTCAACATGCTCAAAGTAGAGTTTTACCAAGAAATATATGTCCACATTACATCAGTCTAAGTGAACTTTGGCTTCCTGTTCTTTTAATAACTACTAAGTTAATGTCACTTTAGTACACTGTCCTGGGTAGCTAGTTTGCTTTTTGTAAGTGAAAATTTAAAAATTACTTTTAATTTTTTATAGTCTGAACTGCTGGAATACTCTGCCATCAGATTCAATGTACCACAATGTTTGTTTTAAATATAATATGTATACCCAGAATGTTCCTTTTTGCACTTCATTACCTTCAATTTCTTTATTTTTGAATAGACATAATATCATGAATGAATTGACACATGCTCATTCAGCTGTAAAGGATTGTGATGTATTCAAATCACTTGCACATTATGTTCAAATATACAATAACTACTCTTTGACTTTGTTCTGTTTACAGGTGGGTTTTCCTGAAGGTGTTGTGAATATCTTGCCTGGCATGGGACCATCAGCTGGCGCGGCCATCGCAAGGCACATGGATGTTGATAAGGTGGCCTTCACTGGCTCCACCGAGGTAGGATTGGTTTATTTTGCCTTTGGTTTTTGTTGCAGGACAATAACATACTAAATACATATTAAAACTACTTGAAAGGGAGATATGTTTATGACCACATGGGCACAGAAAGACTCTGGCTGTAAGGTCTACTCCACCTCCAGAGGACCGGCCACTGTCAGGATCCACAGCAGATGTGAGGAGAGTCCTGCTGAGAGTGAATGAGTAAAGCTGCTGGGCCTGATAATCAGAAAGAAATCAGAAAGAAAGATAGAGCTCTTGCCAAGTAGTATTTTACGAGTACGAGGAATTAGCTTTGATGATAATGTGCTACACATGGACAAACTTGTTAATGAGGCTAGCTCCGGATGGGAAGAAGCTGTTCTTGTGGCAAGAGGTTTTGGTCCTGATGAACCGCAGCCTCCTGCCAAAGGGGAGAGTCTGACAGACAGATTTTGTGACCGGGATGAAAGGAATCAGCTGCAATCTTTCCTGCTCGCCTCAGAGTCCTAGAGGCGTACAGGTCCTGAAGGGGTGGAAGATTGCAGCCAATCACCTTCTCTGCATAGCGAATGATACTCTGCAGCCTGCCCTTGTCCCTGGTGGTGGCAGCAGCATACCAGATGGTGATGGAGGATATGAGGATGGACTCAATGATGGCAGTGTAGAAGTGTACCGTCATTGTCTTTGACAAGCTGAACTTCTTCAGCTGCCGCAGGAAGTACATCCTCTGTTTGGCCTTCATGGTGAGGGAGGTGATGTTCAGCTCCCACTTGAAGTCCTGGGAGATGATGGTGTCCAGGAAGCGGAAATCACAGTGTTGACTTGGGGAGTTACAGAGTGATGAGTGAGGCTGGGATTGGGCTCTTTTCAAGTCTACTACCATCTCCAATGTTGGGAAAGCCTTGAGCTCCAGGTGGTTCAAACTGCACCAGGTCACCAGATGGTCAATCTCCAGCCTGTAGGTGGACTCATCCCCACCAGAGATGAGCCCAATGCAGTCTGTGTCATCCACAAACTTCAGGAGCTTGACGCACTGGTGACTGGAGGTGCAGCTGTTGGTATACAGGGAGAAGAGAAGGGGGGAAGAAAGCAGCCTTGAGGGGAACTGGTGCTGATCGTGCTGGAGTCAGAGACATGTTTTCCCATCTTCACATGCTGCTTCCTGTCTGTCAGGAGGTCTGTGATCCACCTGCTGCTGGAGTCTTGCAGGCTCAGCTGGGAGAGCTTCTCCTGCAGCAGGGCCGGGATGAAGCAGAGCTGAAGTCCACTGAAGTCCTTGCGTAGTTTCCTGGGGAGTCCAGGTGCTGGAGGATGAAGTGAAGGGCCATGTTTACTGCATCATCTACAGACCTGTTGGCTCTGTAGGCGAACTGCAGGGGGTCCAGGAGTTGGCCTTTGATGGCTTTAAGGCCGGGCAACACAAGGCACTGAAAGACTTCATTAACACAGAGGTCGGGCCGTCGGGCGCCCCGACCTCTGTGTTAATGAAGTCGTTGTTATTTAGTCCTGTGGTCCTTGGTTTTTGGGGACAGGGATGATGGCGGACATGGCATGTCTCCCGTGAGGTGTTAAAAATGATGATGTTGATACATTTTCAGGACACTTAAAGACTCTTTAGGACATAATAAAACCTGCACATTAAAATAGATACATTGAAGTTCATGAATACAAAAAAACATTAAAATTAGATAAAATACAAAATATATAAAAGTGGAGGGCTTTGTGGTAGCGAAGGAGGATTATGTACTGATTAAGTTGGGGGCCAGGGAGCCAGTGGAGGAGGCAGGCAGCAGAGTTTTGGATGTGTTGAAGTTTATTTAGGGCTTTTACAGGTTGGATGTAAGGAATGCGTGG
Organism: Lepomis macrochirus; assembly: GCA_024633595.2. Lineage (NCBI taxonomy): Eukaryota > Metazoa > Chordata > Actinopteri > Centrarchiformes > Centrarchidae > Lepomis > Lepomis macrochirus. The sequence continues at coordinate 35,345,447 of JALXJV020000015.1, forward strand.
ATCAAGGCTTCAACAGCAGAATAGGTGAGTGATGGCCGGAGACCGGCAATGTTTTTGAGGTGAAAGAAGGCAGTCCTGATTTGGTTGATGTGATGTTCAAAAGTGACAGTGGTGTCACAGATGACTCTGAGGTTGCAGATATGTGGGATGGAGACATGGTGGAGTTGTTGATGGAGTGACTGAAGTTGGTGTTTTTGTGAGGGATTTTGGGCCAATTTGGGTTTGTGGTTTGTTATCTGTCTGAAACCTTTCCAGACAGAACTGGCGTCATTTGCAGAGAACTGGTACTTTAGGCCCTATCCACACCACTACGTTTTCCTTTAAAAACGGAAAAACAGAGACCTTTTGCTACATTTGTACCTCCCGTCCAGACTAAAACAGCGAAAGCGCAGGCCTAAAATGGAGAAGTTTAAAAAAACTGCAGACGCCCTTTTTTCGTTTTAAAACTCCGGTTAGCCTTTTAGTGCAGATGGGCAAAAACTGAGAAACAATGACGCAGCCGCTCACGTTATCTGATTGGCTATCTGATTGGATCTTATAAGTCATGCAAAGCAGAAACTCATTGCTACTGAGTTTTTGATTTAGTATTTTTACTAAAATATTTTGTACCGTTCAAATAACACTTAACAGCCTTCACTTGTACTGTGCATGTCTCCATATTTACTTTGCAACGACTCCCAGTCTGTTTTCAGCCACTTTTAACTCCCATGTTACATTCAGTAACAGTCCGGGCTTGTAAATCTGATAAAATCTGGTGTGATTCTTCAATTGCATTGCTTTCGGTCTATATTACTCTTTCACCAAATCTTCTGTAACTACGGAATAGACCATCTGCCTCATACTTACACCGGCACGCACATGCTCAGTGTCGTGAAAGGCCACTTGATGTTGTTTTAGTATTGACAGAGATCAACTCTGATACACAGCTAAAACGCTGGTGTGGACAGAGAACGTATTTGTTGTAAAACTATCTAAAATGGAGGAGTGTAGATGGTGCCTTAGTCAATATAAAGTAGCTTCTTGGCCATCCTTGCTAACCTCATACTTTAACGCCTTAAACCCTGCCCTGTCCCCACTCCTAAATGTCTCCTCATTTTCCAGCCTTACGTATCTGAGCTTAGTTGTAAACCACAACTTTGTTGTAAACTCACTCTGGTGCGTGTAGAAGGTGATGTAAGACGTCACAGCATCTACAAACTCATCCAGACAGTTGGTAGCACTCCTGAAAACATCTCAGTCAGTACAGTCCAAAGACCAGAAGATTCTTCTCCCTGGTCTCACATCTGGTCCTTTATAGCCTCACTGTTTGACTGCTTTGATATCCTAACAACAGGTTTACAGAGCTTTAATTTCTGCCTGTATGCAGGAATTGGCTGTTAACAAACTACTTTCAAATCTGTTGATTTGGCTAGTAGCTACTTGTAACTTACAATGCTACCTTTTAAATAACCTGAGGTGTCACAAATAATCAAAGGTGTCACACTGTCTCTGCTGATCAGGTGGGTCACCTAATCCAACAAGCTTCAGGCAGCAGTAACCTGAAGAAAGTCACTCTGGAGCTGGGAGGAAAGAGTCCTAATATCATCCTGTCTGATGCCAACAGTATGTATTCTGTCTGTGTTTCCAAAGCTGCAAGATGCTTTATACTACTGTATTTTAATGTTTTACAAATGTAACTGAGGCTGTCACATTCTAAACAAGGCCCCTAAAAATAGACTGTATACAAGAAGTGGGCATAGTCACCGTGACATCACTCGTTGGTTTGTGGACTGCCGTTTTGAAGCCTTTTTGAGTTTTTGCAACTAGCAACTCTGGACGTGACCATATTTGAACAAGATGGTGGAGCTAATGGCCATGTGTGGCGCTAGCTAGTTTGCTTAGCTAGGTGCATCTGTAATTCACGCTAACTGTAATTTTAATCGGAATGATAAGTTTCTCGAACAGCAGTCTTAAAACTAAATATACTCCCTAGAGAAAGTGAACAGCCAACTCCTAATATGCCTTTTCAACAGCGCTGGTTAAATTTACACAGCGTCGGGGGTACAAGTCACTATAGCCTGATTGACTGGTCACCATGGAAGTGACTTGTCACATACTCTGCTTTCTGGTCTATTTTCCTCTGAATGGGATCATAATTTAATAAATGAACATCATGTTGTATTGAAGAAGACACGAAACTAGCGACTGAGACCATAAACTCATCAGGAAAATGTTTACTGGGTTAACAATTGAGGTGGGAAATAGGGTCATTTTACCATTATTTCTAATGGAACCGGACTTCTTTTTGCAACCAAGAGTCGATAGAATGCAGGTTTGACCAAAAGCTTCCCACTTGCCCCTAAAGGAACAGGCTCACTGTGGTACATTTGGTTTGTGGAAATTGTGTATAATTGTATATACACTTTATAATGCAGGCCTTCAGGGAAGGGGGAGGAAGAAAAAGATCAATCGGGGCCCAGCAGCAAATTTTTACAACAGAGTCTGCAACCTACAGTATTTCATCTGGCCATAATTCTATTATTAATATTTGCTCTTACAAAGTGTTTCTCAAACATTGTGATGACTCAGCCTACTTTTGTGTTTAGGAGGAAAAGTGTCTATTGTAGAGAATATTGACACAAAGTGTAACAAAAGCTGAAAGAGCAGATTGAATTTTCTGAAAGACGTGTTAAAATTGCTAAAGTAAGTTGAAACTATGAAAACAGTGTATATAAGCTCAGTCCATTACACATTAGGGCTGCGCCTAATAATTATTTTTAAAATCAATTAATCTAATAACAAATTTATCAGTTATTCTTAAGAAAATGTTTTAAATACTCAAGTAATATAACACATGATTTATCCAAATAAATATCATAAACTTGTCTAATTAATAATTCATTATTCAGTCATCCTGAAAAAGGGACAAATAAGGCTCATTAGAATATTGATAATTTTTTCACATGTTAAAGATAGTTACACGTCATTGCTATGTTCTGATCATGATAATATAACAGACACAATTTGTCAGATACCTGATCAGAAAAATACTGGACCTCAAATTGGGTTGCTGTGGCTCAGAGATGAACGTAATCACTGTATGTCAACTTTTTCCTGAACTGGATCATCTTTATTTTTAAAGGACTTAAGTTCTTCACTTAAAACGTATACTGGTTCTGATATGGATTTATTTCATCACTGAGTAATACGCAGTAATAATACACACTAAGATAATGGACTTGGTATAGCGCCTTTCTAGTCTTTCTGACCACTCAAAGCTCTTTTACATTACATCACCTCTGCCATCAGAAAGAGAAATACAAATTCTATTCGATTTGGGGTTTAGTATCTTGCCCAAGGTCATCCATCCAGGAGAGACAGGGATTGAACCACCAACATTCTGATAAATGCACAACCACTGTACCCCCTGAGCCCACTGGCTGTAACGTTAATTTTAATGTTACGTTACCATGACAGCAGTAGTACAGAAATAACTTTTAACATGGATACGATGGAGAAACATTTAGAAAATCAATTTTAAGTGACTACTAGGCCTACTAACAAATTCCTCATTTTGATCATCCTATATATCGAAAGTTATGTGGGGACAAAAAAGAAAGAGGATATACAGTGCTGTCTTTCTGTCGTCTTGAACAGAGCAATGTTACCACATTATTGGATCTCTATTGGATGATTGTAGGCAGGTTGTTTTTAGCTGTATCTTGTTCTCTGGTGGAATCCCTGCATTAACCCGGCACAGCCCATTATTTTGACGCGCCGACGTACGTTATGCAAATTTTTTCCAACATTGTGTTTTTTGTTATTTGTTAGGTCTTGATTTGTGCTCCAAATTATTATGGTCCTGATCAAATAAATGAAATAATTTTTTTTTTTTTAAACGTAATGTCCACCCCTCAAATCTTGACTGAGTTTTATGCAATGTCAAGGGATATTTGCCTCATATAAATAAATGGCAGTTTATAGCTGATTAATGACTGAACAATTATTGATTGTTGTTACATCAGAATACATGCAGCCAGCCATCCTTTGAAATGACATGAAATGAAATTCAACTTCTTATGTCCTAACATTACTGTTGGGTGTGGTCAAATGTGTGCTCTGCAATTTTAAGCAGGGTGCAAACTACGGGGAAGCCAAGGGGAGCTCCTCTTAATAAGACGTGAACTCCCCCTAAAAATATGATTTGTGAAATTTTGGGGGTCACTAAAATATTGATAATATGCTTTAATAATATTGATAAGTGTTTAGCATTAATTATTTTAAGAATATTTTCTATGTGAAAGTTAAGGTTGTCTTTGTCATTTCCTCATTCAGTGGAAGATGCAGTGGAGCAGTCCCACTTTGCTCTGTTTTTCAACCAAGGCCAGTGTTGCTGTGCTGGCTCTCGAACCTATGTGCAAGCAGACATCTACGATGAGTTTGTGGAGCGAAGTGTTGAGCGAGCTAAGAGACGAGTGGTGGGAAACCCCTTTGAATTGAAGACCGAGCAAGGACCTCAGGTAACGCTCACACACTCACTGTCACACATTATTTTGAACAAGATCACAACTCACACCCTCCCTAACCATTTTTTGTCTTTTGTAGAGCAGTAAAATATTGATCAGTGCAGCTTTAAAACATTATTTGGTGTTCAGGAGCACATTCACACGCTTGATGCTGTTCTTTCTGTGATGACCTGTCCAGGTAGATCAGGAGCAGTTCAACAAGATTCTGGGCTACATCAGCAGTGGGAAGAGAGAGGGAGCCAAGCTGATGTGTGGAGGAGGAGTGGCTGCGGACAGAGGATACTTCATCCAACCTACTGTGTTTGGAGATGTCCAGGACAACATGACCATTGCTAGGGAGGAGGTAGGATAGTATGGAAGGAAAAAAAATCAGTCAGAGAAATAAAGTGACAATATAATACATATTGCTATATATATTTTCTTTTTATTAATGTATTTACTATCTTAATTAAATTCTAAACACACAGTGTAGTTGATCAACCTTCCAGCCAGTTAGCTGAGATGAAACAATTTTGTAAATTGTTTATAATTGTCATGGCTGCCATCAGCTTGTGTCAGCGACACTAAGCAAGAGGGTCCTATTGCTGACTTCACGTCTGTGGACCCATGGTCTATGAGCCAATGAGAGTAGGGTTCCCGAATGTGAAATGTGTCCCTTCCATTAAGGTCCTCAGAAGTCAAGTGGGTCACTTCTTTTTCTGGCACAAAAGTACAAAATTAAATAGGCTTACTTTTAAATGAAATCAAAAGAAAGCCACTCCAAGAGTGAAATTATTATTAATGCATATTACTTTGCTTTTATTAAGACGTTTATAATGAAAATTTTTAATAGTAGGGAAAAAGTAGGATTCAACTTAATGCTGTTAGTTTTTTAATGCTGACCTCCCTATGAAGGTATTTTTGTGTCTTTTTAATGCAAGCAAAAATGTTTTGAAAGCATATTTATACATCATATCATACTGCAATCAAAAATCAAGTTTGTAATTAAAAATAAACAGGCCTTTTTTTGTCTCACAAAAGCTTTTAATTGCTAATATATCCTCTTTGATTGCTCTTTGAAGTCAAACACTACACTGGATGCAGCGTGTGGGAGAAGTAGATAAATAAAAGCAAGACAAGCCATCAAATGCCATAGCTACACACTGCATGCTGATTAGTATTGGGGAAGATGTCGATGTCAAGAAACGTTCCTAAAATTGCAACTCAGTTGCTTGACCCCACACAGTTATCTGCGCTTCTAAGGTGATCAGGAGACAAGAGCTCCGCAAGTAAATGGCATACCGCTCTCTGGATAGTAACTATGGCAACGGCTTCTTTGCGCTACCTGAAGGGCCTTCATCTAGTTTTGCGGGCATGCTCTATGTGAATTCCCTCCTGTTGATGTCCTGATGCCTGATGTCCTATTTAGTAAATAGTAATAAACTCTGGAAACTCACAAACAGCGAGGCTCAGTGTCTCTTCCAATGATTTGTGCTGCGCTTTTCGTATAACAAAAGTTCAAGACAATTGAACTTCGGCGGCAGGCGTGTGCGTGTGGCCACTTCTCTCACTCTAACAGGACACTTTCTCCAGATTAATCGCAAGAAAATCATGCGATTAATCACGATAAAAAACATTTTAATCATGGTTCAGCACTAATAAATACCATGTTCCAAGACCAGGATAGAATCTGCATTGTTCGCTCTTCCATCCAACGTTCCACTAATGGCTAGACCCTCCCCTCCAGCACCTTGGAGTACACTATATCAAGGAGGCTGAGAAGGTTGATACCCCAGTCATTGGCACACACTCTCTGGTCCCCCTTTTTGAACAGGGGAGCCACCACCCTGGTTTGCCACGCCGGCACTGTCCCTAACTTCAGCAGTTCTGGACGGATGTCAGCAATCCCTGGGGCTTTGGCACTGTGGAGTTGTTTGACTATCTCAGTGATTTCCACTAGGGAAATTGACCATAATCCCCCATCAGCCTCCAGCTCTGCCTCTATCATAGAGGGCATGTTAGTGGGATTCAGGAGTTCCTCGAAGTGCTCCTTCCGCTCCCTGAGTGGTCCCCTCCCTGAGTTGGCAGGCAGTTTTCCAGAAGTACCCTGGTGCCGACCGAAAGTCCTTCTCCTCCATGGCTTCTCCGAACTTCTCCCACACCCGCTGCCAAGGCTGAGCCCTTCAGGCCCGTCGATACCTTGAAACTGCCTCCAGAGTCCTCCAGGATAACACATCCTCCTTCAGTTGGACTGCTTTCCTGACCACCAGTGCACAGGGTTCGAGGGTTTCCGCCCCTTGAGGCACCAGCAGGGAGCTGTGGCTTCAGCAATGGAAACTTTAAACATCGCCCACTCAGATTCAATTGCCTCAGATTTAAGGATGCCTGGTTGTTCTTTAAAAGTGATTTCCTCTCTGTCTTAAATAAACATGCCCCTTTTAAAAAGTTCAGAACTAAGAACAGATATAGTCCTTGGTTCACGTCAGACTTGACTGCCCTCAACCAGCGCAAAAACATACTATGGTGTACCGCATTAGCCTCAAACAACCCTGGCAATATGCAACTTTTTAGAGAAGCCAGAAACCGTTACACTCAAGCAGTCAGGGTAACAAAAGCCAATTATTTCAAACAAAAATTTGCATCCTGTAGCACCAACTCTAGAAAGTTCTGGAACACTGGAAAATCACTGGAAAACAAGAGCACCTCCTCCCAGCTGCCCAATGCTCTCAAATCAGGGAACACTGTCACAACCGATAAGTCTATAATTATTGATGATTATTTCAATAAGCATTTTGTTGCAACTGGCCATGCTTTCCACCAGGCTTCCCCCTCCCCAGTCAACGGCCCTGCACCCCTTGCAGTTCCACGCCAAAGCACTTTCCCCCGCTTCTTTTTCCACCCCTATCCAGACAGCTGATGTGCTGAGAGAGTTACAAAATCTTGACCCCTACAAATCAGCCGGGCTGGATAATCTGGACCCCTCTTTCCTAAAATTATCTGCTGATATTATAGCAACCCCCATTACCACCCTGTTCAACCTGTCTCTGTCATCTTCAGAAATCCCCAGAGACTGGAAAGCTGCCGCAGTCATTCCCCTCTTTAAAGGGGGAAACACCCTTGACCCAAACTGTTACCGTCCCATATCTATCCTACCCTGTCTTTCAAAAGCCTTGGAAAGCCTAGTCAACAAACAGATTATTAACCATCTCGTCTCCCACCGTACCCTTTCTCCCATGCAATCTGGTTTTCGTGCTGGTCATGGGTGTACTACAGCCACCCTTAAGGTCCTAAATGACATCATAGCCGCCATTGATAAAAAATATTATTGTGCAACTGTTTTCATTGATCTGTCTAAAGCCTTTGACTCTGTCAACCATCACCTTCTGATCAGCAGACTCAATAGCCTAGGGTTCTCAGATGACTGCCTCGCCTGGTTCACTAACTACTTCTCCAATAGGGTCCAGCGTGTTAAATCAGAGGGGCTGCTGTCTGGGCCTATGACTATCTCTATGGAGGTGCCGCAGGGTTCGATTCTCGGGCCGACTCTATTCTCTCTGTACATCAATGATGTTGCTCTAGCTGCTTGTGATTCTCAGATCCACCTCTACGCGGATGACACCATTCTGTATACATCCGGCACTTCACTGGATAATGTGTTATCAAACCTCCAGAAGAGCTTTAATTCCATTCAGTATTCCTTCCAAAACCTCCATCTATTACTAAACTGGTAAAACTAAGTGCATGCTCTTCAATCAATCGCTTCCCACTCCGGCTCGTCTGACTAGTATCACAACGCTAGATGGGTCAGAATTAGAATATGTGGACACTTACCAATACTTAGGTGTTTGGATAAACAGTTCCCTCTCTTTCCAGCCCCACATAAACCGCCTTCAATCTAAAATTAAGTCCAGAATCGGTTTCTTATTCCGCAACAGGGCCTCCCTCACTTGTGCTGCCAAACCTGCCTTGGTAAGAATGACTGTTCTACCCATGCTGGATTTCAGTGATGTCATTTACAGAACTGCCTCAAATTCTGTCTTGAAAAAATTGGATGTGGTCTACCACGGTGCCATCCGTTTTGTTACCGGCGCTCCATTTACAACCCACCACTGTGACCTCTACGCATTAGTTGGCTGGTCGTCATTACACACTCGACGCCTAACTCACTGGTACCAACTTATATATAAGTGCTTGCTAGGCAGAGCCCCCATATACCTACGCTCATTGGTCTCTATATCATTACCCACCCGTAGCCTGTGCTCAAGCAGGTATATCTCTCTGGTTACCCCAAAGGTCCGTACCACCTTTGGCCGCCATTCCTTCCAGTTCACTGCTGCCAACGACTGGAACGAGTTACAAAAAACCCTGAAGCTAGAGAACCTCATCCAACTCACTGCCTTTAAAGTACATCTGTGTGAACTCTTGTCCGATCTATGTACATGCATACCTGTAATTAGAACTCAGTTTGCACAAAATGTTTATAGATCTCTGTACCCTGTACATTTTATTTATTTTTTTATTTTTATATATAGACTATCTATTTTTATTTGTATATCGTGATTTTATTGCTGCCATACCATTTATGTATTCAATCTGACCCACTTCCCTCAATGGTCGGCACCTGCGCTAATTGCACATAGACGCTACTGCACTTAAAATATTCTACATTACGGAATCGTTACTGTCTTTATATATTGTAATTTGTACTATGTACTCAATGCGTAACTCTATGTTGTTCTGCACGTTTTACAGCTTCTTGGCCAGGTCGCCGTTGCAAACAGAGAATCTGTTCTCAATCAGCCTACTTGGTTAAATAAAGGTTAAATAAATAATAGAGGTAGGCATAGATTAATTTTTTAAATCTAGATTAATCTCACTGTAATCTTGAAATTAATCTAGATTAAAATGGCTCATTTGAATTGTGCCGAAGGCATTCAGAATATGCGTGCGAACGGGTTTCAAGCATCTTCTGTTTCCAAAATGCATCACAAACTGCTTGAGAAAGCTGTTCTACTATGATAATTGGTGACGAAAATAAATCATGTTCAATAAGATGGCTGTCGGGGTATCAACAGTTACTGAAAGCTGTAGTTTATACTGTTTATTAGCACTTCTGTGTACTTGTGACTCATATAAATGTTC
>JALXJV020000015.1:35355572-35377416 GCA_024633595.2 Lepomis macrochirus
TGACCACAGGCGACTGGATGTCTAAGCTCCCCCACAATCCCCCTCTCTCCCACATCAACTCCTGTCTGTCAGCGATCAAAACCTGGATGCACCACAACTTCCTCAAACTAAACAGCAATAAAACAGAATTCCTCCTCATTGGCTCCAAATCCACTCTCAGCAAAACCAATAACCCCACTCTCACCATCGACGGCACCATCGTCTCCCCATCCCCCCAGGCCTGCAACCTTGGTGTGATTTTTGATTCAACCCTCTCCCTTGAGCCCCACATCCGTCAAGTCATCAAAACCTCTTTCTTTCACCTTCGAAATATTGCCAAAATCAGACCCTCACTCACTCCCTCTGCTGCTGAAAGACTTATTCATGCCTTCATCTCCTCACGACTTGACTATTGCAACTCACTACTCCTCGGCATCAGCTCAACCTCCATTAAAAGACTTCAACTGGTTCAGAACTCAGCCGCACAACTCATCACCCGCTCCACATCCTGGCAGCACATCACTCCGGTCCTACAACAGCTACACTGGCTTCCCATTTCTCACCGGATCACATACAAAATCCTGGTCATTACCTACAAAGCCGTACACCACCTTGCCCCGTCATACCTCACTGTCCTCCTCTCCCCCTACCAACCTTCACGGTCCCTCAGATCCACCTCAGCCGGTCTCCTCTACGTCCCCAAGTCGAAGCTTCGCAGTTTTGGGGACAGAGCCTTTCCAGGGCAGCTCCCAGGCTCTGGAACTCCCTCCCCTATGAGATCCGCATGTCTGAGTCTCTTACCATTTTTCAGTCCCGTCTGAAGACCCATCTCTTCTCTTCTGCCTATCCATAGTTGTCTTTGCTTTGTTTTGTTTTTTTAAATATATTCTACTCTGTTAAGCGACTTTGAGCCTGGGAAAAGCGCTATACAAATTCAATTTATTATTAAGCTACCTGACTGTAGTGGCACATTACCTTACTGCTGAACAGCAGATTATTTTTTTTAGGCGCTGTTTTGTTTTCAAATGCTGCTAAGAAGACATCCCAGAAGACGGGTCGGGTATAGCTCCATCATTGTTCAGAGTCAAAGGATAATACTTTTATGAAGGTAGATTTCATGAATAAAAATTTCAAAAATCACGGACATTTCTTTCTTTTTGCTGTACTGAAAACTTAGCGATATTGTAACCTGAAGCTTCATTTATGGTGATTTTCTTTGTGACATAAAGACCGCTGTGTCCAAGAACACAACTGTTGAATGAGAGTTCACTGCCTCTTACTGTGTGATAAAGTTGCAGTTGTTTGCTTGTGTTAGTTCCTGCTACTAAATGCAGAGACAATAGCCACTCGATGGGAGATTTAGGTATATACTATATATTTTTAATGTATTTATGTGGTATATTTTGTTCAAAAACTCGTTTTTTATTCCATGTGCAAGATTTTGTGGGAATATAAGTTGTTTATGATCAATAAATCTATAGTTGGTCCCAGCCCTACATGACATGATGTCCTACTGAGATGGGCTTTCTCACTTTTAGTGTTTTGTGTGATATGACTGAATTTATTCAACTGAATGAATTTGAATTTCCATCATACCTGCTTGTCTCTGCCTTGTTTACAAAATGTTCATATATGTTCTCCTATCTCTGTGTGGATAGGTGGCCCGAGGCTTCAGATGATGCGCGGCCCTCCGATAGCACCTCCTCTTCCCCGGCCTCCTCCACCTCCTCCCATGATGCTCCCTCCTCCGCTGCAGGGCCAGACACCTCAAGGTGCTTCTCAGCCCATCCAAAACATGGCTGCTGCACCTCAGGTCAGAGCTCAACGAAGCAAACAGTGTTGGGGCACCGTATGAGGCAGATTTTTCAAAATCTCGGTCTGTGTGCACACATAGCTTTATGCCTTACTGTGATTTTGCGAGCAGTTAATTTTTCTGTAAACAGAAATAATACAGGGGGAAACCTAATTTCTCGTGTCATAACCATTTTTAATTTTCACACAATAGTTATCTTGAGAGTCCTTGTGTCTGTTGGTTTGGCTCTCTCAGGTCAGTGATATGGTTTCAATGGTGTCAGCCCCAACGACAAGACAGGGAGCCCCGCCTCCTGTCAAACCGACTCCGTCAATCATCCAGGCAGCACCTACCGTGTACTCTGCACCTCCGGCCCCCGTTGGACATAAAAGAAATGATATTAGAGCTCAGCGACAAGCCAGAATGGTATTTGCTTTAAATTGATATCTTACAAGATAATGTTTCTTTGCTCTGCTGCAGGTGGTGTTTTCTGAGAGCTTGCTGTGTACTTGTCTGTCTCTTGTTTATATTTTGCACGTGTGTTTGAGCACTAGTGACAGATTCACTTATATGTTTGTGTATTTTAAAAAAACACACTTAAGAGGTAAAAATTTTAGATGAATAAATGTAAAATACTTTTATGATAACTCTGGTATGTATTAGTAATGGGGTAGTGGGGGGCAGTGAGAATTGCTAAATCTGAAACAGGGCGGGGCACATATGAAGGTTTGCTGCTGTTGTACCATCAGATTGCTTGTTCATGAGCCAGTCTGAGTGCGTCTGATATGGATCTTTCAGGAAGAGCTGGCAGCACGGGTTGCAGAGCAGCAGGCAGCAGTGAAGGCAGCAGGTCTACTGGACAAGAAGGAGAGAGAAGAAAACAACGTCATTGGACCAAGCATGCCTGAGCCTGAGCCCCCCCACACTGAGGTACATGAAAAAGCAGCAGCAGTTTGCTTTCTACTGTTAAGTTGGAAGCAATTGTGGTCAAAAGTTTACATACACTTGTAAAGAACATGTATATCATGACAGTTCTTTATTTTTCTGTAATGGAATCACTGGAACACATAATTCTTTGTAACAAAACAGTCATGAATTTTGGCTCTTTTTTTAGGCTACATTATAAACTTAAAATGCACTTTTATAATACAATATTAGCTGGAAATTTTGATTTCCCAGAAATGACTGCAGTGACGTAAAAATCCACAATTTATTTATCACTGTGATAGACAAAGAAGAAATCAAACCCACGCAGACCAAGGGAGGCAACATGTCCAACTTAGCAAAACATTTCGACGCCAGACATGCAGACTTGTTCAAAGAATTTAAAGAGCAGCAGGTTGGCGAACGAGATAACATCATTATGTATTACATGGTGATTTTCCCAAAGAAATGAAGTTTAATGGGAGTGTTATACATTTGAGTTTAAAAAAACAAACACTGATTGCAATGATGTGAAAGATGATTGCTGTGGTTCTTAAAGTAAGAAACAAATCACATCATGTCTAAACAAATCATAAATCTAGCCTTTAATCATGGTAAGTATTTGCACATTAAGATACCATAAATATTTCAAATAATTAACCAAAAACATAGTCAATTTTATTTATATAGCAACAATTCATAACAGAAGTTATTTCTTTCCTCTTTTCATATATAGCAGGTTTAGACCTTAGTCTTTGAACTTCATCACAATATTATTTAACAAATTAGACCATAGATCCAATTCATTTTTATCAATTCTTATGCACCATCATAATCCCAAAGGAACTGCTACTTACATTTAAAGAGGTGGTATTATGCCCATTTTCAGGTTCATAATCTTATTTAGGGGATGTACCAGAACAGGTTCACATGGTTTCATTTTCAAAAAACACCAGATTTTTTTCATACTGCACACTGCTGCAGCTCCTCTTTTCTCCCTGTGTTGAAGGCTTAGTTTTAGCTGTGGAGTTCAAGTTTCACTTTATTTATCCTTAGGAAGGAAATTTACTCTGCAACAGGATCTAAAAACAAAAGCAATACAAAAATAGAAGCACCACCAGATGCCAACAACATTATAAACACAACACAAGACATCAATCATCAATCAATCAGTCTATCTATCAATCAATCAATCAATCAATCAATCAATGGAGACACTCCTTCCCAATACATACACAGGTCAGTATATCTTAATGAATAATGTCCGGAATAAATAATAATAAATAAACACGTACTATAAAAATTTCATGAGATATCACCTAGTTGAATTCAGGTTCCTAATGGCTGCAGGAATGAAAGAATCTCTGGCACGTCTGGTTCTGAGCATGGGTAGCCTGAAACGGCGACCTGAGGGGAGCAAATTAAACTCCCCAAGAAGTGGGTGATCAGAACAATTTAAAATTTGGTTAGCCTTACCCCGGACCCGTTTATCATATATCTGTTGCAATTGTGGTAGCTGTACCCCAACCACCTTAGACGCAACATTAACCAACCTAGCTAACTTATGCTTATTGATCATTGAAAGACCACCGTACCACACTACAATACAAAGTGTCAAGACTGATTGAATAAAACACTGATAAAACAAAGTCATCAGAGACTTACATACGCTCAATGTCTTCATCTTCCTCAAGAAAAAAAGTCTCTGTTGAGCCTTTTTACAGACAGCAACTGTGTTGCTCTCAAAAGATAGCTTACTGTCAATGATGGTTCCTAAATATTTGTATTCATCTACTGTCTCAACATTCATGTTCTGAATAACAGTTTGAGAGACATTGTGCTGTATTCTACGAAAATCGATTATCATATCCTTTGTCTTGGAGACGTTAATAGACAGATGAAAGGTTTCACACCACGCAATAAAATCATCAACTACAGGGCCATGCCCATACTCATCATTATTTAAAAGACTCACTATAACAGTATCATCTGCAAATTTTACACAGTGCCTATTCTCATACTTACTTCTGCAGTCATTTGTATATAAAATAAAAAGCAAAGGTGAAAGGACACAGCCCTGAGGAGAACCTGTGGAGGTAAGGGCTTTTGAAGATGAGACACCATTTACCCTAACACACTGCGACCTATTGGAAAGAAAATCCAGTATCCAACCAATTAAATTAGAGTTCAAGTTAAAAAGAGACTGAAGTTTCTCAGCCAACAAGAAGGGCTGAATGGTATTAAAAGCAGAGGAAAAGTCGATAAACAGGAGCCTCGCATGAGTTTTTGGGGATTCCAGATGTTGATAAAGGGAATTTAACAATGTGAGTATTGCATCCTCAACACCTCTGCCAGCCCTGTAAGCAAACTGCAGAGGGTCTAACTGTTCCTCCACCTGCTTCAGTAACTCCTGCTTAATCAACTTCTCAAAAGTCTTCATCACCAGTGAGGTGAGAGCTACAGGTCGAAAGTCATTTAAGACCTTAGGGTTCTTACACTTGGCTACAGGAATAATTATGGAATGTTTCCAAATTTTGGCACTATTTAGCGCCTGAAGGGATAGAGTGAAAATCGCTTTAAAAATCTCCACTTAACTGATCAGCACAAGATTTGAGGACTTCGACCACTGATATTGTCTGGGCCAGGACTTTTCCTAACATTAGTTTGTTTAAATAATGATTTGATCTCACACACATCAATATCAAAATCAGGAATACAATCACTGATGAAATTATCACTCATGCGACTGTTTCTTCCACTAAAATCACTATTGGAAAATCTCATATAAAAACTATTTAATTCATTTGCTAGCTGCTCATTAGAATCAAAACCGTTTAATGACACAGTGCAAGTGCCTTTGTGTAGACCTGTCATTAATTTCATTCCATTCCACACTGATCTGAGATCAGACTCACTGAATTTGGACTCAATTTTCCTTTTATACTGAAGTTTAGCCTTTGCTATTTCAGCTCGCACTACCTTCCTAATTTCAGCATATGCACTTTTATCACCACTATAAAAAACAGTCCTTTTTTTTCCTTAACAGATGTTTCAGTTCTTTGGATATCCAAGGCTTATTATTAGGATAGGAAACAACTGTCTTAGTTGGGATCACACTGTCCACACAGAAGGAGTTGTAGCTGCATACTGAATCAGTCAGTTCATCAATGTTGTTGGAAGAATCTTGAAAAACAGACCAGTCGGTACAGTCAAAACAGCCCTGTAGGGCTGTAGTGCTCTCCTCGTTCCAACAACTGTACCACACGTGCTTGCACTTTGTCTCGATGTAACACAGGTCTGTATGTGGGCAAAAGATGCACCATATTGTGGTCAGAAAATCCTAGAGGGGGACCTGCAACAGACTTATAGGCTCCCTTGATAGAGCCATAGCAGAGATCCAATACTCTGCTCCCACGAGTGGGACAGGTGACATACTGGTGGAAGTTGCTCAGCGACCTTTTGCAGTTTACATGATTAAAATCACCAAAAAAGAAGCATGGGGCATCAGGAGAGATAGAATGTAATTTTTGGGCTACTGAAAAAATGACATCAGAAGCGGATTTTATATCTGCTCTTGGGTGAATGTACACTACTGTCAGAAATATTTGGGGGAATTCCCTAGGCAGATAGAATGGTCTAACAGACACTGACAACAACTCAATGTCCGGTAAACAAATCCGCTCGCGCACAGTGGCGCCGTTGCACCACTTCGGGTTGATGTACAGACAAACACCCCCGCCGTGACGCTTCCCCGTCATCTCCGGTCCGCGGTCCAAGCGAATCGGAGCCCCGTAACCATCAATATTCACGGTAGAATCCAGGTCAGTGTCAGACAGCCACGCCTCAGTGAAAGCCATTACACAAGCGTCCCTGAACTTCAGCGAAAGAGGCCACACACGCTTGCAGTTCATCAGTCTTGTTCCTTAAGGACTGGGCGTTAGCCAGCAGAATCGTTGGTAGGGGACGTTTCTTTTCATCACTTTTCTTAATCGATGCCGCACTCCACCCCGATTTCCTCTCTTCCTGCTTTGTTTACCAGGTGTAGCTGGACGCCTGAAGCTTTTTGTTGGAGCAGTGTTACCTAAAAAGTCGAAACAGTCAAACTCCCCATGACTTAATAGCCGAGTAACATCTAGGTCCACCACATACTTGCTTGATTTAAATCCCAGGAGAAAGTCTCTTGTGTATTGGATCCTGTCGGGCTTCACAAACAAACCCCGAGCGATGTTCGACACGGTGATCAAAAGTAGGAAAAGAAATATCTCCATTGTTGGGCCCGATAAGCACGGCAAAACACTCATACACAAACTCAGGTAGAAAAATAAATAAATAAAACACTTAGTAGTTTAAACAAGACATGTAAGCTCCGGACAAACAAACAGACGCAGACACCTGCTACCGGGTCGCCTGCAATTGAGCCGCGCCCCCTCCCTGTGAGTGATACATCTTGTCTCTAAATGATCTTTGCTGGGAGTTGCACATGTGCAGTTACAAGTTAAGGACTACTAGCCAATCAGAAGCAAAGAAGGGCGGGTCAGTGAGAACATGGCATCAGGTCAGCTGTACATGTTGCTGAACAGCTTAGCAACATGGACTGGAGCAAGAGTTTCTGAGCGGTGAGTTATTAATGTGTAACAAAAGTATCTTTCATCCATAAAGTCTTAACTGAGCTCTGTCTCTACATCAGTAACAACTTTATGTCCACTGACTGCCTGGAGGGTAGCTAGTGTTTGGAAGGGAGAGGAGAGCTGTGTGTTTTTCCACCGCTTGGTGAGTTTTAAATGAGGCTGCATGTTTTCAGGCTGTTCACAGCAGAGTTTTCTGTGGGAGATGGGAACTCCCTTTAGACTGGACTTTGAGCTTTTTCACTTTGCAAACCTGTTACATGCACAGAAGAGATTACTCAAACACATTTCTCAATAAAGAAGAGGGAAAACGCTAAAAAGCAGAATACCACCTCTTTATTCAAACGACGCCAACACCTACAAATACTCAGTCAAAGTAAAGGTAAGAGGAAGGCTTTCTCCAGGCCTCTATTCATAAAGTGGGAGGTGCTACCACAAGTATACTGAACACCACTTGGTGTGTCCTCGTAGAGATGAGGGGGAAAAAACATAACACGTTATTGCGAGGGAAGGCCAAACTTATTCTGAGGACGCACTTTTTCCTGTCAGCACAGTAAAAATATTGTGATACGTTTAACCTCAACAAACATATATGAAGGACATGATGTGACTTATATGCCTGCATGTGTTTGTTTCAGCCTGTGGAGAGTCCTGCAGAGGACAAAAAGAAAGCAAAGGCGGAGAAGGTGAAGAAATGTATCCGTACTGCAGCGGGGACCAGCTGGGAGGACCCCAGTCTGTTGGAGTGGGATCCAGGTACAAACTGCTGCAGGGACCGCAGGACAGAAAAAGTCTTGAGCTAGAACAGCCAGAGACTTTATGATCTAGATAAAGATTATGTAACATAAACTAGGATATTCTTCTTGAATAGGAATCACATATGACATTTGTCACCTAGCAAAGGTAACATTAAACACTGACCTCTGCTGTTCTGACTGTTTCTTACTGGGCCTGCGGTCAAAATGTTATTTGTAATCACTCATTTATCAGCACTGAGTACCTGCTGCAGGATCAAGCTAAAGTTGTCTGTCTGTGTTCTTCTCTTGTGTGTGTCAATCCTGTTTCTTCTCTTTGTTGCAGATGATTTCCGTATATTCTGCGGTGATCTTGGTAATGAGGTCAACGATGACATTCTGGCCAGAGCCTTCAGCAGATACCCGTCTTTCCTCAAAGCTAAGGTTGGGTTATTTTTCTCTTTATTTGCTTTGTTTACCTTGGATGATCACTAAGATACTGAAGAAAAGTGCACAAACTAGCTCTCTGTGGTTTTTGTCATCAGTTTCTAGAACATTTTACTTATCAGTCACATGAATTGTTAAATACATACAGGTGCATCTCAGAAAATTAGAATATTGTGAAAAAGTTTTATTTCAGTATTTCAACTTAAAAGGTGAAACTAATATATTACAGTTGGAGCCAAAAAGTATTTAGTCATCCACTGATTGTGCAAGTTCTCCTACTTAGAAAGATGAGAGAGGTCTGTATTCTTGTTAAGCAGGCCTATGTAGATTTATCCTTATGGATTTACTGCCATGTTTTTAAGGAGTCTGTTCACACTGATAGAAGCTAATAAAAAGGGTCATTTTGCAAAAGTTGAAATTATTAATCTGTAATATGGCAATTGAAAGTCCAGCCCCACATATTTAATTAAATAAGTATAACAAGTATAAATAATAAATCAATATAAATAAGTTCTTTAAGGAGGTTAAAAAGAAACTTTTACTAAACATTTAAATGAGCTACCTTTTACTTGAGTAGATTTTTATAACAGTAACTTTACTTGTACTTAAGTAAAAGTAATCATACTTTTACGTAAGTAGAATATTTTTGTACTCTTTCCACCTCTGCTTGTGTGATCTGTGTCCTGAAATGATCACATCATTTTTGTCATCAGGTGGTGAGAGACAAACGTACCGGAAAGACCAAAGGCTATGGCTTCGTCAGCTTCAAGGACCCAAACGACTACGTCAGAGCCATGAGAGAGATGAACGGTGAGTCTCCTGACAGACACACTAAACCTCTGTCACCAACCTGCTTTTTCAACCTTTGTTCCATTTTCCACAGGGATGTCCTTGACGTAGAAACTGAGCGGGTGACGTCCAACTTAAACTGATTCTTCCACTTTTTGTCTTTACTTTCATATTTTTTTGCCAGGGTGTAAATTTAGCTTTGACACTGGTTAGTAAGTACTGTATCTGTGTGTTCCTCTCATAGGTAAACCCCATCTCCACATTTGTCAGGCTGGTATCACAAATTGTTTTTACATAAAGGATTTCTATTATAATAATAGGACATACCGCAAGTAACATTGCCCATCTTTAACTTTGTGACAGCTCGAGAGAATGGATGAGTTTAACTGAACTTCTCCGCTCCCTGTTGAGGTTTTTGACTTGTAGCTGATTTACCAACGTGCCATATTTAAAAGGTTTTATTACAATCATTGTTTTTGTTTGTCCAGGTAAATATGTCGGCAGCCGTCCCATCAAACTGAGGAAGAGCATGTGGAAGGACCGCAACATCGAGGTGGTTCGCAAAAAACACAAAGAGAAGAAGAAACTGGGCCTCAGATAGTTTATGCAAGTGGACAGTAGTAAGATCATGATCTGTCCAATCAGGAGATGCACTGACACTGTTTTATTTTTTGTTTTTTTTCTTCCTCAAATAAAACCATTTTTAAGTCGTTCACATGGCCACAGTTTAATTTTACTGGATGCATTGACCTGAATATAGTTGCCATTGTATCAGTACTGTAGCAGGACTGTTTCTGATTCCAATCAGTCCTCATTGGATCTGGGACACTGCTGCTTGCTTGTAGTGTCTTCCTCAGACTGCATTAACAGTCTATTTAATTTATACACGTTTTTTCCAACCCTTTTCAGCTTGTGACTCCTTACAGGTTGGACATGAGGCCTTTACCTTCTGAGGTTGTTATTTGAAAGATATTTACATGCT
Source organism: Lepomis macrochirus (assembly GCA_024633595.2). Taxonomy (NCBI): domain Eukaryota; kingdom Metazoa; phylum Chordata; class Actinopteri; order Centrarchiformes; family Centrarchidae; genus Lepomis; species Lepomis macrochirus. Next base: position 35,365,845 of record JALXJV020000015.1, read on the forward strand.
GGTAGACGTTAAAGTGTATTAAAAATACAAAAAATAACTCATGATGGTGAGAAACTGGTGCACAATCAGGAGCAGCTTGGCCATGACGCATTCAGACACTGCACATATCAACACAACTGATCGTACTATTTCCATACTCATTACTGAAGAAAAAGGACTTCACCATTTATTCATATTAACCAGTCTTCACATTTCCAGTTAAACTGTTCAGAGCACTACAGCTGACCTCTAGCCTGCAGAATTATATTAGTGACTGCACTGTGACCCACAAGCTTGGACAATAAGCTCAGATTGTCTTGTACACACACGCGCGCGCGCGCGCACACATACACACACACACAGCAACAACTGATCCACTTGGTGTAATGTTCCAGTGAGGACCAGCTCCATCAAACTGCAGGTCCCAGCAACTCCTCTACAGCTGTCCGTCCACTAAAGATAACGTCGTTCACTGACACACCATCGTAGGAGGAGCCAATCAGAGATAGCGAGAGGTGACTCTTCCGTATGAAGCTCCCGCATGGACTCTGGAAAGGCAGACACACACAACTTAAAATGATGTTTCACTTTGTAAATGCATAATTTTTTACTTGCAGTGTAGAAGTCAATACTTACCTACTCTCCGAAAGTGTCCCTGATAATACTGAGGTATACAGTCCTGTCAGAGAAAAAACAAGGCTGTCACTAACAGCATACCAACAAGCTGACAGTATTTGTTAATGACAAATATATGAAGTTAAAATTTTTGACAAATTACAAACAGTTTTGGAGTTAACATTTATTTACGCAGACAGTCCTGCCATACCCTCTGTAGAGCCACCCAACTCCAGCTGGGTGCTGTGGTGACTCCCAGGTGGCTGTGCACAGCCTCAGTGGCTCTTGCTAAAAGACACTCCTTTGTTACTGCTTCTGGGGACCCAAACACTTCCTGGAACCAGGCCCCACCCATCATCACCTAGAAGACATGGTGATGACCTTAGGACAGAAGTTCTTCACTGTAAAGCACTGCACCCTGCCCAAGCAGCCGTACTTGTATGTATGAACAATGTCAGTGTGTAATGTCATTCAGGGAAAATGTCAGCCTCTCTGAGCTCATTGTTTGGGGTTTTCCCCATCAATTTGTGTCACTGTACGCTAACCCAACCAGTCATCTCTGCATGACCACTGGCGGTCACTTCACCAGCTATGTAGCCCCGGATAAATGGCGATAACACAGAGATCAACATTCGAATGTCCATCTGGCCCGTCACCCGTCATCGGAGCATCGGCACCTAGGACTCTACAATGGACTACATCCTGGGAGTGAGGATGTCTGCAGAGACCCCCCTCAAACACGCACACACTTGATAATTCTCTAAAAATCCCACTAACTTTACATATCTTTATTGTAAAGGCTGTAAACAATCAATGAACATGCACCTGGAAGGCTCGCTGAGATACTAACATCATACAGACGGCAGGCAATTAAGGTCAGTCATTTTGAACTCCCCTTTGTTCAGGGACACATTTTTCCATTTCGGTTTCACATGTCAGTGAAACTTTGTTTAGTTTATGTTATTCATACACATTAACACATTTTAAGTATAAGAAAATAAATAAGTGGATGTGATGTGGTTACCGTCAGTCTAGTAGTCTGTCCATTTGGTCTGTTGTGTTGGGGGAAGGGAACAGAGTCATAGACCACCCCCAGTATACCCCGATCCTCTGATGATGGAAGCAAGTGACCAAAACCCTGACAACGCAGAGATGGTGGATTAGTTTTGTCACTTTTCTGGGAAAGTAAAGCAACTGATGCTGAAAATATTGTGATTTATTATCACATCCACAGAATGATGTTGGCACCTGAGGAGGGGGCACTGGGTCATCAGAATGTGGTTGGTGCTACTTCACAGGGATTGTTTATTTCTGATTAGCACATTTTTACACATAAGAATGGCCTTGTTACTCATGAAAGAGAAATGCGCAAATTTATAATCTTCAGCCATTTTCTAATCAGTATGACAAAGAAAATTGCTAATTTATTGTTTTTGGAGTTTGTTTCCACTTTCACATCCAGCCATCTAATGACCCTGCAAAGAAAGACGTGTGTGTCCTGCTGTAATCCTCACCATTACAGGCAGGATGTCACCCTCATACTCCAGATTAACCACAGCGACTGTTACTGTGGAGATGTCCTGCAGCTGCTGGATGAGAGGTTGACAGGAGGAGGGCAGAGCTGAGGAGAGGGGCTGGGGGGGGGCACAGAGAGGTGTAAGAAATAACTATTCTATTGTGTTACAATGAGTTCTAAAGAAGTTTGATATTTCAGAAACCTGTGTACACAAAAGTTTTATTATTCTAACAGCAAATGTAAAATGGTAGTTTGAAATACTAAGATAACTTTTATTTTTATAATGTCAATTTATACTAAACAGACATGTTGCAGTTCCTGCTGAAGGCCATGACTGATCTGAATGGATTCTTTCTGTTCCTGTCATGTAAGACAAAACATTCCTACGTCAGATTGTGTTAGCCACCACTTGCCTTTAGCAGGCAATGCAGAGATGATGTGGTCAGCTGATATGACACCATCCTCCAAATGGATCTGCAGACACATGTATTATGAAAGCAGCCAAAAAACACATGCATGATATTTTCCAGGCTGGAAGCTCTGCTCAGACATGCTGACGTTTAGCAGGTATATCACATTGTTATCTGTCCTATCGATTGGCTGCAGACATTTAAAAGGCAGGTCTTATCTAATATGAAATGACATATGAGAGAGCGACAGCTGGAAGGAGACACTGACTTGAGTATAGCTTGGCCCTCAGACTTGGTGTTAATTAATTCCTTTAGACCTAACAAATCCTTTTCCCAGTTCTACTCTGTCACACTGGCTAAGTGAAAAGTTTGACCTGCTGGTGGTGGCTAGTGGAAATGTCAGATTAAAGGTGCGTTTGATTTCATGCAGCACAGCGCTGATTTAATGTGATGCGTGTTGTACTTAACATAAGACATGCTGGTTAAAAATTGTGTCCGACTTTTGCCGGCATTGCAAAACATGACATTAAACCTCGCGAGAACAGCGGTAGCTGCAGTCCCTGAGTCCGGGCTCTGCAGGTGACTGTTCATAAGGTCGGGTGAAAGTCAGCCGCAGTCATCTCGAACGCACCTTAACATTCATCATCTGTGGGCCACAAATGTCTGTACAAAAGTTCATGGCAATCCAGCCCATAGTTTAGATAGTTCAGAGCATCCTTTGGGACGATAAGTTTTGGTACAGTTTCATGGCAATCAAATGAACAGTTGTATTGATATTTCAGTCTGGAAAGTGGTAGGCCAAACAAACACCACCACCAACACTAGAGCCACGACGCTAGCATGGCTAAACGGCGCACAAACACTAAAGTTGAGTTATTAAAATTTAGAATGTAACCTTGCTCTGCAGACGGGGAACAGCACGCTCAGTCAAGTTCACTAACCTTCCAACCAGAGGCTGAAGGACTGATCTGTTTAACAGCAGCCTCCCGGTGAAGCTGAACTCTCTTGCTCTGTTGAAGGTACTCAGTGATGGATTCTGGGAGGGACTGCACTCCCTTGCTCAGAGACCACTGGGCCCAAGACTCTTTCATAGATCTCTGAGCCAGAGGGCCGGGAGGGACCACAGGAGTGGGACCTGCAGGTTTCCACACAAACAAATGAGCTGAGATTAATGGTTCATTCACGCTGCCTGTTAGCTGTGTGCCATAATGAGACTAATGTCACTGAGACTGAAAAACACAGGATTAAGCGCATTCAAGTCTAATGTGCTCATTTATTCCTGACCCTGTCTAATAAAGTGCTTTACATAAGACAAACAAATGCATTACAAATACATTTAAAATAATGAAGAAGAAACTAAAGTCAAGCTGAATCCAATGAAAAATGTTAATAAAATAGAGTGAAAAAGGAATTTTTTACAGCGCAGTAACATGTAGCGCTAAGATTAATAAGAGAAAGAACAGAAACTTAATCAAAGGTTGAAAGCTTGAAGCAACATTTTAGATCATCCGGAGGTTATGTGCAGCATCACAGCTGAACGTAGCTTCACTGTTGAGTTTAAGTCCAGGTACAAGCCGACTTAGATCTCCACTGCTGAAGTGAAGCTCTAGGTCCAACAGAGTAGAAGGATTTAGCCATTAGTCGTAACCTTTGGCCTTTCCTTGATGCCAAATACAATGATTTCTGTCTTGTTGATTTAACTGCTCATTTAATACAATGTAATGGAATAAAATACAGTACTCATGTGCCACTTTTATGAAGCTCACAATGTTACATTTTTGTGAGACTTGAGGTTTTGATTAAAGTCATTTGTACTGTATGAAATGGCTTTGCGGTTAAATCACAGCAGTCAGTACTTCCATCCTCTCTGGCTTACTGGTTAGTGATGTGTCCTTCCACAGGCCAAAACCTTTCTCTACATGTTTGCCAGGAATAACATTTTCATTTTACAGACTACACTGTGCCACAATGAGCTAGAACAGAATCTACTGAAGTTCAAAAGCTCACACATTTTTTTCTGCTATTAAATCACTGTTGTCTGTCAGATAATATTGTTGGCGGGCAGTTTTGGCGTGGGTCTATAATCACAGAGAGAAATAATGTGTTTCCCTTGTCAATGTTTGGATAAACTTTATCTATTATGATGGTTTATCATTCTAAACCACAAGCCACAGTAGCTGTCCTACACTCTCTGAAAGGTTAGGGGGCAGTGGTAGACTGGACAGATGGTTGCAATTCACAACCCTCACCACTAGATGCCACTAAATCTTACACACTGAACATTTAACTTTTAAGGACACTGAGACCATTTTAAACGCTTTTATCTCATCACACTTGGATTACTGCAACAGCATTTGCTTGACCCAAAATCTATTGATCAACTCCACACTGCAGAACTCAGCTGCCCGGCTTTTCGACTAGAACAAAAAAATATGATCACATCACTTCTGTTTTAGCTTCATTACACTGGCCCCCAATATGTTTTCTAATAGACTCTCTTACTGTTACATCTCTGTCCATTTAGGCCCATTTGCACCAGCCGTACCTTGAGATCCTCGTGCAGAGGTCTGCTGTCTATTCCAGAGTCTCAACTGAAAACTAAAGGGGACAAAGCATTTGCAGTCACAGCCCCATGGCTCTGGAACAGCCTGCCCGAAGAAATCAGGTCAGCTGAGTTAGTAAACATTGAGAGCCTAATTTATTTTTCTTTTAATTGTATTTTATTTTAATAAAGTGTTTTCTTTTTTATCATGTATCTTATCTTTTTTTGTGTGTTTTGTCTTTGCACTTGTGAAAGCACTTTGTAACAAGCTTTAGAAAGTCCTCTATAAAATAAAGATTATTATTATTATTATTTCATGTTTATAATAACTTTAATAATGATAATAAATTGCTAAAGCTTTCAGTTCATTTCTATTTTATTTTTTTACGTACTTCTTTTCTGCAGGCAAGGGGTATAAAAGGGCATAAGGGGTAGGTGTTCTTTTCTGGATAGAAGGCAGAAGACTGAGATGTCGATAACATATTGTCTGTGTTTTTAATGAGCTTGTATGTGGATATTTAATTATGGTTTCTATATTACTTGTATGAATGCACCCATTCTCTTTTGTGTTATGTTCCTGTATCCTCACATGAAACTAAAATGCGAGTCCCCACAGTAACAGTAGTACCTGAGCCCAGCAGCATGCCGAGAGTCAGGGAGCCTCGACGCTGCTCTGCTTGGTAGAAAAGAGGAAAACAGGAACGCACACTCAACTTCCTGCAGTCCCCTGCAAACACACCACGGCACAAACTGTCCACGGCTATGTCTGCCAGCTACACGCAGGGAGAAAGGAAAACAGAATTATGGTCACAGAAGACAGACTACTGGTGACATGAATACATGTGAATCTCATTTAAACAATGAGCTTCTCCCCACCTCCTTTCCCAGCCTCCTAGAAAAAAATGAATGGATGGACTCATCCTCCTCCTTGCTTTTCTTTCTCAGTATCTCTGTGGCAACACTCAACAGGAGGGGACGAGAGAAGGGTGGGACAGTCCGCAAAAGTCCACTGAATAAAGAGAAGGAAATTGATGCAGCAGTATTTAGTGAAGAAAAACAATAAGATGATGATGATATGGAATGAAACATTCATCACATTTATCTCATGTTCTACAGAAAATACACATTCCTTCATAAATAAAAAATTCACTAAGTGGCCATATTAGGACCACCTATACAATCTAATGCTATCCAAACACGACAGCCCTGCCATAACACCCATCTTTACAAAGCTCATAATGCACTGGTGTTTGAAACATGTAAATTCAATGACATGTCTGTTATTAAGCTCACAGGTAAATCTGGTGTTGCACTGGACTACTTTATATTGGAGGTGTTCCTACGGCTGGGACAAAAAAAAAACTGGCATTTTCAGCGAGGCTGACCCACCACGGACACACCTCACCAATACAGCATCCTTGTAGTCCTCTTTAAAGATGTGTTCCCACTGTAAGTCCCCTAAACCACTATAAAGCTGAGGAGTAAGTGCAGTGTTATAACTGTACCACTGCACATGGATCAGAGCACTATTCACATTTACTGACTCCCTGTTGGTCATGGAAACAACTCACACTTATGTAATTGTCCAAAAAAGTAAGAAAATAAATAAATAGCTGTTTATTTCTGTATGTAGCAGATGAAAAGAAACATTGGACAAATGTGCTGCCTCTATATGAAAATGTTTTACTTAATAATAAGCATCTATTCATTTTAGCGCAGTGCACTACAGTGCATCTTTATCAAGAGAACCCTTAGCCTAATAATCTTAGAATAGTACCATCCTACATATGAAACCTGCCTCACCTTACTCCTGAGGGCATCTTGTGGAGCTGTCTGTTGACGTATAAATATCTGTTCTTGGAGGCGACATGACTGTAGGTGACAGGAAGAATCTCCCCCCCCCCAAGACCCAGGTCATCCACCTACACACACATTACAGGTTTTATGGGTACAGTGAGAGACAGGACAGGCAGGGAGGAGGAGAGGGGTACAACATGCAGCAAAGGAACCAGGCCGGACTCAAAACTGGGAAGGACTCAGCCTTGACATGCAGTTTGCACTCAACTACCGCATGAGCTACCGCAGCGTCCCACCATCACACTTTTTTAATAATGAAACTGTTTTGAATGTCCCCACAAGACAGAAGCTCACTGTTGAACCTTAAGGGTCTTATTTAGGCTGAAACCTGGATGTGCAGCAGTTTCAGTGCAGCCTGTTTATTATGTAGATATTTATACATTGGCACAGTTTTTCAAAACTCCAAGGTCCTGAATGTCTCCGATCAGATTTCAGCCTGCCATCCTCAGTTTGACAGTTTGATTACCTCTATTTGAGATGCTGCTTCATTTGCCATTAACAGCTTTTAAACAGGCCGAGTGAAACTAAGCACACGCTGTCAAAGTCTCTCTGTCCGGAAAAGGCAGGGAAACATTTGGGCAAGGTGGCACCAGTATCTTTATCAAGTTTTAATCTTTTTTTTCCCAAGATTTATTTTTTTTAACAGAAGGTCTTACAAGATGTTAATTGTGTGTATTTTACAAAAGGAACATACATAAATGTGTAGCCCCACACATCTTACAAGCATGATAATTTTCAATTTTGAGTATCAAAAGTGAAAGAACAAAAAAACAAAACAAAGAAATAAAATAAATTAATAACGCTAAGTATAAAAGATTGGTACAAGAAAAAACAAAACAGAACAACAACAACCCAAAAACCCAAAACAACAACAAACAAAAGATCTTTCCCTTCCCACCCCCACCCTCTTCCTGTATATGGCTCTCAGTGTCCTTTCATGTATATCTAAACAATCTATATGCATCTTACACATACTCTTCTGTATACATATACCTATATCAATCTATTCATTACTCATAGCGGATAAATCAATGGGGAGTTTCAGAGAAGGTAGAGTGTCTATGAAGGGTCCCCAGATCTCTCTAAAGGTTGCATGCTTTCCTCTCACATTATATAGTATCTTTTCGGGTGTGCAATAGGACACAAGCTCATTAATCCAATGTCTTACTGATGGTGAATTTTCAGATTTCCAGTTGATCAGAATACATTTCTTTACTGCAGTGCTCATAAAGTAGAATAAAGTATTTCTTGTAGTAGTTCACATTAACAGAGCTTGTGTCCCCCAGTATCCATAGTTTTGGGTCCTGTTCAATTTGATTTCCTATTATCCTTGAGGTTAATTCAGTGACATGTTTCCAAAATTCTTCTATCATTGGACAACTCCATAGCATATGTATAAGATCACCTTTGGTCACTTTGCATCTCTGACATTTGGAGGAAATTTTGCTGTCAATTTTATGTAGCCTGTGGGGTGTGTAGTATGTCCTATGGAATATATTAAATTGAATTTGCCTGTGTTTTGTGGATGTTAGCATAGTCTGTGCTTGCTCCAATAGATGACGCCAATCTGCCTCCTCATAGGTACAGTCTAGGTCTTTTTCCCATTTCTCTTTTTAGATGTTTTATCGTAGACCGGTAAAGCTTAGTTGATGATACCATATATGGAAGATATTATCCCTTTGTTGATCCATGTATTTTATTACATAGGTGAGTTTCAAGAGGGGTTTCTTTTGGAATATGTGGGAATGTTTCTTTGGATTTCTCCTTAACCCAGTCTCTAACTTGTAGGAATTTGAAGAAATTATCTTTGGGAAGGTTGAATCTTTCATTTAGTTGTTGGAAATTGGCAAATGTATCATCAATGTATAAATCAGCAACTGTTTGGATTTCTCTTTCCCTCCATCCCCGCAAAACTGAATCAGCTATGTGGTGTGAGAGGTTGGGATTGCCCCACAAAGGTGCCCTTCTGAGAAAAGAAATATTTGTGTCGAGAAGTGAATGAGATTCTTGCCAAGCAGCAAATGTGTTCAGTATTATTGGGTTGTTTGTGAGTGTGGCTAACATTTTTTTGTGACTATGAATGGAATATCCTTTAAGGGCATAGATTTCAGCTCATGTTGTTCTATTGGGACCCATCTAACCTCACTAGTTTCTGCATGCCGCCAGATCCAAATCGATCTGTACTGCGAAGCAAGATAATAATTCCTAAAATTTGGTAGGTTGAGTCCTCCCTTGAGTATGGAGCCTGCAGCGAGATGAGTTTAACCCTAGGGTTTTTTCTTTGCCATATAAAAGGAGTTAAGATTTTGTTAAGTTCTTTGAAGAAGCTTTTAGGAACATTTATCGGGAGACATTGGAAAAGATAAATAAACTTAGGTAAAATGTTCATTTTAATGGTGTTTATTCTGCCTATGAGAGACAGTGGGAGATCCATCCATCTTTTAAGGTTAAGTTTGGTTTGTTCCAATAGCTTTATATAGTTCTGTTTAAATATATGCTCGTCTGTTTTACCAATTTGAATACCCAAATATTTGAAACCAATGCTACACCATTTTAGTGGGTCAGTGAGAGCCCTAATATTATTGTCCTTTATATTTAGTGGTAAGATCTCACTTTTAGTGTAATTTAACATCCTGAGATTGCACTATATTCTTTGAGGCATTTTAATAAGGGGGGGACAGATGTTTGTGGATCGGTTATATATAATAGGAAATCATCTGCATATAGAGAAAGTTTATGTTCACTTGTGCCAAATTTAATTCCTGCTATGGATGTGTTAGAGCGGATGGCGATGGCTAATGGTTCAATTGCGAGTGCAAAGAGCAGGGGGAGCTTGGACAGCCTTGCCTGCACCCCTCTGGATAGTGAGAAAGTGTTGGACAGAATGCCATTTGTTAAAATATTCAGCTTTGGGGGCATTGAAAAGTGTTTTAACATATCGAGTGAATTTCTCTCCAAAGCCCATAGTCTCTAGAGTCCGGAATAGAAAGCTTGGCTCAATCCTGTCAAATGCTTTGTTTGCATCCATAGACATTATTAGCATAGGGGTTAAATTTTTTTGAGTGGTGTTCAGTATATGGAGCAGTCGCCGCTTATTGTCTGCGCCATACCTGTTTTTAACAAAACCTGTTTGGTCAGCGTGTATTATCTTTGGTATAACGTTTTCCAGTCTAACAGCCAATAGTTTGGATAGTATCTTATAGTCTGCATTTAAGAGACTGAGGGGTCTGTATGAGTCACATTTTTGTCTGTCCTTGCCCGGTTTTGGAAGCAGTGTGATTGTTGCGATTTCCAATGAGTCAGGTAATTTTTTATTTTCTAGAGCTTCTTTAATCATGTTACGTAAGTGGAGTTAATAATTCTTTTGAAAAGGCCTTATAATATTCGATAGGGAAGCCATCTGGTCCGGGAGTCTTGTTATTTTGTAAAGATTTAATGGATTGGTGTACCTCTATTTCTGATATCTCTGCATCCAGCAAATCTCTATCCTCATCTTTCAATTTTGGAAGGATTATTTCATCCATGAACTTTTTTGGCTCCAGTATTATCAGCCTCCTGCTCAGTTTTATATAAATTTTCAGTAAAAGTGTTTGAATTCTGCATTGATGGAGTGTGAATTATCAAGGAGTCTGCCGTCCTCTGTTACTAATGAGTGTATAAATTTATCAGATGCTTCCTTTTAATTTGCCATGCCAAAAGTTTACTTGTTTTGTTCCCAAATTCATAGTAATGATATCGGGTTCTGGCCATAGATGCTTCCTCTTTGCTGGTGCATAGATTATCGTATTCAATCTTTGTTTTGTTAATGTGTTCAAGTGTTCTTCCTTTTGGTGGCAATGTATTCCTGTTCCTGCTTTTAATATCTCTTTCCAGCTTGGTTAATCTCTCTCTAATTTGTTTCACCTTGTGGGCACTGTATGACAAAATTTGACCTCTCATGTAGGCTTTAAGAGCTTCCCAAATGTTGGCATGTGAAGATGATTTTGAATTGGCATCAAGAAATATTTTAATATTGTTAGTCATATATGAGATGAACTCTGGGTCTTTCAACATGTAATTTTAAAACTCCACCTGCGGACTGTGGGCTGTAGTGTATCAACCAGCCAGGAGAGTTTGATGGGATTTATGATCTGAGAAGGTGGCTGCTAAATAAGAGCATTCTATCACTGTGGCTGTCATAGCTAGTGGCACCAGGAACATGTCGTATTCTAGAGTGTGTATTATGCATAGGTGAAAAGAAAGAGAACTCTCTATGGTTTGATAAAGATTTCGCTAAATGTCAACCATGCCTACGCTTTCATACCTTGATTTAGTGCTGTTGCTGCCTTTGATAATGAAGATGTTTTGGGTGATGATCGATCCAAATAGGGTTTAAGACTAGATTAAAGTCTCCTCCCCACAACACATTGGCCCCTAACTGTAGCCAGTTTCATAATCAAATTGTTAAAGAACAATGGGTCATCATGATTGGGCCCATATATATTCAACTAAGGATATCTTTGTTCCTATTTATTTCACAATCTACAAGCAAAAATCTGCCGTTTTTATCCTTTTCAACTGAATTTAATTTAAAATTCAGGTGTTTACTAATAAGTAAGGCTGACACCTCTTGCTTTTTTGAGGAGTAGGAAGAGTAAAAACATTACCCACCCA
>JALXJV020000016.1:0-83322 GCA_024633595.2 Lepomis macrochirus
GAACTTTTATATTCTGTGGGAGCGCAGACATCTTTTTAAGGCAGATGGACTTCGCCTTAACAAGTCAGGAGTAAAATTGTTTAGCTCCAACCTGTTTTACTTTCTGCGTCACTCATCTGTTCCCTCTGCCAAGGACAAGAGACAAGAGGAATCAAAACAAGAAGAAGACACAACACAACACGCCAGAAACCTTGAAGGAGAGCCACCCCAGCCCCCGCCGGAAGAGAGCTGTGATCATGGGAGACATCTGAGCCAAGAGGAAGAGCCTCCACCTCTCTCACTGAAAACCAACAGTGAGGATTTAACATCTCTACCCCCCCAAACCCCCAGACATACTTTCTCCCCTCTCCCCTCTGCTGGACTTCACTGATCACATGGAAGACCTGGTTAGAGCTGGGACAAAATTTACTCCCCGTACCTTCCCTCGCTCCACTCCCATTTTCTCTACCCTAAACCCCCCTCACCGTCCACCTCCACCACTGGCTCTAAGTCCTCCAGGCACAACCCGCCATCCCGCTATGCAATGGCGAAAAAGCCCAGTAAGCTCTGTCTGATATGTGCTGGGTCCAGGCTACAAGGAAAATAGCACTCATGACTCTTCCCAGGACAAGCCGGGGCCCAATGTGCTGGTAGTCTTCTCCATCCCTGTCTTGATAGGTAACAGGAAAAGTGTGGTGAATGTGTTAAAAAACAGGAAGCCAGCAAGTTTAGTATTAATTCCTCGTCAGCCACAGCCTGTTGAAAAACGTGGGCCAGATAATGTTTTTAACTCACTAAAATTAGCTTTGTTAAACGTTAGGTCTTTGGCAGGCAAAACATTTTTAATCAATGATTTTATAATAACTCACAATCTTAATTTCATGTTTTTAACTGAAACTTGGTTGGACCAAGATAACAGTGCAGCTGTCCTTATCGAGTCGACCCCTCCCAACTTCAGTTTTATGAGTGAAGCCAGAGTGCATAAGAGAGGAGGTGGAGTTGCCATTTTGTTTAATGACTCCCTCCAATGCAAAAAGATGTCTTATGGGAATTTTGCTTCTTTTGAATATGTGGCTCTTCAGCTGAATTCCCCTTCTAGAGCTATTTTTCTAAATATCTACAGGCCCCTAAATACTGTGCAAACTTTTTTTGATGACTTTGGTGAACTGCTGTCTATAATCTGTGTTGACTTTGACTGTGTGGTTATTGTTGGTGATTTTAACATCCATGTTGACAACCCCTGGACAGAGGGACTAAAGAACTGTTCTGTGTTCTTGATAATTATGGACTGACTCAACATGTGACAGAGCCCACGCACAATAAGGGGCACACTTTGGACTTGGTCATCTCCAAGGGTCTGGACATTCCCAAGGTTGTGGTGACTGATGTTGCTCTCTGATCATTCCTGTGTTTTCTTTGAGAGTGCTATCTGCGTACGCAAAGGTTAAAACAGAAGTAATCACAAAACGGCATATCACTGAAAACACTAGTGAAGAATTTATTGAGGCCTTCTCCCCGACACCTGCCCCTCCACATGTTTCAGTCAATGAGCTTGTGGATAATCTCAGTTCTAAAATTACAAATGTTATTGATGCCATTGCACCAGCCAAGGTGAAGGTGGTCTCTGGTAAGAGAAGATCTCCATGGAGAAATGCCACGCTGGTTAGAACTCAAAAAAGAGAGTGTCGAAAAGCTGAACGCAGGTGGCGGAAAACAAATCTCCAGGTTCATTATGACATCTATAAAGAGAGACTTCAGCATTTATAATTTAGAGCTGAGAAATGCAAGGCGGTCCTTCTTCTCTGACATCATCACCAAAACACTAATAATGCACGTGCCCTGTTTGCTACTGTCGACAGGCTAACCAACCCTCCTGTGTCTGTAGCCTCTGACCTTCTATCCACCAGGGCCTGCAATGAATTTGCTTCCTTCTTCAGCAGACAAAATTCAAACAATTAGACAAGCAATCAGCACCTCCATGTTAGGTACAGGATATGTCCTATCCCTGTGTCCACTTAAAACAATTCATATAGCATGAGACAATTTGATTCTATTAACCATAAAAATCTGGAGGACATAATACAACATCTGAAATCTTCCTCATGCTGCCTTGATATTCTACCAACAGGTTTTTTTTCAAAAGGTGTCTAAATGCATGGCCTCAGATTTACTACAAATTGTCAACATGTCTCTCCTCTCAGGTTTTTCCCACAGGCCCTGAAAACTGCAGTCATTAAGCCACTGTTAAAAAAGAGGAATCTAGACAGTTCACTAATGAGCAATTACAGGCCCATATCAAATCTCCCATTTTTAAGCAAAATAATTGAAAAGGCTGTTTTTCAACAGCTGAGTGCTTTCTTGGCACTAAATAACTGTTTTGATGTCTTCCAGTCAGGTTTTCGACCACACCACAGCACTGAGACAGCTCTAGTTAAGGTCTTCAATGACATCCATTTAAACACTGACAGTGGCAGAATTTCAGTTTTAGTATTATTGGATCTCAGTGCTGCATTCGACACGGTAGACCACAACATATTACTAGACAGACTTGAAAACTGGGTTGGACTTTCTGGCACAGTACTAAACTGGTTTGAATCCTACTTAAAGGACAGGGACTACTTTGTGTCTATAGGTAACTACACATCTGAGCTGACAAAATGACATGTGGAGTTCCCCAAGGCTCCATTTTAGGACCTCTTTTGTTTAACATTTACATGCTTTCACTGGCTCAGATTATGAAAAACAACAAAATATGTTACCATAATTATGCAGATGACACACAGATTTACATAACCATTTCACCAGGAGACTATGATCCCATACAGAAGCTGAGTAACTGTATTGAGCAGGTCAACGACTGGATGTGCCAGAATTTTCTCCAATTAAACAAAGATAAGACTGAAGTTATTGTTTTGGAGCCGAAGGAGGAACGATTGAAAGTCAGTGCTCGACTTCAATCTGTAATGTTAACGAACCACGGATCAAGCCAGAAATCTTGGTGTAGTCATGGACTCAGACCTGAATTTATGGAGCCACATTAAGACAATTACAAAGTCAGCCTACTATCACCTGAAGAATATCTCAAGGATAAGAGGCCTTATGTCTCAGCAGGACCTGGAAAAGCTTATCCATGCATTTATCTTCAGTCGACTTGACTACTGTAACAGTGTCCTTACAGGGCTCCCTAAGAAATCCATCAGACAGCTGCAGCTGATCCAGAACGCTGCTGCTCGAGTCCTCACTAAGACCAAGTCCAGTTCTGAGGTCTTTACATTGGCTACCTGTATATCAAAGAATGTTAGTTTACAAAGCACTAAATGGTTTAGGGCCAAAATATATTTCTAATCTCAGGTCGTCTGGGATCAGGTCTGCTTTCTGTCCCCAGAGTCAAAACTAAACAAGGAGAAGCAGCATTCAGTTATTATGCTCCGTATATTTGGAACAAACTCCCAGAAACCTGCAGGTCTGCTGAAACAGTCAGTTCTTTTAAATTAAGACTGAAGACCTTTCTTTTACCACTGCTTTTAATTAAATATTTCTTTTACACTGCACTGTAACTTTTACTGTCCTGTTTTCTCATTCTTTGTTTTTAGCTTTTTACCATTGCTTTTAATTAAATATTTACAGGGTGAGAAATGAGTAGGTAGCTGGGTTAGGACGTTTTGGAGGTGAGATTGAACAGAGTGAAGGAAGTGGATCTTAAATCTCGCGCCCAAGTGATTTGCAGCAACCTCTGTCCACCTGTAAACGTGTAGGTGGGTCCAGAGTATAACTGGATCAAAGGGGCCTGTTGACAGACATGTCCTGGTTTCTCTGTAGTGTCCGAGGGTTTTTGGAGTTTCAGTGGACCCAAAGATTTCTGTGGACCCGAGTACAGACTAGCTAGAGAGAGTAGATTACAGTTTTTCACAATTGCTAAGACATATTTCTTGAAACCTCCACCCATATTCTCAAAACTTTAAACACAAACCCCAGTCTTTAAACTACTTTCACAAAACCCATGACTCTTCTGGCAAAATCAAACACTTGCCTCAAAACCAAGTGACCTGTGTTCAAAATCAAACAATGCATTCAAAACATTAACACAGCCAGTCAATAGGTAAAACATTACAAGCATTCTTTAGACACTACATTAAAAAATTTAAAACACATCGTACAGGGCATGTAGTTACAGAAAATGTTTCATTTTTTTGTGTAGAGAAAACACATCTCCCAATTTAGTTTTTTTACAATCGCTAACATTTTTTTCCCCATTATTTCTCAGTACTGAGTTTACTTTTTCAAAACTCTTCACACTGTTGTTTGTACCAACATGCAGCTTGCACAACAGTTACAGTAATTTCACACCCAAAATGCACCAAAACTACCAAAACACTGCATAGTTGTGTCAATAAAGTTCCCATTATGTAATACAGTAAGAATGGTAACAGTATACAACAGGAAGCTATCGGGTTGCAACAGGAAAAGCTTCACTGTGCTTTATCCTTGCCATCAAGTAATTCAAAATAAACTACAGTAAATGAAAATTGCAACGGAAACAAAAGTCAGCACTGTAAATGCTTGCAGCACTCCGTCAGAGGATATCGCTGCACACATAGTAACATTGGCACCCCTTTGGCCTGGGACACCCACTTACTAGCTCTTTTAGCAATCAAATTTCATTCTGTTTTAGCCAAGTCCACGTAGATAAAAAAAACATGGGGTTTGTGATGGGCTTCCAGCTCCATGACTCTGAAAAAGAAATCCCCCCTGTGGGGGTTAGTCATTGAGTCAGTCTCAGTTTGGTCCACATAGACTTCTGTTGTCAGCCTGAAGAGTTTTGAAAAAGTGAACTCATTATTGAAAAACTTGCTTGTTAGCAATTGTAAAAAATGGTAAAAAGTATAGTAATCACAACAAAGTACAGTGAATATAGTATACTGTAAGTACTGCAAGCAATACAGTATTGAATATCTGTATATTCAAGTTAGCCCAAAAAACAAAAAAACTATAAAGGAAAAGCACATTACACTCAAAAATGTTGTGCAACTGCAAAATCAAAGTCAGTGTGACATTGCCACGACGCTGGCCGGGGACTTGACCACAGATTGGTTTGATCACATCATTAGAAACAAGTGTGCAGAATTATGAGTTGCTGTGTGTAAAAGATGACAGTTGTGTTGTAGTTGTGTTTAACTTTTGCTGCATGTTTTTTACCATTTTGCATCACAGTGCAAAATGTGTTTTAGTGAGTGAGAATGTGTTTAGAGTTTTGCAAAAAGAGTGGAGGAGATTTGCAAACAGTGTCTTAACTACCTGAACTTGTTTAAGGTTTTGCCTACAGAGTGACTGATTGGACAAATGGATTGTCCCACTGAGCATTGGGTTCGGAGAATGGGGTTTAGTGTTTTAGCAATTGTGAAAAACTGTAAGAGTACTTCTCTGTTTGTTCTCTTTTCAGAATGATTGTGACTCAGTTATTTGCTCAACCCCTCAGCCTGTTTTTATTTTCCATTTAACTCTTTTAACTTTTATTATATATATATTTTTTTTTTATTTTTTTATTGTTTTTCCCTGTTGCTTTTATATTTTATGTAAAGCACTTTGAATTGCCTTGCTGTTGAAATGTGCTATATAAATAAACTTGCCTTGCCTATTGTTTCTTAGGTAATTGTGTTATGAGTGACAAAGTGTTGCTGTTGGTGTTTTTGTAAAATAATTTGATATTGACACAACTGTGCAGTGTTTCGGTAGTTTTGGTGCATTTTGGGTGTGAAATTACTGTAACTGTTGTGCAAGCTGCATGTTTGTACAAACAACAGTGTGAAGCGTTTTGAAAAAGTAAACTCCGTACTGAAAAATAATGAGGGAAAAATGTTTGCGATTGTAAAAAAACTAAATTGGAAGATGTGTTTCGAAACATTTTCTGTAACTACACGTCCTGGACGATGTGTTCTCAACTTTTTCGATGTAGTGTCTAAAGAATGCTCGTAATATTTTACTTATTGACTGGCTGTGTTTCTGTTTTGAATGCATTGTTTGATTTTGAACACAGGTCTCATGGTTTTGAGGCAAGTGTTTGATTTTGCCAGAAGAGTCAGGGGTTTTGTGAATGTAGTTTAAAGACTGAGGTTTGTGTTTAAAGTTTTGAGAAAATGGGTGAAGGTTTCAAGAAATGTGTCTTAGCAACTGTGGAAAAACTGTAATACAAATATCTCTGCACATCTAAGAGGGGCATGAGAGTCAATGAGAGCAGGAAGCCCACTGCAATCGATAAGAAGCTGTTTTTGTGGCGAGAAGTTTTGGTCCTGATGGAGAGTCTGAAACAGTTTGTGTCCGGGGTGGGAGGAGTCAGCTGCAATCTTTCCTGCTCGCCTCAGAGTCCTGGAGGTGAAGGGAGGTCAACATACCCAGGATATCTTTCAGTTACCTGGCTGAACTAACCCTAGCATTCCCAGTCGGGATTAGGGTTTCCCAATCCAGCCAGGAGCATGTACACATAAAAGAGGCGGAGTTAGCAGCAGATGACCAATCACAGACATGACCACGTCCACTGTCAGCAAAGCGTCATATTCAATGATCCAGGATTAAACTGTAACACTACAGAAATACGACAGCAGCACTGAAAGTGACACGTGCAGGGAGACAGAAAATCTCAGACAGTGTGAATGTCTATAACATTGTGTGGATTTGTTCTTATGAGCTGTATGAAAATATCAGCCTTATTCCTTCAGCTCGGCTGTGTGTCGGCGTTTCCACATTAAAAGACTCGCGACTACAAACTCACCGTGCACCTTTTGTGTCCACATCGCAGAGACGGGGCGGAACATGACTACAGTCTCTGTAGTCGGCCTGTAAGAAAGCTACACTAACCTAAAATAAACAGCGTATACGTTCATATGAAAATTCAGTATTTCAGTATCCCTATCAAACCGCTCATAATATTCAGCCTCACGTAAGACAAATAAAACCCATTTATTTTATCGTCTGTGTCAGGGTGTGTGAAACGGACTGGGAGACACATTTCAAAGCAGTTAGTAGGCTGCTGTAAAAATATGTAGGCACCAAGGCTTTTAATCAGATCTGAGACAGACATAGATCAGGAGTCAATGAAAAAAGTCTCATCTGGACTCGATCTGAGACGAGACTCTTGAACGAGGGCCTAAGACACAACCAAGCCCTGATGCTCACATGTTGTTTGGATCACAATAAAAAGCATCACATATGACACCGATTGGTTCGTGGCTGAGCCATGAAACATGTTCATGACATCTGTGACGTCACATACATAACAACATGCTCCAGCTGGTGCGCTAATTGGACAGTTTAAATGTTTTCTGGATTCTGATTGGCCAGGTGAGGACAGGTCTAACTCGTCTTTCTTGTCTGCTGTTCAGTGTCTCAGTCATGTTGATGGAGCTTCTAGAGGTCTGTCTTCATTTAAGGGAAATAACCCCATACAGGGAATACAGAGATAACTAGGATCACTGTTGCTATCAGCAGTGTTTGGAATAACGGCGTTTAAAAGAACGGCGTTACGTAACGGCGTTATTTTTTCAGTAACGGGGTAATCTAACTAATTACTTTTCCCGTCGTTACAACGCCGTTAACGTTACTGGTCGTTAAATGTGGTGCGTTACTATGTAATAAACTGTGTAATCCGAACGCACCAGCTGGCTCACACAGCTAGTCAGGAGGTGGGTTAATAACGAGGTAAGCAGTGCTTGAAGTGGACCGGTACGCTGCGCTCTAGCTCGGGTGCCTTTCAACCAGCGATTATGTTGGCTAAGGCAGAGTCATGTTTCTTGGTAGCCAATCAGAGCCAGTGTTTTTACACACATGCCAGCACATGCGCCACACACACACACACACACACACACACACACACCAGCTAAACAGAGATTCGAAGCAGCGGAGATTTTCTTTAAGAGTAGGTAACGGAAATAGTTACTTTCCCTGGTAACGAATTACTTTTATTACAGAGTAATTCAGTTACTAACTCAGTTACTTTTTGGAACAAGTAGTGAGTAACTATAACTAATTACTTTTTTCAAGTAACGTTCCCAACACTGGCTATCAGTGACAGAAGAACTGGACTCCTGCAGTTCCCTGTCCCGTCCAGCAGGGGGAGGGAGCTGCTCATGTTCAGTCTGAGCTGCAGACCAACAGGCCTGCCGCCATCAGCTGTGATATAACCAATGATGCAACTACCTGCAACTCTTCACTCTGCTTCTAATGAGAATACAAACTTTAATGTGTCTGCACATTTTATTCCTTACACCACAAGAATTTCACTTATATAACAGGACCATTTGTTTTTAGCCTATTTTTTACCACAGTTACAGAAACACAGAGTAACTGCAGGAAAGTTAGGTTTGAGAGAACCTTTAGAACTGCTCAGCCTTCTGAGTGGTTCTTTAAACTGCTCTGAAAGGCCGGTCCAGCCAAATCAAGCGGTTCTGGTGACCACAGAGGAGGTTTTAGGGTTCCTTTTTGGTTCTTCTGGTAATTTAGTCATTCTTTAGAAAGTTCTAAAAGTTAATTGAGAAGGTTCTAATGGTCACTGAGGAGGTCCTAGTGCTCGTTCAAGAGGTTCTAGTGGTCCTATCTGTGGTTGGTGTGATCCTTGCAGAGGTTACACTAGTCTTTTAAAGGTTCTAGGTTTCCTTTTTGTAGTTTTATGTGTCTTTTCTTTTAGTTCTCCTGTCCTGTAGGAGGTTCTAGTAGCTATAGATGTTCTAGAGGTCCAATTGGTGACTCTAGTGGGCCGCTCTTTCCGAAGGCCAGTATGTAGGTTAACTTAGGAGGCTTTAGGGTCACAGGGGAGGTTATAGTGGTTGTGAGATATTGAGAATAGAAGCACACACGCATCCAGCCAACACGCATCCAGCCAACACGCATCCAGCCAACACGCATCCAACCAACACGCATCCAACCAACACGCATCCAACCAACACGCATCCAGCCAACACGCATCCAGCCAACACGCATCCAACCAACACGCATCCAACCAACACGCATCCAGCCAACACGCATCCAACCAACACGCATCCAGCCAACACGCATCCAGCCAACACGCATCCAACCAACACGCATCCAGCCAACACGCATCCAGCCAACACGCATCCAGCCAACACGCATCCAACCAACACGCATAAAATCAACACACATCCAGCCAACACGCATCCAGCCAACACGCATCCAACCAACACGCATAAAATCAACACACATCCAGCCAACACGCATCCAGCCAACACGCATCCAGCCAACACGCATCCAGCCAACACGCATCCAGCCAACACGCATCCAACCAACACGCATCCAGCCAACACGCATAAAATCAACACGCATTCAACCAACCATGTCCTGAGTTTCCTCTCATGCCCTTTCCTGCATCCTGGCACCACACAGCATAAAGACCTGACCGGCCTTCCATTTACATTTATTCATTTATCTGACCCTTTTATCCAAAGTGACTTACAATCGCTGTTCATGTCAGAGGTCGCACGCCTCTGGAGCAAGTGTTTTGCTCAGGGACACAATGGTGGATGGGTCACAGTGGGGGATTGAACCCAGGTCTCTCACGCCAAAAGCATAGTCTTATCCATTGTCGCCGTCGGGTGACACAGCCGCTCCTGTAGTGTGTGACCTCCTGTCACCGATCAGTGACACGCCACAACGACTTCAAGACCTCCATCACATCGTCGCTGAAAGTCGTGTAGTCTGTACGAGCCTTTAGTTGTTAAATCTCTGTTGTCTTTTCCTCTGGGCTACAGTCTGCGTCTGTGGACTGTTCAACCCCGTGCAGGTTTGATGTTGACAGTGGAAATTAAAATACATTTTTTTACCAGGGCTCTGAATTAATACAGTAGTACTGGACTAAGACTGTACTAGCATTACTATCATGATACCATTTATTTGTAATTTATATTTAGAGAATATTTCTATAAGCCTCACTGTGTCCCCTCTCTTCTTACAGCAGATCTTCCAGAGGGAGACATGAGACCACCTTCATGGCCTCTTACAGGATTCAGTGAGTAAAGATTTATTGACGGAGCACTTTTTTAAAAATGGAAACTTTGGTGTAACACGTCAAACAGGCAGCAGGACAGTGAAGACTAAATCAGAAAATAACTGAACCAGTTTAGAGCGAACACGCTGTCACAGGAAGGCCTGACTGTGAGAGCAGAAGGAAATATTTACTGTAGGTTCTGGCGTTCCTGCACTGAAGGTACGAGTTCCTGTGTCAGGTTAAGATCTCTGAGTTGTTCAAAGCTGCTGCACAAATAAACAGAGATGTGTTTCACTACAGTGAACACACAAGCGTGAGTGTGAGTGTGTGAGTTTAGTGTGTTTAGTGTGTTTAGTGTGTGTGTAGTGTAGCAGTAGCAGCAGTGTGTGTGAGGGGGAGGGGCTGGTCTCATTGGAGTAGCGTGACCATCTGATGGAAGCTGGATGGGGGTGGGGTGGAGGGGTATGTGTGCTCTGATCCAATCAGCTGCAGAGGACCCCCCCCCACACACACACACACCAGCCTGCAGACACGCACAGGGTTTAATGTATCACGAGAGACCAGCAGCAGGTCCTGAATGCACATCAGTGCTTTTATTTTGAAAACTCCATTAGAGGAAAACCTCGTATCTACAGCATCAGTCTGTCACCGTGAAACCTCATATGTGCAGATACCACTGATCAGCACTGCACTCAGAAGGAGAATGGCTCCACAACTCGTTTCTACTTTCTCTGTGTTTTCACTCCACAGACTCACACGTCTCAATCCACCAACTGAATCCACTGCTGCCATCTGTGTGTGTGTTACACAGTGTGTTATAGTGTACACTGCTGTTTGTGTGTGTGTGTGTGTGTGTGTGTGTGTTATAGTGTATATTGCGGTGTGCGTTTTGCGGTGTGTGTGTGTGTTATAGTGTACACTGCGGCGTGTACACTGCGGCGTGCACACTGCGGTGTGTGTGTGCTGGTAGTACTCCAGCGAGTGGGCGTTCAGGCCGTTCTGCTGCTCTGGTGGCATTTCCACTGCACCAGCAGCAGTGTGGGAGGCTGAGAATCAGACACGTTCACACGTTGGGCTTCGCTCGGCCGCTCTGTCTGTCTGACATTCACAGGAAACCAGACTCTCGCTGGTCAGGCTGGCGTTCTGGAGCACGCTTCCTCCTCAGCACCATGTTTTGCTCCGTGTCTCATGATTGTTTGCTTGTTTTAGATTTTTAGCCCAGTTGCAAATCGAGTTTCCCCTCCAGGGACATGGAAGACTGAACTGAAGAGAGGAAACATTAATAATGAACGTATGAGGGAAGCGTGGACACGTTGATGCTGACAGTGTGTTTGGTTGTTCAGATCCTCTCAGCTTCTGCGTGTTCAGGAAAGATGGAGGATGTTATGTTGATGTTTTCCTGAACGACAACACGAGTGTGTTAACGATGAATCAGCTGACTGAAGTGTCTCCGTCTCTGCAGCTCTGAGCAGCTTTTGGCTTTGAGCTCCTCACTTTGGTTTTGCAGCAGGTGTCCTGTCTGGTTCAGTCTCAGTGTTTCCAGCAGGTTTCAGATTCAGGGCTGTGAAAGGTCTAAAAGGTCCGGCTCACAACAGCTGCTTCCCCAGAGGGCCGGTCCTGTAGGAGCTTCAAGTGGTTCTGTAGAAGATTTCAGTGGAGCGACCTGACAGAATGCAGGTTTTCTAGCTGTTTCCTACAGACAGGAAGCGTTTTGCTCAACACATTCTCTCCCCCAAGTCGTCTCATGTGGTCAGGTCCTGTTGGAGTCGGTGTGGAACACACAGGGGGTCCAGCAGCGTTGAGGATATTTAACAGAAAGGTCAGAGTGAGGAGGTGGCTGGACGGGGGACGATGATCAATGTTTTTAATTAGTTTACATAGTCAGTAAGAAATGTTATTCTTCTTTTCCTAAACCTAACCAAACGTTAACAAGGACTTTTATTCTGAAAGTCGAGCCCTGAGGCCACAAACATGGAAAAATGCCCAGGGCGATAAACAGCAACGGCAAGCGCCCGTCTGTGAGGAGCTGTGGTGAGAACGGGTTGTTTTTCTCGCTGCTAACGTGCACATGTCGTGTTACAGACCCCGAACTGAGAGAGTCCAGAGATTCAAGAAACAACATCAGAGGTCTCTGTCCAGAAGAGTGCAGCCATAGGAACAGCTAAGATACTGCGCAGAACCCCCAGAGGATCCGAGCTGAGGATGACACATACCACCCTATATGTATATGTATATATATAAAATAACAGCAGGACTAAGGACAGGGAGGTTGTAGGATCCTTTACGGGGTTGTAAAAGAAGTTAAAAAAGTTACAGTCCTCTGTGGGAGGATGTAGATCCACAGGAAAGATGAGTCAGAGGTTGTTGTTGTGACCTGCTTCCTTTAGAGTTGCAGTTGAACCTGACAGACCAGATGTTTTACCTGTGAAGAAACAACTGTGGTGATTTATGACGGCGTCGCTGTCAGTCCTGCTGAGTCACTGACTGATATTTACACCATCCAGCCGTCAGCGTCACACCTTCAGCTCTGAGAACCAAAGTCTGGACGTGTTAACCTGTAGTTCACTAACAAGGACCTCGCCAGTGTAAGATTTTATAGTGGTTTATTATGAATAGTTCAAAAGGAGGGGTCGAGAGGAGAGGGATGAAGGGGTCAAGCGGAGAGGGATGAAGGGGTCGAGAGGAGAGGGATGGAGGGGTCGAGGGGAGAGGGATGAAGGGGTCGAGAGGAGAGGGATGGAGGGGTCGAGGGGAGAGGGATGGAGGGGTCGAGGGAGAGGGATGAAGGGGTCGAGAGGAGAGGGATGGAGGGGTCGAGGGGAGAGGGATGAAGGGGTCAAGAGGAGAGGGATGAAGGGGTCGAGAAGAGAGGGATGGAGGGGTCGAGGGGAGAGGGATGGAGGGGTCGAGGGGAGAGGGATGGAGGGGTCGAGAGGAGAGGGATGAAGGGGTCAAGGGGAGAGGGATGAAGGGGTCGAGAGGAGAGGGATGAAGGGGTCGAGAGGAGAGGGATGAAGGGGTCGAGAGGAGAGGGATGGAGGGGTCGAGGGGAGAGGGATGAAGGGGTCGACGAGGTTGTTTAGGGTTTCTTGGCTGGAGCGGCTAGGAACCCGAGGGGTCAAGATTCAGAGGGGGCTTGTCTCGATAAGCAGCTTGGTCTTATGAACCCCCAAAAGAATGGCAGATTGAAAAGAAATTGGTTTGAAGAATGTCTGTGATGGCTGGACCTCATGCCCCCAAAGAATAGCAGCGGTTCGAAGGGATGGGGGGAGCAGGGGAGGAAAGGAGGGGTCGGATGACAGGGAAAGAAAAGGAGGAAGTTGGGTTGGTCCATGTGGCGCAGTGCCTGGCTAGCTGTAGCCGTGGCTGAATGGACGGCAACACCAGTGGCAGTAGCTGCACCAGTAAGAGAATTAGCCGCCTGTTGGGGAAGAATGGCTGTTTGTAGCAGCCGAAGGAGGTGAAGGGGGAAGGATGTCGGGATGAGGAGATGTGCGTGCAAGGGAGTGCAGCCTGCTGAGACGTGGATGAGGGGAAGAGGGAAAACAAATTAGACATATCAGACGACAGGGGAGCAGGCACGGGGGTGATACTACCTGGCCCTGAGTGAGGGCTAGTTTGCGTTACTTCGGTGGGCGTTGTTGTGACGTCATCGGCGTGTCGGGTGACGTAGCACTGCGTCGGGAATGCGGAAGTGGGCGACCTGCTGGAGGTGCCTGGGTGAGCTGGAAACTGGTTGGAAAGGTATCTTCCTGGAAAGCGTGCTGGAGGCAGACGTCTGTCTGTAAGATGGTGTGGAGATGGACGGAGCCGTTATCAGATCGGCCGGTGCGGACGCAGGTCGGTTGTGCGGCCGGTCGGAAGTCGGCGTCTGGAGAGTGAACTCCCGAAGTCGGCTGCGGCTGCTTTGGCCTGTGTGTGTTCGGTGGGGTAGGCCGGGTGCTGCTGGATGAAGAATGTTGGATGATGCAGTGTCCAGAATGTGGATGATGGAGCGTTGTCGCGGTGGACCAGTGGCTGGCCGCATTAGGAATGAAATTAACTATGAACGAAGGAAATTAGAGACCGGGCGGATCGTCGTAACGGATCCCGGTTGGAAGGGCTGAGAATTGACTCATGATCTGTGTTTAAGGTGTCTGGGTCTGAACCGACGGTTGTGAGAACTGAGAAGAGAAGAGAAAACTAGTTAGATGGCTTTTATACGTGAGTGCATGGGACTGGATTGAGTACGGGTGGTTGATTGGAGGAATTGAGTGAAGCGCAGGTGGTTGATTGGAGGAATTGAGTGAAGCGCAGGTGGCAGAATGAGTGAGGGAGGCGTGGTCCTGTTCCTGAACCCCCGTTTACATAACTCCATGTAAAGCTGAACACAGCCCGTTTTCACGCTGCACAAACTGAGTGCTGAGTGAAATAAAGTGGCTTTTTAATTACTGGAGAGAGGCCATCAGCGGCTCGCCCACTCTCTGCAGCGCTCGGCAGCTTCTCAATGGAAAGACGAGCAGCTGAAAGAGACTTCTGAACACATCCCTCTGCTGCACGGCGCTCTTTATTTAACCTTTGTGCTGTGGCAGCTGATGGTTTCATGTTTCAGGTGGAGGCTGCTGAGCTGCTTCAGCCGGTCCAGGTTTAAACTCAGACCCCAGAGGAAACTGCAGCCTGCTGGTCGTTCTGGTGCTAACATAATGGAACCATCTCTGCCTGGTTGACCACGGTGACCCCCCCCCTCCCGATCACAGGTCACGTTGCGTCAGGGTTTCCCCCTCGGCTGGGACCAGACGGGGAAACTGCTCCAGAACCAAAGCCAGGACCCTGAAGAGGCCGTGCAGCAGCAGCAGAACACGCCATCCTCCGCTGGGCTGAAGCTGTTCCTGTGATCCGCCTGAAGCTGCAGGAGGAGACGTCGGCCCTCGGGTCCTCTCCGTGGTTACATAACGTCCACCATCACAGAGCTAATCATAGACCCGTTCATGTTCTCACACTTCCTCACAGCAGCAGCAGCAACATTTCAACTCATATCTCATTACTGTTTCAATAAATTAGAACTTCATCTCATTACAGAATGAACTCTAATACCAAAATCACTTCGTCATCAGAAGTAGACTCTTCTCTTTATATTAGTAAAATGTGTTTATATTTATTATTTGACTCTTTGCTCTGGACCTGTCCTCACAAAGAGACTTTTTACCATAAAAACATGATCTCTTATCATCTCTTAGTAACATCACTCTCTCTTTCCTTCTGATTATGTATATTTATGTGTGGTTGGGTGGAGGTCCTGTGGGGCAGCAGCAGAGATTCCTACGTGCAGGCTAAAGGTCGGTGGTCTGACGGAGGTGACGGGCTGGAACAGATGCAGCAGCAGGATAATCTCCACCTCTCCGTCACATTTAGATCTTTGATTAAAAGTTAACGAGCTGAGCGGCAGAGGCACGACGAGCAGCCGAGGTATTTCCAGCCTGCAGGAACACAAAGGCTGCACAATGAGGAGGAAGAGGAAGAGGAGGAGGTCAGGGAGATGAGAGCTGCTTTAATCCTCCGTTACCCAACAACACGGACCTGCTAACAGATCCCAGCAGCCGGCGAGCTGCAGGTCCGGATCAGTACAGGACCTCCTGTCACGCGTGTTCTGATTCGGCGGCGGCTGCAGTCTGCTGTGGGTTCAAGGCTTCTACATCGTTTACACAAACTGAGTCTGGTCTTCTCTGCAGGACCATCAGGACCTCACCTGGTCCACCTGCTGAGACTGTCAGGGCCCAGGTTCTGTCTGCTTCCTATTTTATTTTGGTAGTCTTGGTTTCCTGCCTGAGCCGATGCGTCTCGTCCCGTTTCCTCCTCGTGTTCGTGGCCTCGTCTCGCTCCACGTTGTCCACCTGCTCGCCCCTCACCTCATGTTGGACCACTCCCTTTGCTGTTCTCTGCAGACCTGCTGCACCTGTTTGCTTCCTGTGTTTGGATGTGAGAGAACGCCGCCGCCTGGACCCGGTTTAATAAACGTCAGAACCGATTTCTGCCTCAGCACCACATGAAGTTATTCTTTACTCTTTATAAAGACTCGTTAATCAGCGTTTCTGTGACTGAGTTCAGCAGCTGATGTTCTGACAGCAGCGAGGTGGAAACATTATGAGCAGAGCGTCAGAGGCCTGACTGTGTTGAGACGCCGTCTTCAGCAGCTAAGAGGCTGACGTCAGCTCTTCACCTAACTCGCCTGAACTGATTTTAGGTGGAAACACATTTCCTGTTCCTGACTGTCCGTCTCGCGTTCTGTACTTTGTCAGTAAGCAGATCCATCACAGGACCTGCTGGACAGAAGTTCAGAGGCGTTTCTCCATGAAGATCTTTCCTCGCCTCCTTCACTCCTGGCAGCATTATATTACATTACATTTATTCACTTATCTGACGCCTTTATCAAAAGCGACTTACAGCTGCTGTACATGTCAGAGGTCGCACGCCTCTGGAGCAACGAGGGGTTAATTGTCTTGCTCAGGGACACAATGGTGGATGGGTCACAGTGGGGAATTGAACCCGGGTCTTATCCATTGAGCCATCGCCGATTAAAGTGATCCAGCAGCTCTCTGAATGAGACCCTTCAGACGGCGTTATTCTGAACTCTCAGAGGAGACGCGGGAACAAGCGGCGAGCGGCAGCAGGCGTGTTGAGAGATGATGAGGTCCAGAGTGTGTGGACTCGTTAGCCTAACCAGCCGCTGCTGTGACGAACGACAAAGCCAAAATGTTTTTGATCCAAACATTAAAATACAAAGAGTGATGTCCGTCAGCGTCTCTGTGTTCACTGAGCCCCAACATCTGTCAGGGCCGATGAACTGATAACAGCGTCTCCGCTCGATCGCGTGCAGGTGGACTTAAAATATTCTGAGAGCAGTTTACTGTTTCTCTTTCTAGAGATAAAAACATTTTCACCACAAACTGAAGCGGAAACTTTCAGCAGGGAATGAAGAGTTTACAGTTATAAACCCCCCCCCCTTCATACGACCGGCCCCTGGTATCTGTGTGTTGGGATGATGCTTTAATGCAGGTAAACTCGGTCAGGCAGAAGCACAAAGACAGCAGTGAGCGGCACGTTAGCGCGGATTAGGGCGGATTATGGAGCAGGGATTATATATGATGGGGGGCAGAATTGATCTGGAAGTGGGGCAGCCATCAGTAATCGAATCGAGGTCAGCCTCGTGTCATGTGACTCCCCGGTTCGTTTGCTGAAGATCAATCTGATCTACATGTTGGGAGCTGACGAGCCGGACCGGCAGCTGGATTAGAGACCGGCTGCAGGACATCACGGAGGAGACTCTCCTGGATCCACCTGAACCTGAACCTTAAAACACCTCCACACTTCGCTCCACTTCTGATAAAACAGACTCTGGAAGGTGGATTATGTGTCTTGGTGGAGCTCTGCAGGACTGCCCCCCCACTAAAGATTCTCCTGGTGGACTAGTAGTCTTTAGATCCCAGACTGGTCAACATGATGGATCCAGTCCAATCAGAGTCCTGTAAACCACCTCCTACTCTCCTCCCTGCCGTCAAACTGACCTCCGTCAGGTCTGTGTCCGGTCCTGGTCTGTGTTCGCTGGGAGGCCGCTGAGGCTCTGGTTCTGGTGCCCCAGGGCCTGAGAACCCAGAGAAGAAGTAATGTACCGGAGGCCAGGACAGCCTCCCCTGTCACCTGGTCTCTCCTGGTCTCTGTCCCCCCTCAGGTCAATCTGACGTCTTTGTATGTGTGAACCTCCTGACAGTGAACCTGATTCAGACTAAGGTTCAGACTTGGTGGCCTCACCACTTCCAGTTGAGACGGATTTAATAATTTTTAGTTTTCATCATTTATTTATTGATTTTATCTGTTTTTGCTTTTAATTTATTGAGTAAGTTTTTATATTTTTTGGAGTGTTTATTAAATTAGTCAGTTTTTATTTTATGTTTTAAGTTTTTATTTTTATTTATGAAGTTTTTATTTAATTATTTATTTTCTTTCTTTCTTTGTATTTATTTATTTAAAATATTTTTTTGAAATTTTATTTATTTATTGAATTTTATTATTTTCATTATATTTATTGTGTTTTTATTTATGCAGTATATTTATTAAATTTCCACATATGGTGTCCTCCTGGTCCATCAGCCTCCCCAGGCTGGATGTGTTCCTCCCTGCTAGTTCCTCCTCCTGGTGTCCTCCTCCTGGTGTCCTCCTGGTTCCTCCTCCTGGTTCCTCCTGGTCCATCAGCCTCCCCAGGCTGGATGTGTTACACAAGCCTTTAGCGGAGCGGCTCTCCGGCGGGAGGCGGTCCTTCTTCAGCATTCCAGCCGTCCTGCCTCACGGGATTGGCCCATAGAACTGGCTGACCTCCTTCTCCGCCTCCTATTGGCCGCGGCAGGTGTCAGTCACTTCGTGCTCGGCGCTGTGACAGCTGACTGTGGAAGAAGGAGGAAAACAAACCTAATCCAAGCCGGGCGGCCATCTTTCCTGAGCTCGCTGAGGAGAGAGCGGGAGTGAGGACGGAGAGCAGCCCAGCGGGGAGACTCAAACCTCGGCTGTTTACTTTCATACAGTCCGGGATCACTAACACGACGGGTCCGCCCCCCCTGACCCAGGAACACCTCTCTGCGGCTGGTAGTTTCCCTCCTCGGGATCCTTTAGGAGACCCGATCCCGTTAAACCAGTCGGACTGCTAGCTGCGGAGCTAAGCTAACGGCTAGCCGGGGCAGCTAGCTGCTCAGTGACCGAGCTGGGTGCGTCAGAAGCGGATCAAAGGCTGCAGCTTCGCTCGGTGATATCCCGGCTGTTGGTGGACTCTGATCCCCGCGGACAGCACCTCCGCCGCGGGGACATGCTGTGAACACGGAGCCTGGAGGAAAGGGGGAGCTTTCAGGGATCCGGAGCGACTTTAACACCGATCCTGCAGTTGGACTTAATCCCCTTTGGAAATTCACTAAATCAGCTCCACCGGGGAAAATGTCCTCCGTGACGCCCGAGAAGAAGAACCCGCCCCGGACAGTACCCGAGAGTCCGCGGTGAACCGGCTGCTGTGGTCCCGCTGGAGAGACCCGAGACCCGGGAATGTTCCACGGTTGTTCGGCGGTGCCTCCGCCTCGTTCACCGGGCCTGTGCACAGATTAACGGGCTGGGACCGCCTCGGTTACCGGGCCTGGATCAGATTAAAGGGCTGACGTTAGACGGGAAAGACCGGCACTGGATCAGGTGTTGGACCGGGACGTGTTGCCGGATCTCGCTGTCCACTATAAGAATCAGCTCTGGTTTAAAGGGACGCTAATCCCGGTCCTGGTTTCGGGATTATAACTGACATTAAGGATTGTAGTCTTTGGATCCACAATGGGATCAGCGACCAAACTGGCCTTCAGTGTGTTCCTCATCTCCTGCTCCTCAGGTGAGCCCGCGCCCACCTGGCGGTACACAGAGTACACACACAGTACACAGAGTACACACACAGTACACACGGAGTACACGGAGTGGGGTACTGATGTGGATCAGTGCTCCATCTGTCACTCCTGTAATCTATTGATCAGCTGATCAGAGGTTAGAAACCTCCTCGCGCTCCCTTCACAAGCTTTAACCATGTGATCGTTTATGGATCGATTAATCGTTTGGTTTGAAAGTAGTGAAACTGTCAGCCCAGTGTGACGTAATGTTTTACCAAAACATCACGTCATATTCAGCCAATCACAGAAGATCAGAGGAAGATCGTCAATTTAATCAATAAACTGAATATATTTCATTTAATAATCAATAGAATCAGCAGAATCCTCATTAGAGCTGCAGCTAATGAGGATTCAGCCAGTGGAAAGATTGATTGATTGATTGATTGATTGATAGATAATTATTGTGAATAATCTCCTGTATTGATTCTGGATCACTGAGTCTTGCTCCTGGTCCAGCTCTCAGATTTTAGCTTCAGGTTGTTTCAGTTCTCTGCTGATGAACAATAAAGACCATAAAATCAGTTCTGGTTCAAAGATCTTTTAATGGGCGTTTCTATAGCAACAGAAAGTCCCACTGAAACAGCCGTGCACGGCGCGACAGGTGACCCTCCCCCTGACCCTGCCAGCCCATCAGAGAGAACAATAACACATAGCCCTTAGCAGGTTAGCTCAGTGCTAACATAAAATGGGACTCTCCATTAACCTGCTAATGGACATTAGCATTGTGATAATATAACTTTACCATGAACGACACATTCTGCTTCACGTGCTGATCGACACGGCGTGCAGAAACCAAACGTGCACACGTTTCCTGAGCAGCACTGACCAGCTACGGCAGCCCCACAGGGTCAATATTCCCAGTGAACGTACAGCACTGTCACGAACGCTGCTCAGTATAAGGTTTCAGACCAAACGCTAATTTTCGACTTGCAGAGTTTTCCTCGCGTGAGCACAGAAGGCGATTTTAACGCGATGAGGTGAATAAACACAACTCGCCATTACTACAACTGTATGAAACCAAAGTAAACATGTTGCTGTGATTAAATAGCAATAAACGGATTAAACTGATGCCGAAATAACGACAACATGATGCAGATTTGTTAAACATTTGAATTCATGCTTTGTCAGGTCTGTCAGCAAGACAGCAGGACAACAACTTCTAAAATGTTTGTTTTCTGAATGGAGTTCGGATCCATCAGGGCTGTGCTATGCTAACTTGGTCACAGTAAAGTACAACGACAGCTGGAATAAAGTTACAGACACATGTTTTCTGAACTCACCAGGTAGTTCAGCCTCCTCGCTTTCTTTTCTCCAAGTAACGTCCAGCTTTGTCCAGTTTTTATATAAATATGAAGTCGCAGTCCGACAGAGCTAACGACGCTAACAACAACACTGGAACCGGATGTGCACGAAGCTGCTGAGAAGCTCCAGTGAAGATAAATCAACGCTGAAATCCCAAAAACTAAAGTAAAAAGCTGATTTAATAAAAACAGTAAACTCCGAGCTCCTCCTGCGAGTAAACGGCGTAGCTGTCAGAGCCGAATCCGACCGACTGCGGGTGTTTATTTCTCCGAAGGTTGCAGCTGCTCCCTGCTCCTCTCCCCCAAGTTTAGCAGCTCTCAGCCGGCCTGCAGATTTTCAATCCCCCGCTCTGCCCGGCCCTCTGCACACAACGCTCTGAAGCCTCGGTGATGAAGGACAATCTCAACGCTGATAGGCTATCGCGACTCCTTCGCTTGAGTTGAAAATATTCAACGCGACGGCCCCGCCCCCTTCGCGTCACTTTGCGCCGCCTGACAGGCTCTACTCGTCTTTGCATTGACTTTGTATGTAAACTCACCGCCCAAACGCTCGCTTCACGTTTGGTCTGACAGCACCTTTAGGTCTCCACGCAGCACTCTGTGTTTCTGTTTTCAGTGAAAGTGCTTTTTATGTGTTTTATAGAGAAAAGTTTTAAAATACTTAACCAGTTTTCAGTGAGTAAAGTTGGAGTCCTCATAGTTAGACAGACGTCCTCATGGATCAGAGTTGTTGTCTGAGACTCTGTGACTCTGAGACTCTGTGGCTCTGAGACTCTGTGGCTCTGAGACTCTGAGACTCTGTGGCTCTGAGACTCTGAGACTCTGTGGCTCTGAGACTCTGTGGCTCTGAGACTCTGTGACTCTGAGACTCTGTGGCTCTGAGACTCTGAGACTCTGAGACTCTGTGGCTCTGAGACTCTGTGGCTCTGAGACTCTGTGGCTCTGAGACTCTGTGGCTCTGAGACTCTGTGGCTATGAGACTCTGAGACTCTGTGGCTATGAGACTCTGTGGCTCTGAGACTCTGTGGCTCTGAGACTCTGTGACTCTGAGACTCTGTGGCTCTGAGACTCTGAGACTCTGTGACTCTGAGACTCTGTGGCTCTGAGACTCTGTGGCTCTGAGACTCTGTGGCTCTGAGACTCTGTGGCTCTGAGACTCTGTGGCTATGAGACTCTGAGACTCTGTGGCTATGAGACTCTGTGGCTCTGAGACTCTGTGGCTCTGAGACTCTGAGGCTATGAGACTCTGTGGCTCTGAGACTCTGAGGCTCTGAGACTCTGTGGCTCTGAGACTCTGTGGCTCTGAGACTCTGTGGCTATGAGACTCTGTGGCTCTGAGACTCTGTGGCTCTGAGACTCTGTGGCTATGAGACTCTGTGGCTCTGAGACTCTGTGGCTCTGAGACTCTGTGGCTCTGAGACTCTGAGACTCTGAGACTCTGAGACTCTGAGACTCTGTGGCTCTGAGACTCTGTGGCTCTGAGACTCTGTGGCTATGAGACTCTGTGGCTATGAGACTCTGTGGCTATGAGACTCTGTGGCTCTGAGACTCTGTGGCTCTGAGACTCTGAGGCTCTGAGACTCTGTGGCTCTGAGACTCTGTGGCTATGAGACTCTGTGGCTCTGAGACTCTGTGGCTCTGAGACTCTGTGGCTATGAGACTCTGTGGCTCTGAGACTCTGAGGCTCTGAGACTCTGTGGCTCTGAGACTCTGTGGCTATGAGACTCTGTGGCTCTGAGACTCTGAGGCTCTGAGACTCTGAGACTCTGAGGCTCTGAGACTCTGAGGCTCTGAGACTCTGTGGCTCTGAGACTCTGTGGCTCTGAGACTCTGTGGCTATGAGACTCTGTGGCTCTGAGACTCTGTGGCTATGAGACTCTGAGACTCTGTGGCTATGAGACTCTGTGGCTCTGAGACTCTGTGGCTCTGAGACTCTGAGGCTCTGAGGCTCTGAGGCTCTGAGACTCTGTGGCTCTGAGACTCTGTGGCTATGAGACTCTGAGACTCTGTGGCTATGAGACTCTGTGGCTCTGAGACTCTGTGGCTCTGAGACTCTGAGGCTCTGTGGCTCTGAGACTCTGTGGCTATGAGACTCTGAGACTCTGTGGCTATGAGACTCTGTGGCTCTGAGACTCTGTGGCTCTGAGACTCTGTGGCTCTGAGACTCTGTGGCTCTGAGACTCTGTGGCTCTGAGACTCTGAGACTCTGAGACTCTGTGGCTCTGTGGCTCTGAGACTCTGTGGCTCTGAGACTCTGTGGCTCTGAGACTCTGTGGCTCTGAGACTCTGTGGCTCTGAGACTCTGTGGCTCTGAGACTCTGAGACTCTGAGACTCTGAGACTCTGAGACTCTGTGGCTCTGAGACTCTGTGGCTCTGAGACTCTGTGGCTCTGAGACTCTGTGGCTCTGAGACTCTGTGGCTCTGAGACTCTGAGGCTCTGAGACTCTGTGGCTCTGAGACTCTGTGGCTATGAGACTCTGTGGCTCTGAGACTCTGTGGCTCTGAGACTCTGTGGCTATGAGACTCTGTGGCTCTGAGACTCTGAGGCTCTGAGACTCTGTGGCTCTGAGACTCTGTGGCTATGAGACTCTGTGGCTCTGAGACTCTGTGGCTCTGAGACTCTGAGACTCTGAGGCTCTGAGACTCTGTGGCTCTGAGACTCTGTGGCTCTGAGACTCTGTGGCTATGAGACTCTGTGGCTCTGAGACTCTGTGGCTATGAGACTCTGAGACTCTGTGGCTATGAGACTCTGTGGCTCTGAGACTCTGTGGCTCTGAGACTCTGAGGCTCTGAGGCTCTGAGACTCTGAGGCTCTGTGGCTCTGAGACTCTGTGGCTATGAGACTCTGAGACTCTGTGGCTATGAGACTCTGTGGCTATGAGACTCTGTGGCTCTGAGACTCTGAGACTCTGAGACTCTGTGGCTCTGAGACTCTGAGACTCTGTGGCTATGAGACTCTGAGACTCTGTGGCTATGAGACTCTGTGGCTCTGAGACTCTGTGGCTCTGAGACTCTGAGGCTCTGAGGCTCTGAGACTCTGAGGCTCTGAGACTCTGTGGCTCTGAGACTCTGTGGCTATGAGACTCTGAGACTCTGTGGCTCTGAGACTCTGTGGCTCTGAGACTCTGTGGCTCTGAGACTCTGAGACTCTGAGACTCTGTGGCTCTGAGACTCTGAGACTCTGTGGCTCTGAGACTCTGAGACTCTGTGGCTATGAGACTCTGGGGCTATGAGACTGGGGCTATGAGACTCTGTGGCTCTGAGACTCTGTGGCTCTGAGACTCTGTGGCTATGAGACTCTGTGGCTCTGAGACTCTGTGGCTCTGTGGCTATGAGACTCTGGGGCTCTGTGACTCTGTGGCTCTGAGACTCTGTGGCTCTGAGACTCTGTGGCTCTGAGACTCTGTGACTCTGAGACTCTGTGGCTCTGTGGCTATGAGACTCTGGGGCTCTGAGACTCTGTGGCTCTGAGACTCTGTGACTCTGTGGCTCTGTGGCTATGAGACTCTGGGGCTCTGTGGCTCTGAGACTCTGTGACTCTGAGGCTCTGAGACTCTGAGACTCTGTGACTCTGTGACTCTGAGACTCTGTGACTCTGAGACTCTGTGGCTCTGAGACTCTGTGGCTCTGAGACTCTGAGGCTCTGAGACTCTGAGACTCTGTGGCTCTGAGACTCTGTGGCTCTGTGGCTATGAGACTCTGTGGCTCTGAGACTCTGTGGCTATGAGACTCTGTGGCTCTGAGACTCTGTGGCTATGAGACTCTGTGGCTCTGAGACTCTGTGGCTATGAGACTCTGTGGCTCTGAGACTCTGTGGCTATGAGACTCTGTGGCTCTGAGACTCTGTGGCTCTGTGACTCTGGGACTCGCGGCCCCTCAGCATCTCACTAAATCTGCGATTTCTTAAAGGGGGTCTGGTGGTGACTCAGCGGCAGGTTTGGAGGACAGATAGCAGGGTGGTTGTGGATGAGTCGCTGCTCTCAGTGGTGTTAGCTGGTCTCTGATCAGCTGATCACGTTCAGAGCATGAAGTATCTGTAACGTTAAGCTGACAGCGTCTTCATCGTCCTCTTCAGCAGGACGGCTGAGTGACGAGTGAGACGCTCTGCAGGTTTCAGGCGGTGAAGGTGTGAACACCATCGCTGATGCAGCTCGGCACACAGGCCGGACTGGGGCCTGCAGCTGTGTGCTGCAACAACCTGAACCGGATCAGTACCAGACCGTTTAAAAACCGCTGGCAGGTGTTTAGATACATACTAGGATCACCTGGTTACCATGGCAGCTGTCAGTGGATCTGTCAGCTGCAGGTGAACATGGTGTCCTCGGAGGCTCAAAGGAGGACTAGAGGACTGGGTCAGATCATCTCCAGACTGGGCTGCAGGGTCAGAACCTCTCAGAGGTGGTCCCGGGAGGGAGAAGGACAGGGTCATGGAGGACCAGCGAAGGCCGGCTCGGGTGGTCCGATCCAACAGAAGAGCTGTTGCAGGTCAGTGCTGAAGAAGATGCTGGTTCTGATAGAACAGGGTCAGAAGACGGGTCCTGCATCATAACCAGCAGGTGGTCTTAATTAGAGCTGCAATAATGAGTCCATTAATCGATGAGCTGTCGACTGTTAAATGAATCACCAATTATTTTGGTCATTGATTAATTAATTGCTTTGAGTTGTCAGTCACACTGTTACTAACAGAGACCCAGCAGGTCCCAGGCTGAGCAGAACCTGGACTCAGGGGGATCTGCCTCCACCTGCTGGTTTCCAGAGCGATTTCTCTCTCTCTGTCGAGATAAATCAAAAATGAAAACGATAACACGGTGAGAAGTTCTTCTCAAACGAGAGAAACCGTCCTCAGTTTGTACGTTCCTATTGTTTTATGTCCTGAACCCATAAATCAGAACAGCTGATT
This sequence comes from Lepomis macrochirus, assembly GCA_024633595.2. NCBI lineage: Eukaryota > Metazoa > Chordata > Actinopteri > Centrarchiformes > Centrarchidae > Lepomis > Lepomis macrochirus. The sequence continues at coordinate 25,613 of JALXJV020000016.1, forward strand.
AATGAAGAGATCCGGATCCTTCGGTCCTGTTGTTGCACAGTTTGACCACCAGACGGCGCTCTGCTGCCACAAACAGCCGTCAGCTGATCAGCTGGACTTCAGCTCCGAGTAGGATCCGTTAAACTGTAGGAGGTCTCCTGACGTTAGGGGCCCGCTGTGAGACAAATCAGCTGATGTTTCAGTATCAGACTTTAAATAATCAGAATCTGTATCGGCTGAAAAATCCTGTGTGTCGGGCTCGAACCCACGGGGGTGCCGTTAGTTTCTGGCTCCTTATGAAATATGGTGCAGGTTCCAGCCCGGGCAGAGCAAGAACCCTGTCCATGTTGGAGCAGATCCCAGGTCGGGCCGGACACACACACCGCGGTTGAGGCTGTGAGATCCTGTCTCTGTGGGGGGTGATGGCTCAGCGGATTGGACACAAGGTGAATATAACAGCTGGGAGACGCTGTGGATGAAAGCAGCAGCTAGATGTGGTGATCTCTGTGGGGTCAGGGTGACCTCTCTGCTCCTGGTCCTGGTCTCAGGTGTGGCTGAGCAGTTCACCTGTCCTCAGGTGTGTGGATGGATCTTTGGAAATCAGATTAGTACAGACTCACCTGTTAGTTTAGAGGTGTGATGGACGCTGACAGGTGGAGTTACACCTGTCCTTCTGTCCCCCCCTCAGGTATGTTGTTCACCTGTCCTCCTGTCCCCCCTCAGGTGTGTTGTTCGCCTGTCCTCCTGTCCCCCACTAATGTGTGTTGTTCACCTGTCCTCCTGTCCCCCCTCAGGTGTGTTGTTCACCTGTCCTCCTGTCCCCCCTCAGGTGTGTTGTTCACCTGTCCTCCTGTCCCCTCCTCAGGTGTGTTGTTCACCTGTCCTCCTGTCCCCCACTAATGTGTGTTGTTCACCTGTCCTTCTGTCCCCCCCTCAGGTGTGTTGTTCACCTGTCCTCCTGTCCCCTCCTCAGGTGTGTTCTTCACCTGTCCTCCTGTCCCCCACTAATGTGTGTTGTTCACCTGTCCTTCTGTCCCCCCCTCAGGTGTGTTGTTCACCTGTCCTCCTGTCCCCTCCTCAGGTGTGTTGGTCTGTCCTCCTGTCCCCCCCTCAGGTGTGTTGTTCACCTGTCCTCCTGTCCCCCACTAATGTGTGTTGTTCACCTGTCCTCCTGTCCCCACCTCAGGTGCGATCCTGGGCCGCTCAGACACTCAGAAGTGTGTCCACTACAACTACAACCCATCTTCGTCCTCCTCGTTGGCGTCGGAGAGTCGGGGTAACCTGAGCGGGGTGGTCACCTGCTCCGGAGACAAGGACAAGAGACTCCACTGCTTCGCCACCTGGAAGAACGTGTCCGGAGCCGTCCAGGTGGTCAAACAGGGCTGCTGGTTGGACGACGTCAACTGTTACAACAGGTGAGTTCTTCCTGTCAGACAGGTGAGTTCTTCCTGTCAGACAGGTGAGTTCTTCCTGTCAGACAGGTGAGCACTTCCTGTGTGTGACGACCTTCTTCCTCTGCAGGAGTGAGTGCGTGGAGAGGAAGGACGCTCCTGACGTCTTCTTCTGCTGCTGCGAAGGATCTTTGTGTAACACCAGGTTCTCCTACAGTCCTGACAGCAACCAGCCGCAGACGCCAAGTAAGACCTCCTGATTCCTGACGGGGACCAGACTGATCTGGACCTGGGGAGACTTCATAATAACGTTTTGTCCCTCTGTGTTGCCGTAGCCACGAACAAACCGGTGACGGCCCAGCCCCCGGTGCTGACCACTCTGATGTACTCGCTGGTTCCCGTCATGGCCGTCACCGCCATCGTCCTCTTCTCCTTCTGGATGTACCGGCACCACAAACTGGCCTACCCTCCTGTCCTGGTGCCCACGCAGGTGAGAGACTCACACCGATTAGAAAGACCAGGACCAGGAGCGGCGCTGGGTTAAAGTCACCGTGTGACCCGGAGCTCCTCCTGCCGGTTAACCTTTAAACGCTCGCACACGTCACACAAACGCTCACCAGCATCGCACTCAGATCACACCTGTACGTTCCAGGTCTCTATTCGCTGAACCAAAGCTGATGACACACAGAGCAACTTTCAGAGCAATCGTGCAGGGCAACGTTGCCGTTAGTGGTAATGAGTAAAGATTACTACGTAATCCCCTCCCCCACCGCTCCTCCGCCCGCCCTGCACCGCCGCTGCCCGTTCAAAACACAGTCAGACCTGCCACATGGCTCAAAAAGTTGCCCCGTGTATCATCAGCTTCACACTGTAAAGTTCCAAAACTGAAGCTTATTCAGGGTCCTCCAGGATTTCATTCAGCAGCGGGAACGCCGCCGCCGCCGCCGATTACACGCTGATTCTTCCTGCTGGCTCATGAACTGGCTGCAGGCTGTCAAAGCTTCACACATGTCGGTCTTATTATTATAAAAAAACCTTCACACCAGCTGTTGGCGACCTTCTTCCTCCGTGAGAGGGGAGGGTTCTGAAAGGTCGCGTGGCGCCGCGGAGTCTGCAGTTTATACAATAACATATCATTACTTGGCATCCGTGTATCGATACAGTGTCGCCATGGCAAATATCACCATACTATGCTGTATCCACCCCCCCCCCCCACGATCTGAGATCCACACAGATTAGAGCTTTTCACAAACACATCGTTCTCTCTGTCTCGTGTCTCTCACCAACGTCCCTGCTGACAGGAGGATAAAACCTGCTGAGCCTTTCAGAAAGTGCAGCCCGACAGCTGCTGGTACTCGGAGCCGATCACTGGAGGTCCAGTTAGGGCCGCGTCCACCGCAGTGTTTTTTCTGCCGCCAGCGTCTTTTTTTCAAGTCATTCCAACAGGAGCGCCGCGTTTTTCCAAGCTGCTAAAAACGGCAGCAGCGTGACGAGGCGCTGAGAGAAAAATGTTCAACCTCGGGGAAAACGCTGCGCTCGTCACTGTCACTTTTTACTCAGCTGTCCAATCACAGCAGAGGAGGGGCGGGACAAATACCAAACCGGAGCAACGGTTAGATGTGGAACCCACATCCGGCGAGTCCGTCCTCTCTCTGCTTCACACAGAGCGAGGACTCTGCTCTCTGCTGACGGTTTTAGGTCCAGGAAAGTCGGTAAACTACTTTCAAGAAATGTCTCATAGCAACCAAAGCAGGAGGAAAGAAACGCTGCGCCTCAAAAACGCCCGCTAGCGCTCCCTGCTGGCGTTTTCAGCTAGTAAAGAAGGCTTCGGTGGACCCGGGGCCTCAGAGTCTGACGCGCTGCCTGATGGGCCTGCCGTCCTCCCAGAGACCTGGGCCCGTATTCACAAAGAGTCTTAAGGCTAAAAGTAGCTCCTAGTGACGTAATTCTAAGAAAATTCTGAGAAAAGTGGGCGTGTACTCTTAAAATTAAAGAAAAAATCCTAGTAAAGAAAAAAGTAATTCACAAAGCATCTTAAGCCTTAAAAGAGGTCTTAAGCTCAGAATTGTTAGGAGCAGGGACGAGGACTTTTAAGAGGCTTAAGAGTTTCTTTAGTAGAGGAGAAAATGGCAGAAAGACGAAGAGGGAGAAGAAATGTGTTGCAGGATGACAGTGAGTTAATCAGGCGCTATAGATTAGATCGTGCAGGGATGCGTGTTTGTGACTGATCTTATTAGAGGCAGCTAACATCTCGACACAGGCAGGAATGAAAGGAATCACTACATTAGGATATTTGGCAACAAAGCAGCGGTGATGATTTGGGTCTGTCACAACCTTCTGTAAGCAGAGTGATCACACAAACAATTAAAGCTGATGATACACATGTTTTAAATGGATAGCGGCGGTGCGGGGCGGGTGGCGGAGTGGTGGGGGAAGGGGATTACGGTAGTAATCTTTACTCATTATTATTGAGGACAGCGTTGCCCTGCACGATTGCTCTAAAAGTTGCTGTGTGTATCATCAGCCTTACAGCACTGTCAGAACCTCTTATTGTGTCGCAGTTCATTTCGTTTCCACTGGACATTCCCACCTTGCAGGCTCAAAAAACTGCATGTATGAATATAGCAGTTTCCCTCTTGCGCATAACGACAATGAACCGTTAATAGTTTGCACTAAGCTCCCTCGTCTGCTTCTCGCCCCGTGCTGCGACACCCGGCCGAATTTTCCTTTCAGAATTGCCTTGTGTTTATCCACTAACTGGTCCAGTTGGGCTTTCTCGCCCTGCTTGGTTTGGATTCCGTGTTTGATCCATTAAAACCAACATTCAAACCACCACTTAGATAGAAACGCCAGCAATAGGTGTTATTGGAAAGAGTGGAACAATTTTTATCATTCCAAGCCAATCAAATACCTGATAGGAAATTAACAGCATGGTAAATAAAAAAAACAGGATTTATATACACATATATAATGTGTGTGTGAGAGAGGAGAGAACGGTCAGATAGGAAATATTAACGGTTCATTCTGCTTGTGCACCAGGGAAGCTGCTATATTCATACATGCAGTTTTTTGAGCCTGCAAGGTGGGAATGTCCAGTGGAAACGAAATGAACTGCGACACAATAAGAGGTTCTGACAGTGCTGTAATTGTTTGTGTGATCACTCTGCTTACAGAAGGTTGTGACAGACCCAAATCATCACCGCTGCTTTGTTGCCAAATATCCTAATGTAGTGATTCCTTTCATTCCTGCCTGTGTCGGAGATGTTAGTGCGTCTCTAATAAGATCAGTCACAAACACGATCCCTGCACGATCTAATCTATAGCGTCTGATTAACTCTCTGTCATCCTGCAACACATTTCTTCTCCCTCTTCGTCTTTCTGCCATTTTCTCCTCTACTAAAGAAACTCTTAAGCCTCTTAAAAGTCCTCGTCCCTGCTCCTAACAATTCTGAGCTTAAGAGCTCTTTTAAGGCTTAAGATGCTTTATGAATTACTTTTTTTCTTTACTAGGATTTTTCTTTCATTTTAAGAGTAAACGCCCACTTTTCTCAGAATTTTCTTAGAATTACGTCACTAGGAGCTACTTTTAGCCTTAAGACTCTTTGTGAATACGGGCCCTGGACCCCGTCAGAACCAGGACCCCGTCAGAACCAGGAGCCCAGAGGAGGCTGACTGTAGTGATGAGGTTCAGGTTAAATCAGCAGTATCTGTTTCTGCTTCAGATTTCACTCGGGCCTCTTCGTTAACTTTGTATTTGACATAATTCCTCATTATCTCCACTAACAGAACAGAAACAGGAGATTTATTACTGTGGGTGTTTTTACCCAGCAGCCACCTGGGCCCTGCTGAGGGTAGACAGTGGGTGTTTCTCCAAACCAAGAATGCAAAGAACGGACTTGTGTTCTTGGGGAGAACGTTCTTGCTAGTCGTTCTTGGAAGAATGAACTTGTGATGTCACGAGCACACAAAACGCTGCTGATGGTTTGAGACGATGCGTTCTTGCTGGTATTGCGCAACAGCCTGAGCGCTGAGGTTGCCTGCATTTCTCTAAATCTCTCTAATTATTATAGCGGCCAGGTTTTGTCCCCAGAACAAAAAGCTCAGAATCGGCTTAATTGTAGGTTTTAACTTAACAAGACATACATAAAAAAATATCAAATAAAAGGCAAATACTGTGACCACAACTCTACTGTACACTAACAATGTAATGTCTAATATAATAATAATAATAATAATAATAATAATAATAATAAAGCAAAGACAGTCCCCTTTCTTTCTATTTGTTTATTTTTTCCGAAGTTTCACAAGACCAGATTATCTCTCTCTATTTTTCTGAACATGATCCAGATGTCTCTTGATTTAAGTTAAAACCTTACAAACTTACTCAGAATGAAATGACAGACCAACAGCAGTACGAACGTTAAAACTATCTCCCAGCTGTGGGTCTTCACTCGGCCGTGCTGGCTGCAGTGGTCTGCGTGTCTGAGGGCTCTGTGCGCTGATCTGGCAGGCCGGCTCGTAAGCTTCTCCAGCGGGCTGGTTCGCTAGCTCCCCCCGCTGACGGTGGCGGAGCGTCACAACTCCGAAAACGTTGGAGCACATTTTTGATTCGCCATCATTTATAGTAAAACTGCCGATATTCGACATCTACACAGCTGATTTCTCGCCTCAAAACTCTTCAGAAGTGGATTTAGTGATGAAATAACGTGTGAAAACAGTAGAAAACATTCTGCTGTCGGCCTCTCTCTCAGCTTCTTTCTGCCGCTCGCTTGAATGCCGAAATGAATGCTGGGATATCTCTGCCGTCAAGTTCACACAAGTTACCACCCGATGCATCCTGGGTAAAATGGGCGTGTCAAGAACACTTCCGGGATTTTTAACCGTTCTTGCCAAAATGCAAACTTGTGTATTGGGACAGTACTTGGGCAACAAAAGATGACGTTTCACAAGAACACAAGAACACAAGAACAGACACGAACAGAGATTGAGAAACGGCCAGTGTTTGAGTGTGTTTCTTCTGCTTCCTGTCTGACTGAATGTTTCTGCCTCTCAGCACGCCTTTCACATAATGATCGAGGTAAGAGGTCGGACTGCTGCCGCTCGTCCACTCTGCATCTCCACCCTGCTTTTCTTTCTTTGTGTTTCTGCTGCTGACGTTGTTTTACGTTCTCTCAGTGACACGTGCATGACATCACTGCGTCTAATGTGTTTCCATCTTTACTGTGTCTGTCTCCAAACCTTCACTTTATTTGTGCTTTTAATGAAACTTGGTGAAATGTTTCTGTAGTGCTGAGTTCACACCTGATCAGGGTTCACACCCTCAGTCTCTCACATGTGTCCATGTGGTCTCTTCCAGGACCCCGGGCCCCTGCCCCCCTCCCCCATCCTGGGCCAGAAGCCGCTGCAGCTGCTGGAGATCAAAGCCAGGGGGCGCTTTGGCTGCGTGTGGAAGGCCCAGCTGCTCAGTGAATACGTCGCCGTCAAGATCTTCCCCATCCAGGTCTGTCAGAGCCGCCCTGAACGCACCACCACACATCCAGCGTTAGAGTGAACGACACCCTGAACGCACCACCGCATGTCCAGCATTAGCGTTAACGACACCCTGAACGCACCACCACACGTCCAGCGTTAGAGTGAACGACACCCTGAACGCACTTCACCGCTAGCGTCCAGCATTAGAGTGAACGACACCCTGAACGCATCCACCGCGATGTCCAGCATTAACGTTAATGACACCCTGAACGCATCACCACCACACGTCCAGCGTTAGAGTGAACGACACCCTGAACGCACCACCGCACGTCCAGCGTTAGAGTGAACGACACCCTGAACGCACCACCGCACGTCCAGCGTTAGTGAACGACACCCTGAACGCACCACCGCATGTCCAGCATTAGAGTGAACGACACCCTGAACGCACCACCGCATGTCCAGCGTTAGAGTGAACGACACCCTGAACGCATTCCACCGCATGTCCAGCGTTAGAGTGAACGCACACACTGAACGCACTTCACCGCATGTCCAGCATTAACGTTAACGCACACCCTGAACGCACTCACCGCATCGCCCAGCGTTAGAGTGAACGACACCCTGAACGCACCACCGCACATCCAGCGTTAGAGTGAACGACACCCTGAACGCACCACCGCATGTCCAGCATTAACGTTAATGACACCCTGAACGCACCACCGCATGTCCAGCGTTAGAGTGAACGACACCCTGAACGCACCACCGCATGTCCAGCGTTAGAGTGAACGACACCCTGAACGCACCACCGCATGTCCAGCATTAACGTTAACGACACCCTGAACGCACCACCGCACGTCCAGCGTTAGAGTGAACGACACCCTGAACGCACCACCGCACATCCAGCGTTAGAGTGAACGACACCCTGAACGCACCACCGCACATCCAGCATTAGCGTTAACGACACCCTGAACGCACCACCGCATGTCCAGCGTTAGAGTGAACGACACCCTGAACGCACCACCGCATGTCCAGCGTTAGAGTGAACGACACCCTGAACGCACCACCGCATGTCCAGCGTTAGAGTGAACGACACCCTGAACGCACCACCGCATGTCCAGCATTAGCGTTAACGACACCCTGAACGCACTCACCGCATATCCAGCGTTAGAGTGAACGCACACCCTGAACGCATTCCACCGCATGTCCAGCATTAGCGCTTAACGCACACCCTGAACGCACTCACCGCGATGTCCAGCGTTAGAGTGAACGACACCCTGAACGCACTCACCGCACATCCAGCGTTAGAGTGAACGACACCCTGAACGCTATTCACCGCATGTCCAGCGTTAGAGTGAACGACACCCTGAAGCGCACCACCGCATGTCCAGCGTTAGAGTGAACGACACCCTGAACGCATCTCCACCGCATGTCCAGCGTTAGAGTGAACGACACCCTGAACGCATTCACCGCGATGTCCAGCATTAGCGTTAACGACACCCTGAACGCACCACCACACGTCCAGCGTTAGAGTGAACGACACCCTGAACGCACCACCGCATGTCCAGCGTTAGAGTGAACGACACCCTGAACGCACCACCGCGCGTCCAGCATTAGAGTGAACGACACCCTGAACGCACCACCGCATGTCCAGCATTAACGTTAATGACACCCTGAACGCATTCACCACACGCCCAGCGTTAGAGTGAACGACACCCTGAACGCACTTCACCGCTGGCGTCCAGCATTAGAGTGAACGCACACCCTGAACGCATCCACCGCATGTCCAGCATTAACGCTAATGACACCTCTGAACGCACTTCACCACACGCCCAGCGTTAGAGTGAACGACACCCTGAACGCACTCACCGCATCGCCCAGCGTTAGAGTGAACGACACCCTGAACGCACTCACCGCATCGCCCAGCGTTAGTGAACGACACCCTGAACGCACCACCGCATGTCCAGCATTAGAGTGAACGACACCCTGAACGCACCACCGCATGTCCAGCGTTAGAGTGAACGACACCCTGAACGCACCACCGCATGTCCAGCGTTAGAGTGAACGACACCCTGAACGCACCACCGCATGTCCAGCATTAACGTTAACGACACCCTGAACGCACCACCGCACGTCCAGCGTTAGAGTGAACGACACCCTGAACGCACTCACCGCACATCCAGCGTTAGAGTGAACGACACCCTGAACGCACTTCACCGCATGTCCAGCATTAACGCATGACACCCTGAACGCACCACCGCATGTCCAGCGTTAGAGTGAACGACACCCTGAACGCACTCACCGCGATGTCCAGCATTAACGTTAACGCACACCCTGAACGCATCCACCGCATCGCCCAGCGTTAGAGTGAACGACACCCTGAACGCATCCACCGCGACATCCAGCGTTAGAGTGAACGACACCCTGAACGCACTCACCGCATATCCAGCATTAGCGTGCAACGACACCCTGAACGCACTCACCGCATGTCCAGCGTTAGAGTGAACGACACCCTGAACGCATCCACCGCATGTCCAGCGTTAGAGTGAACGACACCTGAACGCATCTCACCGCATGTCCAGCGTTAGAGTGAACGACACCCTGAACGCACTCACCGCATGTCCAGCATTAGCGTTAACGACACCCTGAACGCACCACCGCACATCCAGCGTTAGAGTGAACGACACCCTGAACGCACCACCGCATGTCCAGCATTAGCGTTAACGACACCCTGAACGCACCACCGCATGTCCAGCGTTAGAGTGAACGACACCCTGAACGCACCACCGCACATCCAGCGTTAGAGTGAACGACACCCTGAACGCACCACCGCATGTCCAGCGTTAGAGTGAACGACACCCTGAACGCACCACCGCATGTCCAGCGTTAGAGTGAACGACACCCTGAACGCACCACCGCATGTCCAGCGTTAGAGTGAACGACACCCTGAACGCACCACCGCATGTCCAGCATTAGCGTTAACGACACCCTGAACGCACCACCACACGTCCAGCGTTAGAGTGAACGACACCCTGAACGCACCACCGCATGTCCAGCGTTAGAGTGAACGACACCCTGAACGCACCGTCTCTCTGATTTCTCTGGTTGCAGCTGGGAGGTTTCAGTCTCAGAGCTTTAATCCTCCTGAGGCTGACCGGGTCTTCGGCCAATCAGCATCCAGTAAACCCATCATGACCTCAATTAACCTGCATGCACACACACGCGCACACACACACACACACACAGTCGTCACGCTGTAAAACGTTTCCATCTGAAGTCATTCAGTGAAAATCAGCTCTGAGCTCAGATGTATTGTAGGTCACACAGGCCTGACCTCTCACCCCTCTCTGACCTCTGACCCCTCCCTGACCTCTGACCCCTGACCTCTGACCCCTGACCCCTCTCTGTATCTAGGACAAGCAGTCGTGGCAGAACGAGTACGAGATCTTCACCCTGAGCGGGATGAGACACGAGAACCTGCTGCGGTTCATCGGAGCCGAGAGGAGAGGCAGCAACCTGGACATGGAGCTGTGGCTCATCACCGCCTACCATGAGAAGGTGCTGCCCCCTGCTGGACCCCTGCAGCCCTGCAGAGTCCACATTAGTCTGTTAGCTGAGGCTTTAATCCAAAACCTCTTCCAGCAGCTGAATATGTCATCTCACACTGGGGGATATTTAATCCACTGCACCACCGCCGCCCCTATTACATATAGACTAATGAAACTGGTCCTGTAGGCAGGGACTAACTGGTCCTGCAGGCAGGGACTAACTGGGTCCTGTAGGCAGGGACTAACTGGGACTAACTGGTCCTGCAGGCAGGGACTAACAGGGACTAACTGGGTCCTGTAGGCAGGGACTAACTGGGACTAACTGGTCCTGCAGGCAGGGACTAACAGGGACTAACTGGTCCTGCAGGCAGGGACTAACAGGGACTAACTGGGTCCTGTAGGCAGGGACTAACTGGTCCTGCAGGCAGGGACTAACAGGGACTAACTGGTCCTGCAGGCAGGGACTAACTGGGACTAACTGGGACTAACTGGTCCTGCAGGCAGAGACTAACAGGGACTAACTGGTCCTGCAGGCAGGGACTAACAGGGACTAACTGGTCCTGCAGGCAGAGACTAACAGGGACTAACTGGTCCTGCAGGCAGGGACTAACAGGGACTAACTGGTCCTGCAGGCAGAGACTAACAGGGACTAACTGGTCCTGCAGGCAGGGACTAACAGGGGCTAACAGGCAGGGACTAACAGGGACTAACTGGTCCTCCAGGCAGGGACTGACGGGCTCCAAGCCTCCCCTGGTGGCCTGAGGAGGTGCTGCAAGGCGGACCTGCAGTCCTGCCTGCAGGCTCTCATGTAGAGACGGAAACCAGCGATTGATGAAGGGTTTAGTTTAATGTTCCGATTGGTTCCAGATTTCACGTCACAGGCAGAGCTGTGTGGAGATGATGTCACTTCCTTGTATGAGTTTTTTTTTTTTATAATCAAATCTCTTACAGTTTATATAATAAACAGTAGTTCACTTCCTGTTTGGGCAGAGGGAGAGCTGGGAAATAAAACAGTAATTATCAGGATAGAATTTAACAAAATAAATGTTTCATAAATGTTTGATTTAATTTATTTAATTTAGTCCTGATGTTCTGTGTTCTGTCCTCAGGGTTCTCTGACAGACTACCTCAAGGCAAACGTCCTCTCCTGGTCTGAACTGTGTCTTATCGCTGAGTCGATGTCTCGAGGTCTCGCCTACCTGCACGAGGACATACCTGGACACAAGGACGGACACAAGCCTGCCATCGCACACAGGTACACACACACACAGGTACACACACACACACACAGGTACACACAATGGTACAGGTACACACACACAGGTACACACAGGTGTACACGCACACACAATGGTACAGGTACACACACACACAGGTACACACAGCTACACACACATACACACACAGGTAAACACATGTATACACACATACACACACATACACACACACATACACACACAGGTAAACACATGTAAACACAGGTACACGCACATACACACACAGCTACACACATGTAAACACAGGTACACACACATACACACAGCTACACACATGTAAACACAGGTACACACAGGTACACACACATACACACACAGCTACAGACATGTAAACACAGGTAGACACACACACAGCTACACACATGTAAACACAGGTAGACACATACACACACAGGTAAACACAGGTACACACAGATACACACACACACAGATACACACATATAAACACAGGTAAACACACATACACACACACAGGTACACACACATACACAATGGTACCGGTATGTACACACACACAGGTACACAAAGGTACACACAGGTGTACACACACACACACAATGGTACAGGCACACACACACACACAGCTACACACACAGCTACACACATGTAAACACAGGTAGACACAGGTACACACACAGGTACACACACCTACACACGTAGGTACACACAGGTACACACACGTACACATACAGGTAAACACAGGTAACCATATGTAAACACAGGTAGAAACAGGTAAACACAGGTACACACACACATACACACACAGGTAAACACAGGTACACACACACATACACACACAGGTACACACAGGTAAACAGAGGTACACACACAGCTACACACATGTAAACACAGGTACACACACACATATACAGGTAAACACAGGTAACCATATGTAAACACAGGTACACACACAGGTACACACACATACACACACAGGTACACACGCAGGTACACACACATACACACACAGGTACACACACAGGTAAACACAGGTACACACACATACACACACAGGTACACACAGGTAAACACAGGTACACACACACACATACAGGTAAACACAGGTAAGCATATGTAAACACAGGTACACACACAGGTACACACAGGTACACACACAGGTACACACACATACACACACAGGTATACACACACAGGTAAACACAGGTACACACACACACATACAGGTAAACACAGGTAACCATATGTAAACACAGGTACACACACAGGTACAGACACAGGTACACACACATACACACACAGGTACACACACAGGTAAACACAGGTACACACACATACACACACAGGTACACAAAGTTACACACACAGGTACACACACAGGTAAACACAGGTACACACATATACACATACAGGTAAACACAGGTAACCATATGTAAACACAGGTACACACACACACACACATACACACACAGGTACACACACAGCTACACATATGTAAACACAGGTACACACACACATACAGGTAAACACAGGTAACCATATGTAAACACAGGTACATACACACAGGTACACACACAGGTACACACACATACACACACAGGTAAACACAGGTACACACACATACACACACAGGTACACAAAGTTACACACACAGGTACACACACAGGTAAACACAGGTAACCATATGTAAACACAGGTACACACACACTCATACACACACAGGTACACACACAAGTAAACACAGGTACACACACAGGTACACACACATACACACACAGGTACACAAAGTTACACACACAGGTACACACACAAGTAAACACAGGTACACACACAGGTACACACACATACACACACAGCTACACACACGTACACACAGCTACACACACGTAAACACAGGTACACACACACACACACACACAGGTACACACACGTAAACACAGGTACACACACACACAGGTACACACATGTAAACACAGGTACACACACACACACACACACAGCTACACACATGTAAACACAGGTACACACACACACAGGTACACACACACACAGGTGTATGTACACACTGAGGGGAGGAGTCTCGCTCTGTGTGTTTCAGGGACTTGAAGAGTAAGAACGTGCTGCTGAAGTCCAACCTGACCGCCTGCATCGCTGACTTCGGCCTCGCTCTCAGGTTTGAGGCGGGAAAATCTCCCGGAGACACGCACGGACAGGTGAGTCCACCTGAGACACCTGACCTTTAACCTCGAATCCTTTTACAGGGACGTCTGTCAGTGTTGGCAGGCGTCTTTAAATCTCATGAAGAAGAAGAACTGATTGATGTGAACTCGTCTGTAGCTCAGACTGATCGATGTGTTCAGACGCAGCAGAGCATGAGAGTCTCCTTTCTGACCGTTTGTACCTTTTAGTCTGTTTAAAATTATATTATCAAATTTATTTTACCGGACCACATGGCAGACGGGTTGGGTACTAGGATCTGGTCTGTGTTTGATGGTCCAGATCTTTACAGTGTCCCTGTTGATGTGTCAGGTGGGGACCAGGAGGTACATGGCCCCGGAGGTCCTGGAGGGGGCCATTAACTTCCAGAGAGACGCCTTCCTGAGGATAGACATGTACGCTCTGGGTCTGGTGCTGTGGGAGCTCGCCTCACGTTGCAAAGCTGCTGACGGTAAGAAACCCTCAGACCTGTTCCAGACCAGCTGGGAACTGAATCTGATGAAGAATAGGATGTGGCAGAGCAGCACATGGTGGCGGGGAGTTTAAACCTCCTGCTCCCCCACAGTAACGTTTTAACACATTGAACCACATTGAGAGACATTTTGTCTTCTTCTTCTTCTCCTGTGTGCCCAGAAGAAGTCTTAGATCTTTAAATGTCACAAAACCAAAGACTTTATATTTCTGATGGTTTACATGAGCGAGTTGTTGATGAAGCCACTGAGACGCAATCTTAACTTAGTAACTTGAGATCCAGGATCCAGATCCAGTGGTCTCTGCGTGTCTGTTCTGGACTCTGATGGCCCCCCTTCTCTCTGATCCAGGTCCTGTGGATGAGTACATGATGCCGTTTGAGGAGGAGGTGGGCCAGCATCCGTCTCTGGAGGACATGCAGGAGGTGGTGGTCCACAAGAAGCTGAGACCGACGCTCAGAGAGTGCTGGCAGAAACACGCTGTGAGTCAGACTGCGTTACCCATAATGCATCACTCGTCTCTTACCTACAATGCATGCGAAAATTTCTGATGTTTTACTGACATTGTGGATGGCTTACTGACGGTGTTGTGGATGGTTTACTGACGGTGTTGTGGATGGTTTACTGACGGTGTTGTGGATGGTTTACTGACGACGGTGTTGTGGATGGTTTACTGACGGTGTTGTGGATGGTTTACTGACTGTGTTGTGGATGGTTTACTGACGGTGTTGTGGATGGTTTACTGACGGTGTTGTGGATGGTTTACTGACGGTGTTGTGGATGGTTTACTAATGGTGTTGTGGATGGTTTACTGACGGTGTTGTGGATGGTTTACTGACGGTGTTGTGGATGGTTTACTGACTGTGTTGTGGATGGTTTACTGACTGTGTTGTGGATGGTTTACTGACGGTGTTGTGGATGGTTTATTGACGGTGTTGTGGATGGTTTACTGACTGTGTTGTGGATGGTTTACTAATGGTGTTGTGGATGGTTTACTGACGGTGTTGTGGATGGTTTACTGACGGTGTTGTGGATGGTTTACTGATGGAGTTGTGGATGTATTAGTCACGTTATGGATGGTTCACTGACGGTGTTGTGGATGGTTCACTGACGGTGTTGTGGATGGTTTACTGACTGTGTTGTGGATGGTTTACTGACGGTGTTGTGGATGGTTTACTGACGGTGTTGTGGATGGTTTACTGACGGTGTTGTGGATGGTTTACTGACTGTGTTGTGGATGGTTTACTGACGGTGTTGTGGATGGTTTACTGATGGTGTTGTGGATGGTTTACTGACGTGTTGTGGATGGTTTACTGACGGTGTTGTGGATGGTTTACTGACGGTGTTGTGGATGGTTTACTGACGGTGTTGTGGATGGTTTACTGACTGTGTTGTGGATGGTTTACTGACGTTGTTGTGGATGTATTAGTCACGTTATGGATGGTTTACTGACGGTGTTGTGGATGTATTAGTCACGTTATGGATGGTTCACTGACGGTGTTGTGGATGGTTCACTGACGTTGTTGTGGATGGTTTACTGACTGTGTTGTGGATGGTTTACTGACGGTGTTGTGGATGGTTTACTGACGGTGTTGTGGATGGTTTACTGACGGTGTTGTGGATGGTTTACTGACGGTGTTGTGGATGGTTTACTGACGGTGTTGTGGATGGTTTACTGACGTTGTTGTGGATGGTTTACTGACGGAGTTGTGGATGGTTCACTGACGTTGTTGTGGATGGTTTACTGATGGTGTTGTGGATGGTTCACTGACGTTGTTGTGGATGGTTTACTGATGGTGTTATGGATGGTTCACTGACGGTGTTGTGGATGGTTTACTGACGGTGTTGTGGATGGTTTACTGATGGTGTTGTGGATGGTTTACTGACGGTGTTGTGGATGGTTTACTGATGGTGTTGTGGATGGTTCACTGACGTTGTTGTGGATGGTTTACTGATGGTGTTATGGATGGTTCACTGACGGTGTTGTGGATGGTTTACTAATGGTGTTGTGGATGGTTTACTGATGGTGTTGTGGATGGTTTACTAACGGTGTTGTGGATGGTTTACTGATGTTGTTGTGGATGGTTTACTGATGGTGTTGTGGATGGTTCACTGACGTTGTTGTGGATGGTTTACTGATGGTGTTATGGATGGTTCACTGACGGTGTTGTGGATGGTTCACTGACGTTGTTGTGGATGGTTTACTGATGGTGTTGTGGATGGTTCACTGACGTTGTTGTGGATGGTTTACTGATGGTGTTGTGGATGGTTTACTGACGGTGTTGTGGATGGTTTACTGACTGACGGTGTTGTGGATGGTTTACTGATGTTGTTGTGGATGGTTTACTGACGGTGTTGTGGATGGTTTACTGACTGACGGTGTTGTGGATGGTTTACTGATGTTGTTGTGGATGGTTTACTGACTGTGTTGTGGATGGTTTACTGACGGTGTTGTGGATGGTTTACTAATGGTGTTGTGGATGGTTTACTGATGGTGTTGTGGATGGTTTACTGACGGTGTTGTGGATGGTTTACTAATGGTGTTGTGGATGGTTTACTGATGGTGTTGTGGATGGTTTACTGATGGTGTTGTGGATGGTTTACTGACGGTGTTGTGGATGGTTTACTGACTGTGTTGTGGATGGTTTACTGACTGTGTTGTGGATGGTTTACTGACGGTGTTGTGGATGGTTTACTGACGGTGTTGTGGATGGTTTACTGACTGACGGTGTTGTGGATGGTTTACTGACGGTGTTGTGGATGGTTTACTGACTGTGTTGTGGATGGTTTACTAATGGTGTTGTGGATGGTTTACTGACCGTGTTGTGGATGGTTTACTAATGGTGTTGTGGTTGGTTTACTGACGGTGTTGTGGATGGTTTACTGACTGTGTTGTGGATGGTTTACTAATGGTGTTGTGGATGGTTTACTGACGGAGTTGTGGATGGTTTACTGACGTTGTTGTGGATGTATTAGTGGACGTTGTTATGGATGGTTCACTGACGGTGTTGTGGATGGTTTACTGATGGTGTTGTGGATGGTTTACTGACGTTGTTGTGGATGTATTAGTCACGTTATGGATGGTTCACTGACGGTGTTGTGGATGGTTTACTGATGGTGTTGTGGATGGTTTACTGACGTTGTTGTGGATGTATTAGTGACGTTGTTATGGATGGTTCACTGGACGGTGTTGTGGATGGTTTACTAATGGTGTTGTGGATGGTTTACTGACGGTGTTGTGGATGGTTTACTGACTGTGTTGTGGATGGTTTACTGACGGTGTTGTGGATGGTTTACTGATGTTGTTGTGGATGGTTTACTGGCGGTGTTGTGGATGGTTTACTGATGTTGTTGTGGATGGTTTACTGACGGTGTTGTGGATGGTTTACTGACGTTGTTGTGGATGTATTAGTGACAGTGTTGTGGATGTATTAGTGAAGTTGTTGTGGATGGTTTACTGACGGTGTTGTGGATGGTTTAGTGATTGTGTTGTGGATGGTTTACTGATGTTGTTGTGGATGGTTTACTGACTGTGTTGTGGATGGTTTACTGACGGTGTTGTGGATGGTTTACTGACGGTGTTGTGGATGGTTCACTGACGGTGTTGTGGATGGTTTACTGACTGTGTTGTGGATGGTTTACTGACGGTGTTGTGGATGGTTTACTGACGGTGTTGTGGATGGTTTACTGACGGTGTTGTGGATGGTTTACTGACTGTGTTGTGGATGGTTTACTGACGGTGTTGTGGATGGTTTACTGATGGTGTTGTGGATGGTTTACTGACGTGTTGTGGATGGTTTACTGACGGTGTTGTGGATGGTTTACTGACGGTGTTGTGGATGGTTTACTGACGGTGTTGTGGATGGTTTACTGACTGTGTTGTGGATGGTTTACTGACGTTGTTGTGGATGTATTAGTCACGTTATGGATGGTTTACTGACGGTGTTGTGGATGTATTAGTCACGTTATGGATGGTTCACTGACGGTGTTGTGGATGGTTCACTGACGGTGTTGTGGATGGTTCACTGACGTTGTTGTGGATGGTTTACTGACTGTGTTGTGGATGGTTTACTGACGGTGTTGTGGATGGTTTACTGACGGTGTTGTGGATGGTTTACTGACGGTGTTGTGGATGGTTTACTGACGGTGTTGTGGATGGTTTACTGACGTTGTTGTGGATGGTTTACTGACGGAGTTGTGGATGGTTCACTGACGTTGTTGTGGATGGTTTACTGATGGTGTTGTGGATGGTTCACTGACGTTGTTGTGGATGGTTTACTGATGGTGTTATGGATGGTTCACTGACGGTGTTGTGGATGGTTTACTGACGGTGTTGTGGATGGTTTACTGATGGTGTTGTGGATGGTTTACTGACGGTGTTGTGGATGGTTTACTGATGGTGTTGTGGATGGTTCACTGACGTTGTTGTGGATGGTTTTACTGATGGTGTTATGGATGGTTCACTGACGGTGTTGTGGATGGTTTACTTATGGTGTTGTGGATGGTTTACTGATGGTGTTGTGGATGGTTTACTAACGGTGTTGTGGATGGTTTACTGATGTTGTTGTGGATGGTTTACTGATGGTGTTGTGGATGGTTCACTGGCGTTGTTGTGGATGGTTTACTGATGGTGTTATGGATGGTTCACTGACGGTGTTGTGGATGGTTCACTGACGTTGTTGTGGATGGTTTACTGATGGTGTTGTGGATGGTTCACTGACGTTGTTGTGGATGGTTTACTGATGGTGTTGTGGATGGTTTACTGACGGTGTTGTGGATGGTTTACTGACTGACCGGTGTTGTGGATGGTTTACTGATGTTGTTGTGGATGGTTTACTGACGGTGTTGTGGATGGTTTACTGACTGACGGTGTTGTGGATGGTTTACTGATGTTGTTGTGGATGGTTTACTGACTGTGTTGTGGATGGTTTACTGACGGTGTTGTGGATGGTTTACTAATGGTGTTGTGGATGGTTTACTGATGGTGTTGTGGATGGTTTACTGACGGTGTTGTGGATGGTTTACTAATGGTGTTGTGGATGGTTTACTGATGGTGTTGTGGATGGTTTACTGATGGTGTTGTGGATGGTTTACTGACGGTGTTGTGGATGGTTTACTGACTGTGTTGTGGATGGTTTACTGACTGTGTTGTGGATGGTTTACTGACGGTGTTGTGGATGGTTTACTGACGGTGTTGTGGATGGTTTACTGACTGACGGTGTTGTGGATGGTTTACTGACGGTGTTGTGGATGGTTTACTGACTGTGTTGTGGATGGTTTACTAATGGTGTTGTGGATGGTTTACTGACTGTGTTGTGGATGGTTTACTAATGGTGTTGTGGTTGGTTTACTGACGGTGTTGTGGATGGTTTACTGACTGTGTTGTGGATGGTTTACTAATGGTGTTGTGGATGGTTTACTGACGGAGTTGTGGATGGTTTACTGACGTTGTTGTGGATGTATTAGTGACGTTGTTATGGATGGTTCACTGACGGTGTTGTGGATGGTTTACTGATGGTGTTGTGGATGGTTTACTGACGTTGTTGTGGATGTATTAGTCACGTTATGGATGGTTCACTGACGGTGTTGTGGATGGTTTACTGATGGTGTTGTGGATGGTTTACTGACGTTGTTGTGGATGTATTAGTGACGTTGTTATGGATGGTTCACTGACGGTGTTGTGGATGGTTTACTAATGGTGTTGTGGATGGTTTACTGACGGTGTTGTGGATGGTTTACTGACTGTGTTGTGGATGGTTTACTGACGGTGTTGTGGATGGTTTACTGATGTTGTTGTGGATGGTTTACTGACGGTGTTGTGGATGGTTTACTGATGTTGTTGTGGATGGTTTACTGACGGTGTTGTGGATGGTTTACTGACGTTGTTGTGGATGTATTAGTGACAGTGTTGTGGATGTATTAGTGAAGTTGTTGTGGATGGTTTACTGACGGTGTTGTGGATGGTTTAGTGATTGTGTTGTGGATGGTTTACTGATGTTGTTGTGGATGGTTTACTGACTGTGTTGTGGATGGTTTACTGACGGTGTTGTGGATGGTTTACTGACGGTGTTGTGGATGGTTTACTGACTGTGTTGTGGATGGTTTACTGACGGTGTTGTGGATGGTTTACTGACGGTGTTTTGGATGGTTTACTGACTGTGTTGTGGATGGTTTACTAATGGTGTTGTGGATGGTTTACTGACGGTGTTGTGGATGGTTTACTGACGGTGTTGTGGATGGTTTACTGACTGTGTTGTGGATGGTTTACTGACTGTGTTGTGGATGGTTTACTAATGGTGTTGTGGATGGTTTACTGACGGTGTTGTGGATGGTTTACTGACGGTGTTGTGGATGGTTTACTGACTGTGTTGTGGATGGTTTACTAATGGTGTTGTGGATGGTTTACTGACGGAGTTGTGGATGTATTAGTCACGTTATGGATGGTTCACTGACGGTGTTGTGGATGGTTTACTGATGGTGTTGTGGATGGTTTACTGACGTTGTTGTGGATGTATTAGTGACGTTGTTATGGATGGTTCACTGACGGTGTTGTGGATGGTTTATTAATGGTGTTGTGGATGGTTCACTGACGTTGTTGTGGATGGTTTACTGATGGTGTTGTGGATGGTTTACTGACTGTGTTGTGGATGGTTTACTGACGGTGTTGTGGATGTATTAGTGACGTTGTTATGGATGGTTCACTGACGGTGTTGTGGATGGTTTACTAATGGTGTTGTGGATGGTTTACTGACGGTGTTGTGGATGGTTTACTGACTGTGTTGTGGATGGTTTACTGACGGTGTTGTGGATGGTTTACTGACGGTGTTGTGGATGGTTTACTGATGTTGTTGTGGATGGTTTACTGACGGTGTTGTGGATGGTTTAGTGATTGTGTTGTGGATGGTTTACTGACGGTGTTGTGGATGGTTTACTGACTTATTTGTGGATGTATTAGTGATGTTGTGGATGGTTTACTAACGGTGTTGTGGATGGTTTACTGACTGTGTTGTGGATGGTTTACTGACGGTGTTGTGGATGGTTTACTGACGGTGTTGTGGATGGTTTACTGACTTATTTGTGGATGTATTAGTGATGTTGTGGATGGTTTACTAACGGTGTTGTGGATGGTTTACTGACTGTGTTGTGGATGGTTTACTGACTGTGTTGTGGATGGTTTACTGACGGTGTTGTGGATGGTTTACTGATGGTGTTGTGGATGGTTTAGTGATGGTGTTGTGGATGGTTTACTGACGGTGTTGTGGATGGTTTACTGACTGACGGTGTTGTGGATGGTTTACTGACTGTGTTGTGGATGGTTTACTGACTGTGTTGTGGATGGTTTACTGACGGTGTTGTGGATGGTTTACTGACGGTGTTGTGGATGGTTTACTGACTGATCGGTGTTGTGGATGGTTTACTGACGGTGTTGTGGATGGTTTACTGACTGTGTTGTGGATGGTTTTACTAATGGTGTTGTGGATGGTTTACTGACGGTGTTGTGGATGGTTTACTGACTGTGTTGTGGATGGTTTACTAATGGTGTTATGGTTGGTTTACTGACGGTGTTGTGGATGGTTTACTGACTGTGTTGTGGATGGTTTACTAATGGTGTTGTGGATGGTTTACTGACGGAGTTGTGGATGGTTTACTGACGTTGTTGTGGATGTATTAGTGACGTTGTTATGGATGGTTCACTGACGGTGTTGTGGATGGTTTACTGATGGTGTTGTGGATGGTTTACTGACGCTGTTGTGGATGTATTAGTCACGTTATGGATGGTTCACTGACGGTGTTGTGGATGGTTTACTGATGGTGTTGTGGATGGTTTACTGACGTTGTTGTGGATGTATTAGTGACGTTGTTATGGATGGTTCACTGACGGTGTTGTGGATGGTTTACTGATGGTGTTGTGGATGGTTCACTGACGTTGTTGTGGATGGTTTACTGATGGTGTTATGGATGGTTCACTGACGGTGTTGTGGATGGTTTACTGACGGTGTTGTGGATGGTTTACTGATGGTGTTGTGGATGGTTTACTGACGGTGTTGTGGATGGTTTACTGATGGTGTTGTGGATGGTTCACTGACGTTGTTGTGGATGGTTTACTGATGGTGTTATGGATGGTTCACTGACGGTGTTGTGGATGGTTTACTAATGGTGTTGTGGATGGTTTACTGATGGTGTTGTGGATGGTTTACTAACGGTGTTGTGGATGGTTTACTGATGTTGTTGTGGATGGTTTACTGATGGTGTTGTGGATGGTTCACTGGCGTTGTTGTGGATGGTTTACTGATGGTGTTATGGATGGTTCACTGACTGGTGTTGTGGATGGTTCACTGACGTTGTTGTGGATGGTTTACTGATGGTGTTGTGGATGGTTCACTGGCGTTGTTGTGGATGGTTTACTGATGGTGTTGTGGATGGTTTACTGACGGTGTTGTGGATGGTTTACTGACTGATCGGTGTTGTGGATGGTTTACTGATGTTGTTGTGGATGGTTTACTGACGGTGTTGTGGATGGTTTACTGACTGACGGTGTTGTGGATGGTTTACTGATGTTGTTGTGGATGGTTTACTGACTGTGTTGTGGATGGTTTACTGACGGTGTTGTGGATGGTTTACTAATGGTGTTGTGGATGGTTTACTGATGGTGTTGTGGATGGTTTACTGACGGTGTTGTGGATGGTTTACTAATGGTGTTGTGGATGGTTTACTGATGGTGTTGTGGATGGTTTACTGATGGTGTTGTGGATGGTTTACTGACGGTGTTGTGGATGGTTTACTGACTGTGTTGTGGATGGTTTACTGACTGTGTTGTGGATGGTTTACTGACGGTGTTGTGGATGGTTTACTGGCCGGTGTTGTGGATGGTTTACTGACTGACGGTGTTGTGGATGGTTTACTGACGGTGTTGTGGATGGTTTACTGACTGTGTTGTGGATGGTTTACTAATGGTGTTGTGGATGGTTTACTGACGGTGTTGTGGATGGTTTACTGACTGTGTTGTGGATGGTTTACTAATGGTGTTGTGGTTGGTTTACTGACGGTGTTGTGGATGGTTTACTGACTGTGTTGTGGATGGTTTACTAATGGTGTTGTGGATGGTTTACTGACGGAGTTGTGGATGGTTTACTGACGTTGTTGTGGATGTATTAGTGACGTTGTTATGGATGGTTCACTGACGGTGTTGTGGATGGTTTACTGATGGTGTTGTGGATGGTTTACTGACGTTGTTGTGGATGTATTAGTCCACGTTATGGATGGTTTACTGACGGTGTTGTGGATGGTTTACTGATGGTGTTGTGGATGGTTTACTGACGTTGTTGTGGATGTATTAGTGACGTTGTTATGGATGGTTCACTGACGGTGTTGTGGATGGTTTACTAATGGTGTTGTGGATGGTTTACTGACGGTGTTGTGGATGGTTTACTGACTGTGTTGTGGATGGTTTACTGACGGTGTTGTGGATGGTTTACTGATGTTGTTGTGGATGGTTTACTGACGGTGTTGTGGATGGTTTACTGATGTTGTTGTGGATGGTTTACTGGCGGTGTTGTGGATGGTTTACTGACGTTGTTGTGGATGTATTAGTGACAGTGTTGTGGATGTATTAGTGAAGTTGTTGTGGATGGTTTACTGACGGTGTTGTGGATGGTTTAGTGATTGTGTTGTGGATGGTTTACTGATGTTGTTGTGGATGGTTTACTGACTGTGTTGTGGATGGTTTACTGACGGTGTTGTGGATGGTTTACTGACGGTGTTGTGGATGGTTCACTGACGTTGTTGTGGATGGTTTACTGATGGTGTTGTGGATGGTTCACTGACGTTGTTGTGGATGGTTTACTGATGGTGTTGTGGATGGTTTACTGACGGTGTTGTGGATGGTTTACTGACTGACGGTGTTGTGGATGGTTTACTGATGTTGTTGTGGATGGTTTACTGACGGTGTTGTGGATGGTTTACTGACTGACCGGTGTTGTGGATGGTTTACTGATGTTGTTGTGGATGGTTTACTGACTGTGTTGTGGATGGTTTACTGGCGGTGTTGTGGATGGTTTACTAATGGTGTTGTGGATGGTTTACTGATGGTGTTGTGGATGGTTTACTGACGGTGTTGTGGATGGTTTACTAATGGTGTTGTGGATGGTTTACTGATGGTGTTGTGGATGGTTTACTGATGGTGTTGTGGATGGTTTACTGACGGTGTTGTGGATGGTTTACTGACTGTGTTGTGGATGGTTTACTGACTGTGTTGTTGATGGTTTACTGACGGTGTTGTGGATGGTTTACTGACGGTGTTGTGGATGGTTTACTGACTGACGGTGTTGTGGATGGTTTACTGACGGTGTTGTGGATGGTTTACTGACTGTGTTGTGGATGGTTTACTAATGGTGTTGTGGATGGTTTACTGACGGTGTTGTGGATGGTTTACTGACTGTGTTGTGGATGGTTTACTAATGGTGTTGTGGTTGGTTTACTGGACGGTGTTGTGGATGGTTTACTGACTGTGTTGTGGATGGTTTACTAATGGTGTTGTGGATGGTTTACTGACGGAGTTGTGGATGGTTTACTGACGTTGTTGTGGATGTATTAGTGGCGTTGTTATGGATGGTTCACTGACGGTGTTGTGGATGGTTTACTGATGGTGTTGTGGATGGTTTACTGACGTTGTTGTGGATGTATTAGTCACGTTATGGATGGTTCACTGACGGTGTTGTGGATGGTTTACTGATGGTGTTGTGGATGGTTTACTGGCGTTGTTGTGGATGTATTAGTGGCGTTGTTATGGATGGTTCACTGACGGTGTTGTGGATGGTTTACTAATGGTGTTGTGGATGGTTTACTGGACGGTGTTGTGGATGGTTTACTGACTGTGTTGTGGATGGTTTACTGACGGTGTTGTGGATGGTTTACTGATGTTGTTGTGGATGGTTTACTGACGGTGTTGTGGATGGTTTACTGATGTTGTTGTGGATGGTTTACTGGCGGTGTTGTGGATGGTTTACTGACGTTGTTGTGGATGTATTAGTGACAGTGTTGTGGATGTATTAGTGAAGTTGTTGTGGATGGTTTACTGACGGTGTTGTGGATGGTTTAGTGATTGTGTTGTGGATGGTTTACTGACGGTGTTGTGGATGGTTTACTGACTGTGTTGTGGATGGTTTACTGACTGTGTTGTGGATGGTTTACTGACGGTGTTGTGGATGGTTTACTGACGGTGTTGTGGATGGTTTACTGACTGTGTTGTGGATGGTTTACTGACGGTGTTGTGGATGGTTTACTGACGGTGTTTTGGATGGTTTACTGACTGTGTTGTGGATGGTTTACTGACGGTGTTGTGGATGGTTTACTAATGGTGTTGTGGATGGTTTACTGACGGTGTTGTGGATGGTTTACTGACGGTGTTGTGGATGGTTTACTGACTGTGTTGTGGATGGTTTACTGACTGTGTTGTGGATGGTTTACTAATGGTGTTGTGGATGGTTTACTGACGGTGTTGTGGATGGTTTACTGACTGTGTTGTGGATGGTTTACTAATGGTGTTGTGGATGGTTTACTGACGGAGTTGTGGATGTATTAGTCACGTTATGGATGGTTCACTGACGGTGTTGTGGATGGTTTACTGATGGTGTTGTGGATGGTTTACTGACGTTGTTGTGGATGTATTAGTGACGTTGTTATGGATGGTTCACTGACGGTGTTGTGGATGGTTTATTAATGGTGTTGTGGATGGTTCACTGACGTTGTTGTGGATGGTTTACTGATGGTGTTGTGGATGGTTTACTGACTGTGTTGTGGATGGTTTACTGACGGTGTTGTGGATGTATTAGTGACGTTGTTATGGATGGTTCACTGACGGTGTTGTGGATGGTTTACTAATGGTGTTGTGGATGGTTTACTGACGGTGTTGTGGATGGTTTACTGACTGTGTTGTGGATGGTTTACTGACGGTGTTGTGGATGGTTTACTGACGGTGTTGTGGATGGTTTACTGATGTTGTTGTGGATGGTTTACTGACGGTGTTGTGGATGGTTTAGTGATTGTGTTGTGGATGGTTTACTGACGGTGTTGTGGATGGTTTACTGACTTATTTGTGGATGTATTAGTGATGTTGTGGATGGTTTACTAACAGTGTTGTGGATGGTTTACTGACTGTGTTGTGGATGGTTTACTGACTGTGTTGTGGATGGTTTACTGACGGTGTTGTGGATGGTTTACTGACTTATTTGTGGATGTATTAGTGATGTTGTGGATGGTTTACTAACGGTGTTGTGGATGGTTTACTGACTGTGTTGTGGATGGTTTACTGACGGTGTTGTGGATGGTTTACTGACGGTGTTGTGGATGGTTTACTGACTTATTTGTGGATGTATTAGTGATGTTGTGGATGGTTTACTAACGGTGTTGTGGATGGTTTACTGACTGTGTTGTGGATGGTTTACTGACTGTGTTGTGGATGGTTTACTGACGGTGTTGTGGATGGTTTACTGATGGTGTTGTGGATGGTTTAGTGATGGTGTTGTGGATGGTTTACTGACGGTGTTGTGGATGGTTTACTGACTGACGGTGTTGTGGATGGTTTACTGATGTTGTTGTGGATGGTTTACTGACTGTGTTGTGGATGGTTTACTGACGGTGTTGTGGATGGTTTACTGACTGTGTTGTGGATGGTTTACTGACTGTGTTGTGGATGGTTTACTGACGGTGTTGTGGATGGTTTACTGACGGTGTTGTGGATGGTTTACTGACTGACGGTGTTGTGGATGGTTTACTGACGGTGTTGTGGATGGTTTACTGACTGTGTTGTGGATGGTTTACTAATGGTGTTGTGGATGGTTTACTGACGGTGTTGTGGATGGTTTACTGACTGTGTTGTGGATGGTTTACTAATGGTGTTATGGTTGGTTTACTGACGGTGTTGTGGATGGTTTACTGACTGTGTTGTGGATGGTTTACTAATGGTGTTGTGGATGGTTTACTGACGGAGTTGTGGATGGTTTACTGACGTTGTTGTGGATGTATTAGTGACGTTATGGATGGTTCACTGACGGTGTTGTGGATGGTTTACTGATGGTGTTGTGGATGGTTTACTGACGTTGTTGTGGATGTATTAGTCACGTTATGGATGGTTCACTGACGGTGTTGTGGATGGTTTACTGATGGTGTTGTGGATGGTTTACTGACGTTGTTGTGGATGTATTAGTGACGTTGTTATGGATGGTTCACTGACGGTGTTGTGGATGGTTTACTAATGGTGTTGTGGATGGTTTACTGACGGTGTTGTGGATGGTTTACTGACTGTGTTGTGGATGGTTTACTGACGGTGTTGTGGATGGTTTACTGATGTTGTTGTGGATGGTTTACTGACGGTGTTGTGGATGGTTTACTGATGTTGTTGTGGATGGTTTACTGACGGTGTTGTGGATGGTTTACTGACGTTGTTGTGGATGTATTAGTGACAGTGTTGTGGATGTATTAGTGAAGTTGTTGTGGATGGTTTACAGTGTAGTGGTTTACGAGTTGTTGTGGATGGTTTACTGACGGTGTTGTGGATGGTTTAGTGATTGTGTTGTGGATGGTTTACTGATGTTGTTGTGGATGGTTTACTGACTGTGTTGTGGATGGTTTACTGACGGTGTTGTGGATGTATTAGTGACGTTATGGATGGTTTACTGACGGTGTTGTGGATTGTTTACTGACGGTGTTGTGGATGTTTTAGTGACCTTGCCTTTGTGGATGATTTAGTGATGTTGTTGTGGATGGTTTACTGACGGTGTTGTGGATTGTTTACTGACGGTGTTGTGGATGTATTAGTGACCTTGCCTTTGTGGATGATTTAGTGATGTTGTTGTTGATGTATTAGTGAAGTTGTTGTGGATGGTTTACTGACGGTGTTGTGGATGTATTAGTGACGGTGTTGTGGATGTATTAGTGACATTGATGTGGATGGTTTACTAACAGTGTTGTGGATGGTTTACTGACGGTGTTGTGGATTGTTTACTGACGGTGTTGTGGATGGTTTACTGACGGTGTTGTGGATGGTTTACTGACGGTGTTGTGGATGGTTTACTGACGGTGTTGTGGATGTATTAGTGACATTGTTGTGGATGGTTTACTGACATTGTTGTGGATGGTTTACTAATGGTGTTGTGGATGGTTTACTGACGGTGTTGTGGATGTATTAGTGACGGTGTTGTGGTTGTTTCAGTGATGGTGCTGTTGATGGTTTAGTGACTGTGTTATTTGATTGACGCTGTTGATGTTTTACTGACTGACGGTGTTACGAATGTCTCCGTGTCCCTGCAGGGTCTGGCTCTGCTCTGTGAGACCATAGAGGAATGCTGGGATCACGAGGCTGAAGCTCGGCTGTCGGCGGGCTGCGTGGAGGAACGAGTCGTGCAGATGCAGCGGCAGACTAGCGTCACGCTACCGGAGGACATTGTCACGGTTGTCACCATGGTAACCAACGTGGACTACCCACCTAAAGAGTCAAGCCTATGACGAGGCCCGAAGACCAATCAGGACAGAACAGGGACTCCCTCAGTGAGCGTTTTCTGTCTCTGATCTCAGACTCAGGTGGGCGCTCAGGTGGGCGCTCAGGTGACCTTGATGGCGCTCAGGTGACCTTGATGACGCTCAGGTGACATTGCGGGCAATCGGGAGACCATATAGGGGCTGAGATGACTTTAAGGGCGCTCAGGTGACCTGAAGGACAACATGGCGGGCAGTCTCTCCCTCAGCAGCCTGAGCCGCACCGATCTCCCTCTGACATCACTTCCTCTTGTCACTACAAAATAAGAGACTTCCTGGACGTTTTGTAGGCTAACTGTAGTTTTTAGTTTGTGTTTCTCTGAATGATGTGATGCCAACGAGAAGCAGCTTCTGAATGTCTGTGTGTGTAAATACAGAAGATTTATATATTCTACTGAGAGGAGGTAAGAATCAGGTTATTGATCCAGACAGAGGTTATAATCAGGTTATTGATCCAGACAGAGGTAATAATCAGGTTATTGATCCAGACAGAGGTAATAATCAGGTTATTGATCCAGACAGAGGTAATAATCAGGTTATTGATCCAGACAGACTCAAACATACGACAATCTTTCTTTCTTCAGACGTTTGATCCTCTGAGACACGAGGAGATTCAAACATTAATGAAATCAGAGAAATAAAGTGAAATAGAACTGATCGATCGATACGGGAGCTGACATCATTTTATTCTCAAGTTATCGGTTGTTTTTATCAAATATATTAATTATGTTTAAAACAGAGGCTCACTGTTGATTATCCTTCAGTGGGACAATATGTGTCTGATCTCAAACTTTCTCTGAGTCCAGAGTGACGTCTTCATCTTTTGCTCCACAGCGTTGAATTATTGATCTGTTGCAGCATTACTCAATAAGTTTGATTTATTGATCAGAGAAAAGTTTCTCATGCTGAATTATTTTTTCTACCAACAGCGTCAAATAACGAATAACACAGTTTGTTTAAAGAAAGACGCTCCGCTGACTCTTATTACTGTTTTAGTGTTTTATTAACTTATTGATTCATTAAGAAACTAATCAGGATATTTATCAGTAATAATTATACTGATTAGTTCTGTTGTTTCACTTTATTTCTTTGACTCTTAATCAGAGACAATCCAAACCACGTTCAGATGTTTATCAGCCTGCTGATCAGCTGATCAATAACACTGATCAGCTGCCTGCTAGCTAAACAGGAAAGAAAGATCTTCTGAGTTTGAGCAGAAGGTGAAATGTGTTTAAACTCGTCTTCACTGCTGGTTTCCTGTCTGCCTCTGTGGAGCCTGAAACTGATCACCAATAACTTATTGATCTGCTCAGCTGACTCACAGTTCGCCTGAAACGCCTCGCCAGTGAAGAAAGAAAAATAAAACACAGATAAGATGTTGGTCAGAAAGGAAAGAAATAAACTGTGAAGTCAGAAGAACAATTAAATCTGAGGAAATAAAGTGTTGTATGATCAAACAGGTTCAGGGTCAATAAAGCTTTGTATAGATCTGTTGAACCGATCACTTATTGACTCGTCTGATCACATTTATTCATTTAGCTGTCGAACCCGGGTCCCTCACACCAAAGGCACGTGTCTTATCCACTGTTCCATCACCACCCTCCACTAAAATTGGATTTATTTCCAGTATGGTTTGGTTTCCACTGGTTTCCAGTGCAGACTGTTTTTTTCCAGTGCAGACTGGTTTCTAGAGCAGACGACTGCTTTCCACTGGTTTCCATTGGTTTCCACTGCAAACTGGTTTGAATTCCACACTACGTTCTACTGGTTTCCACTAGTTTCCAGTGCAGACGACTGCTTTCCAGTGGTTTCCAGTCCAGGATGGTTTCCACTGGTTTCCATTGCACACTGGGTTCCACTGGTTTCCACTGGTTTCCAGTGCAGACTGGTTTCCACTGGTTTCCATTCCACACTGGTTTCCACTGCAAACTGGTTTCAATTCCACACTACGTTCTACTGGTTTCCACTAGTTTCCAGTGCAGACGACTGCTTTCCAGTGGTTTCCAGTCCAGGATAGTGTCCACTGGTTTCCATTCCACACTGGGTTCCACTGATTTCCAGTGGTTTCCAGTGCAGACTGGTTTCCATTGGTTTCCATTCCACACTGGTTTCCAGTGCAGACTGGTTTCCACTGATTTCCATTCCACACTGGTTTCCGGTGCAGACTGGGTTCCAGTGGTTTCCAGTCCAGGATGGTGTCCACTGGTTTCCATTCCACACTGGGTTCCACTGATTTCCACTGGTTTCCAGTGCAGACTGGTTTCCACTGGTTTCCATTCCACAATGATTTCCACTAGACATTGGTTTCCACTGGTTTCCAGTGCAGACTGGTTCCACTGATTTCCAGTGCAGACTGGTTTCCACTTGACACTAGGTGCTACCGGTTTCCACTGGTTTCCATTCCACATTGATTTTCACTAGACATTGGTTTCCACTGGTTTCTAGTGCAGACTGGTTTCCAGTGCGGACTGGTTTCCACTGCAGACGACTGGTTTCCACTGGTTTCCAGTGCAGACTGGTTTCCAATTCACACTAGGTTCTACCGGTTTCCACTGGTTTCCATTCCACACTGGTTTCCACTAGTTTCCAGTGCAGATTGGCTTTCCACTGGTTTCCAGTGCAGACTGGTTTCCGCTGGTTTCCAGTGCAGATTGGCTTTCCACTGGTTTCCAGTGCAGACTGGGTTCCAGTAAAGATTGGTTTGTCCAGGATGGTGTCCACTGGTTTCCATTCCACACTGGGTTCCACTGATTTCCACTGGTTTCCAGTGCAAACTTGTTTCCACTGGTTTCCATTCCACACTGGTTTCCACTATTTTCCAGGGCAGACTGGTTTCCAGTGCAGACTGGTTCCACTGGTTTCCAGTGCGGACTGGTTTCCATTGGTTTCCATTCCACACTGGTTTCCAGTGCAGACTGGTTTCCATTGGTTTCCATTCCACACTGGTTTCCAGTGCAGACTGGTTTCCACTGGTTTCCATTCCACACTGGTTTCCAGTGCAGACTGGGTTCCAGTAAAGATTGGTTTCCAGTGGTTTCCAGTCCAGGATAGTGTCCACTGGTTTCCATTCCACAATGATTTCCACTAGACATTGGTTTCCACTGGTTTCTAGTGCAGACTGGTTACCACTGGTTTCCAGTGCAGACGGGTTCCACTGGTTTCCAGATGCTTTTCCAATTCACACTAGGTTCTACCGGTTTCCACTGGTTTCCATTCCACACTGGTTTCCACTGGTTTCCATTCCACACTGGTTTCCACTGGTTTCCAGTGCAGACTGGTTTCCATTGGTTTCCATTCCACACTGGTTTCCACTGGTTTCAATTCCACACTGGTTTCCAGTGCACACTGGTTTCCACTGGTTTCCATTCCACACTGGTTTCCAGTGCAGGCTGGATTCCAGTAAAGATTGGTTTCCATTGGTTTCCATTCCACACTGGTTTCCACTGGTTTCAATTCCACACTGGTTTCCACTGGTTTCCACTGGTTTCCAGTGCAGACTGGTTTCCAATTCACACTAGGTTCTACCGGTTTCCACTGGTTTCCATTCCACACTGGTTTCCACTGGTTTCAATTCCACACTGGTTTCCAGTGCACACTGGTTTTCACTGGTTTCAATTCCACACTGGTTTCCAGTGCACACTGGTTTCCATTGGTTTCCATTCCACACTGGTTTCCACTGGTTTCAATTCCACACTGGTTTCCACTGGTTTCAATTCCACACTGGTTTCCATTCCACACTGGGTTCCGCTGGTTTCCACTAGTTTCCAGTGCAGACTGGTTTCCACTGGTTTCCAGTGCAGACTGGTTTTCACTGGTTTCCAGTGCAGACGACTGCTTTCCCCTTGTTTCCATTCCACACTGGGTTCCGCTGGTTTTCACTGTTTTCCAGTGCAGACTGGGTTCCAGTACAGATTGGTTTCCACTGATTTCCATTCCACACTGGGTTCCATTGGTTTCCATTCCACACTGGGTTCCGCTGGTTTCCAGTGCAGACTGGTTTTCGCTGGTTTCCAGTGCAGACTGGTTTCCACTAGTTTCCAGTGCAGACTGGTTTCCACTGATTTCCAGTGCAGACTGGTTCCACTGGTTTCCATTCTGCTCTGTTTTCCAGTGTATTTCTGGTGAATCTGATCCTGGAGGCCCCTGGGAGCCAGTGGAGGTCACTGAGTAATGGAGGGACATGAGTCCTTGTGGGCTGATCAGAAACCAGACGGGCTGCTGAGACCTGAACCATCTGTAGGGGTTTCACTGCACAAGCTGGAAGAGCTGCTAGGAGGACAGAGAGAGAACCAGGACCTGGACCAGGAGCTGGGTGGTGTCCTGAGTGTGGCCTGATTTCTCTGATGTTGTCTCAGCTGGTCATCAGTCATGAAGTTTCTCTCCGCCTGGTTGGAGAGACTGAGGAGTCGACTCGGTGTAGTTTCTCTCTCTCACCTGTTTTGCAGCAGCCGTTGTTGTTTGGACCTTAGGAGGGGACGTTGGCGTGTTTATGGTCATTTGCATAGTAATTAGAGGGAGGAGCCAAGGCGGGGCGTGTGACTCAGTGTCATGTTGTTTGGGATGTAGAAAGGAAAGATGAAGCTGAGCTCTCTTTTATTCACGAGGCCCCTGGTTCCTGTCTCTGAACATGAAAACATGTCTCACATCATGAACTCAGCTGTTTCCTCCTCTTTCTGTTAAAGGTTCCTCTGCAGCTCTCAGCTGGTTTCAGCCTCCACCGGAGACAAACCAACACTTAAAGACGTGTTGATGCTCAGTGAGTCAGAGGACTCGCTGTTCTTTAGGTTTGTTATTTAATATTCAAACGTTCAGCGCTGAAAGTCTTTCAGTAAACTGATGATCACATGAAGAGACGGTTCCCCCGCTCAGAGTCTGGACTCCTCTGGACCCTCCTGCCCACCTGCCACCGGCTGACACCTCTCTCTCTTCATCCCTCTCCTTTTCGTTCACTCCTTCATCACTCTGATCTCTACATCCCCACATTATCCCCGACCCCGCAGGGGGCGTTCAGAGGACGATGGGGGGCCCTGGATGCATACATTTTGGAAAGGGGGGCGCTGAGCTTCTTTTGGGGGCGTTTGTTACCTGGAAATTCTTTCTTGCAAAAAAACTGGTCTGCAACATTAAAACCAGTCTAAAACACTGCAACTGTAAATCCTGTATTTTTTCTCCGTCAGCTGCTGGTGGTGCAGCTCTGTGCTGCCTTCACGGGAACGGGAAGTCAGAGTATCATCTGTAAAAGTTTTAACTTGAGCAGCTTTTCTAGCATTTACTGTCCTGGTTTAGCGTTCCAGGAAACTCACAGACCAATCGCATCCTTTCATGTGATACTGCTCAGCCAATCAAATCTGTGCATTCGAGTCAAGTCTGCCTCCGTGACGTGGGGTATTGACTACCAGCTATAGACAGTGTGGTAGCCCCCAAAATCCAGCTGCATTCCAACATTAGCTTAGCTCTCCTTATCAGCTCGGCTCCCTGCACGCTGGCTAATAACTTTTTTAAACTGGGTCTCCACACTGACAGCTGATGGACAGATTAGTGCAGCGGTGTTCATGAAGGAGAGAGAGGACGTGCTGCGCTACAGCGCTCTGCGATCAAATCCGATTTTAAAAAGGCTTATTAATAAAAAAACTGAAAATCAATCTGCGGTCAGCTTTGATGTCGTGGCCGCCACAAATAAATGAACGTACAGGAAACAGTGCACAGGAGAGAGGAGGCGAAGAGAAAAGACATTTCACTGGAATGTAACTCAGCAAAAATGTAAACAATGATTTTCTTTTGTGTTTGTTTTAACGTGTTTATTGTTGTTTTACGATCCAGAGTCTCCACAGGGTGTTTTATTCTGAAAATTGACCGGATTCACTCTGCCGGTCTGTGTCTGACTTCCTGCCTGGTTCGATCTGCCCTCTCCAGAAGCTGGTGGATTCTTTGAAGTCACGTGGTTCATGAAGGGAGGGTCCCTTTAAATAGAGAGTCTCCTCCTGTTGGCTGCAGATCCCCATCAGCTGCAGGATGGATCCACAGGAAGCTGCTGGTAAGGACGCTTCTCCTCCTTTCTGTCACTAAACTGCTGATTCAGCAGTGTTAGCATGTTAGCAGCAGATGCTAAGTGTTTCAGTCCCACGTGGTCTGACTGTGTTTGAGCTCTAATGTGATGAGGTTCAT
This sequence comes from Lepomis macrochirus, assembly GCA_024633595.2. Taxonomy (NCBI): domain Eukaryota; kingdom Metazoa; phylum Chordata; class Actinopteri; order Centrarchiformes; family Centrarchidae; genus Lepomis; species Lepomis macrochirus. The sequence continues at coordinate 60,616 of JALXJV020000016.1, forward strand.
TCTGCAGACAGCAGCAGGTCTCTGAGATCACAAAGCGTCTCACAAGAGTTTAAAACCAGACTGACGTGTTTCTGGACACATGCTGAAGTAGGAGACGCTCGAACTGCTGCTGTCAAACGTTCAAAGATTTAAGACAGATTATTTGCACATTTTCATCTTTTCTAAATGTCCCTGATTTGTTTTGGAGCAACAGAAAAGTGGATCAGTTTTCTTTGTGCAAAGGTTTTTTTATTGAAAACACTGTTGTGTTCAGTTTCACACTAACATTCACACCTGGAGCAAATAATCTTTCAGTGAAACACTGTCCGTCAATAAAAGGCTGAAGTCCTTTGTCACACAAGCAGCCTGTCTCAGAAAAAACAAAGTCAGGCTGCTGCTCTTCATTCAGAGGCTCATAGACCCCGCCTCTGTTTTCAGAAAGAAATAAAAAGGGAAGCTTCTTCTTCTTCTTTGCTTTGAGCCAGTTACTCAAACATTTTCAGACTAGAAGCTCCTTTCTTTTGCCCGGACGTGAAAACAAGCTTTCAGGAGGTGCTGATGTGGCCGCTGTTGCTAAGTGCTTGTGCCCCTTCATGTGCGGACCGCCGCTCCTGGGGTCAGTCATCCAGGCCAGTAAGAGGCTCCGCCTTGTAGCGCTCTCCTCCTCTTCATCAGACGAAGACTCGTGTGCAGCCGTGAGAGCTGGTTTCTTGGCAGGAGGCTCAGGTGAGACTTGGTGTCTCTCCGTCTCCTGGAGCATCTCAGCCCTGACAGGTTTGCTCAGACGCTTCAGGTCCTTCAACCTTGAAATGATATGAAAAGCAACTTTAATAAAAGCACAGGTGCAGGTAAAGAAACCAAACAAACGACGCTGAGGATGAGGATGAGGATGATGAAGTGCTGTCACAGCTCCAGTGATGGTGGTCTCCTCCCTGCATGTCTGCTGCAGAGGTTCCCTTGAACCGGGTCATGTGAGCTGGCTCGTCCTCTGTTTCCTCGCGACAGATGACACAAAGCTGGCAGCTCTGCTGAGACACAAACTTCTCTCCTCCCAGACGTTCAGACTCAAACCTGCAACCGTGACGGCATGTGGTCAAAGGGGAGGCGCCAGGCCGCCGCAGGCATGTTGCGTTCACTGTCCGTGGTCAGTGAGTCCGTCTCTCTGCTACTTTTAGCCGCCCTTCTGTCTTTACAGTCAAAACATGCGACTGACGTTTCCACTGTGGATCAAAGTAACGTGACCCCGAGTTGTGAGGGACGTCCAGTAATCACCAGTGAGCGTGACGGTCTTCTCCGTCGCCCGCTGCACCTCAGCCTCCTCTGTTTTTCTGTGTTTTGTAACGGTGGCTCTGAAGGCAGTTTGGATGTGATGCGAATGAGCTGGACCCTCGTCCTCTCCAACAGGCCCACCTGCAGTAGCCCTTCATTTAGCTCTGGCTGCACTAAGTTTGTTCCCAGATGTCGTATCCATGCGCTTCTGACGAGGGTTTGCATCAGCTGTGTGCTATTTTAGACTGGAGGTGCTGCGATGGCAAAACACACACATCACTTTGGTCTGGTCACTGAAACCTTTTGGCATTTCGCCGTCTCGCGCTCGCCATCCACTCAAAACGTAAACCCAAACAACGTGTGCGGCGTGCCCGCTGTTTTGTTTCCGGTCCAGCTACATCCGGAGTGGTGGTGTAGTTTTTCTTAAGTTACTCGGTGTTGTAACAGCACGACAGAGTTTGATCGGCCAAAAACAAGGTTAAACTCGCGATAAACAAACTGACGCCGTTAATCAGGAGTTTAACCGACAGCAGCAGTTCTAACAAACACTGAACAAGAACACGCAGCTCACCTGTCAGACCTGTTCACCTGCAGCAGCTGCAGACTCCAGCTGGTTCTCTAGAGAACATGATGGTTCCCTCTCTGTCTGAGACCGGCTCAGGGGGACAGATGGTGGTTTTACTGCATGAATGTGTCTCTGTGTCGTTACTGATACCAGAGAGGTGTGGAACCGGCCTGTTCTCTGCAGAACGTGTCTGTATTTTTAACCACTTCACATCATAAAGAACAAAGAAGAATAAAAAATAATTATAAACGATGTCTTCATCTTTCAGAAAATAACTCTTCATCGTCATCATCAGGTTGTTGCTGTCCAGACACAGTGAAAGTCTTCCCGATCAAGACTGGTGGAACCTTTGGTGCTGATGAGGCCGTACTGGAACGCCTGACAGGTAGCACCCTAAAGGACGAGACCTCAGACCTGCAGGGATGTGACGTCATCATCCTCTTCTGTCCAATCACGTCTCGTGTTGGATCAGATGTGGAGGCAGCCATGAAGGATGTTCCAGGTAAAGACTTGTTTTTAAATTGCAGCTCAGGTTCCACGTCTGCAGAGTTTGTAATGGGAATTCCATGAGAACACCTTTTAAGACATCGCTCTGTAACTTATCACTGAGGACATCCGACCTCTGGGTATGGGGCTAAGAGGGAGGCAAGAGATGTGATGTTTTATGCCCAGGCCGAAGAGGTCAAGAAACATCTTCCACATTCCTCTGACCTGGGTGCCTCTTCACAGACTCAGACTTAGTGTCTCTTAGGGAATCATAAAACACACTCTGTTCTCTGGTGAGATAAGACCTGACCCTGAGTGGGAGATAAAAGCTGCATGTGTGGAGACACTGCAGCTCACTCGGATGATACTCTTTGTTGCGTGTGTCCCTGTGAGTTCCTTCTGCAGAAGACTTGAATAAATTCACCAAAAGACAAGTGTTTGCCTGAGCTGTTTATTTGAAAACTCGAATTGCCATCACAAGTTCCAGAGTTCTGGTTCCATCTGCAGCTGGACTTTCTCCGGCTGTTTGAAGGAGAACGTGAGCTGCCGTCGCTCTGATACGCCGGCCTGTTTGTTCTTTATACCTTTACATTTGTTCTGTCTCCATGTGGAACCACCTGCTTCTCTCGTGTCGAGTCTCAGTCTGGGGGCCCCTCACATGTTCTGTCCAGGGGCCCGTTGTCTCACAATCAGGACGGTAACGTTCTCCTGCGTGTTCTTCTTCTTCTCTGACCTTTGTCTGGTTCTTCTCTCTTGTGTCTCATCAGGTGGTAAACTTGTGCTGATGCATCACACCGAGATGAACAAATGGAGACGGATTTCCGGAAGAGTTATTCAGTTTATAGCAGCATCACCTTTACTGTCTGTACCTCTGTGTGTACTGTAAAGGCTGCCTCTCTCTCTCTCCTAAGGATTTTAAAGCATTTGTAAAAAATGTTCTGAGAAACAATTTGCACCAAGAAATGTTAATTTACAAATGACAAAGGTTTGTGTGGACAATAAGAAAACCTGCAAAGTAAAGACAGAAGAAACCAAACAGTAAGTGAAGCTGAGTTGCTGATCTCTGCTTTATTTTCTCACAGGCCTCCTGAGTTTACTGCTCCTCTTTTTAAAATAAAGACATTTCCACCATAAATTGGAGCAGAAAATGTGCTCAGTGTTTAAATGTTTGATGCTGCAGTGATTCCCCTGAGCGTGTGCCGTAGAGACAGCGAGGATGATGAGTTAAACTAAGGTCAGTGATGAAGAGCGAGCCTGTCTCCTGGTGATCTGTCCCTGTCGTGCAGCGCTGCAGCAGCTGTTTCTGTAGTTTCCTGACGCCGTCTGAACTGGAGTTCAGACACCAGGGCCAATGTTTAGTCCCAGTCCAGCCCTGACGGCTGCCCAGGTCCATCATAGAAAAGAGACACACCTGATGGTGCAGAAGTTCTTCAGCTGGCTTCACTTTATAAAACATGCAGCTGATGAAGAAAACCACCAGAGGAGAAACATGGAGACAATAAGAGACAAAGTTTTATTCATTTAACAGACAGTTTTATTCTGAACATACAGCTGGCAGCACAACTCTAACCCAGGAGGATCAGCCAGTGCTGCACTAAAGAGAAGTTACAGAAATGTCTGCACATGCTCAGGAAATCTGAATCAGCCAAAACTGGAGGCTTCAAGCTCTAAAATCAGAAGCAGCTAAAAAACAGCGGTCGGTGCATCTCTGAATTATATTGATGATAACAGCAGTGGTTTTATAGATATCAGAGGTCAAAGGTCTGAACATCTGCTGACAAGGCTGGAAAAGGTTTGACCAGGAAAAGCTGAAGGAACCTGGATGTGTCTGTGTTTATATATTTATCATTTTTATTTAGCTGCAGTTCACAACAGAAGTGATCTCATTGCACTTTTCATATAGTGCAAGTCTATCCCGTACTACTTTGTTATATATACATAAACACAACCACATCCATTACCAAGGGACCCCCAGTCTTCATCAGACTCAGACATTAACCATCAAAGAAACTATCAGGAGGTGAAACCACCTAAAAGTATTTGTCAGTGAAGTCGTCTCCAAAGTCGAGCATTGTTCTCAGAGCGTTCAGGATCAGATCGTCCACATCAGGATCATTTTCAATCTCTTCACTGTAGTTCTTCACAGGAAAGATGCAGTTCTCTGGGATTCCCACTGCTGAGCTGAATTCTTTCATCTGAGTGTTAAACAACATTTCAGCTGGTCAGTAAAAATGAAGTTTTGACTTTTTGTGCTCAAACTCTGAACATAGAGAATCTCACCTTCTTGTGCAGATACTTGCTCTTGTACACGTTCTTCAGATCCTTCTCAGTTTCAGGACAGGCTGTGTCGATGTTGGTGGCTATCGCCATCTGGGGAATCCCTGCGGACAGAAACTCACTCAGTATTTCAGACAGCTTCTGTTCATAAGGTCCAACAAAACAACAACAGAACCACCTGTTCCTGTATGTACAAAGAGAAAAAACCTAATCTAAATACTAGGTGTAAGCACTGGCCGATGGCCGTGTTGTTCACACTGCACAACTCGCCGTCTTGTTGTTGTGGCGTTCGCACCATGTGACTGATCGCTGCATGTCACACACTACATAAGCTGACAGCGACTTCAAACCACGTTTTGTCAAGAAAACAGACGTGAAATGAGGTGAACCTCAAAGAAGACAAAGACTCTGGGTGAAAGGGTGGATCATCTGAGCTACAGAGAGCTGCAGGGGAGGAAAAAGGGTTGTGCGGTGAAAAGCAGCTGCCTGCTCTCATTGGCTGGATGTGGATGTTGAGTCGGTCGACTCTTCCAGATGTTTGGCATGCTGGATATCTGGCAGACGTCGGCGATGTGTCAGAAATGTGTCGGTGAGCCGTTTTGATGCGTTGTTGAAGAGTTCACACATAACGACTGGGGACTGCCGATCAACCGCTGATTTAGCCCCGATAACGTCCTGACGGTCGCCGAGCGGCAAATCGGGCTAAAAATCGTGTCGTGTGAACTGGCTTAACGAGATCAGGCTAACCGAACTGTAAAACAGTCCAACAAGTCCTCCACCCTAAACAACAAACTCTTTTTGTCTGTGCCTCCTAAAAAACACATGAGCGTTTCCTGTTCCAGTCCGGAGTCTGACAACCAGACCTTAACTACGTTACATAAGTGGTCCACACGGTAACATTGTGAAACGGTTTGGTTAGAAAAATAAAGTACTTGGTTTAGGTAAACCTTGTGTTTTGGGTTAAAGGATGGTCACATGACATAAACCATGTGAGTGAAGTCAGTAACACTGTTTCACTTAAAACTCATTATTACTCAGTGTTTACTTGGTTTCACACAAAACACTCGAGCACTGTTGTCTTAGTGAAAGTCCCGAATGTTCACAGCTCACTGTTTCAGCATTGAATCATATTTTAATATTTTTACCATAAAATACAAACATCAGTTAATTTAAAAGGAGACCTGGACATTATTATAATATTCAGACCAGTCCTCTGGATTCTGCCTGAATCAGACTGTGACAACTTGTTGATGAAATGACTTGTCATAAAATAAAACTGATCCCTTTAACATGACAGACAGAGAGCTTCTGTAAACTTACAGCAGAAACTCTGAACAGATGTGACTACATCACTGCTCCTCCTCTGTGAACATTACACTTCTATATCTCAGGTCTTACCCAGGTCACTGGCTGTCTCTCTGATGGCCTTCATCTTCTGCAGAACTGAGGCTGTAATTTCTGCTGAGTTAGCAGAAAGCATACAAACCAGGACATGGACTTTGTCATTAGGAGACGGGTTTGGGTTGTAGCCTGGATCCCTCTCTGCCAGTTGAGATTCAGGACTGAACTGAAAAACAGCGTCAAACACAAAGTATGATGAGAGTAAGCAGAGTCCTCTGATAGGAACAGATGGTGAGATTGTGACTGTTTGACTCCTCCTCATAGACCAAAGCTCTGATTGTCACCAAACATTTGTTGGATCATCTTTGGACCAAGCTGATTAAAAGCTGTATAAAGCTTGTTGATGTCTCATTTAGGTTTCAAGACCCTGACCAATGGCCTTAAAAAAGGGCGTGAACAAAATTAATTGTGTGTGTGAGCATAATATTTTCATTTGTGTGTGTAAAAGCATTTTACTTGTATGTGTGTGAGCTTTTTAGTATAGTATGTGAATGAGTTTGGTTTCATGTGTGTATGTGAGAGGAAAAGTACATGTATATGCATGGTAATTCTGAATAATGTTCCAAGGGGCACCTCACAGGGTGGGTTCACAGGAGTTTCATTCAAATCGGCCCCTAGGAGGCACTACAAATGCAAGTAATGGGTATGGCATGATGCAAATCAGACTATAAATCTGTTTGTCCCATTATTACAAAACTCAGAGGATGTGTTTTATAACAATGTGTGTGAAACTATTTGGAGAAAGAAAGAATAAAGGTTTCAACCCTTTAATAGACACTTGCAGCTAAATTTATACGTGTTATTATATGATTGTTATACTGTTCTACTTAGTGGATATAGTAATGAATTTGAGATACAAACCAGACCAGGACCTTCCTCTAACCTGAACTCAGAACTAGATCTCAGTGTGATAATGCTGAAGTCACCAGCTGATGATGGCAGATCAGATACAAATAAACATGTTGTCAGGAAACATTTCACTGGAACATTCAGTGTCAGCATTTTATGACGTTAACTTTTCTTCATCATGTTCACAGGAAACAGCGTCATGTTTCCTTCACAGTGTTTTTATAAAGTGTGTTACTGTGACAGCTGTACCTTGTAATTGTCCCTCACGTGTCCTTTCATGGCCAGTTTGATGTCTTCAGGATGGACTCCAGAGTCTTTCCCCTTCTCCAGACCCATGATGTCATTGAAGACAAAAGGATAAAAAGTCTTTGGGTTTCCTTTTTCTTTTCCTTTTCCTGTTCCTTTTCTGATCTGATGGGTTTCATACTGTAACAGAGAAAATACTTGTTTTAATGACAGCAGAGGTCAGACTGAGTCCTGGTTCTTATTCTTCACCTCTAAAGCTCTGCTGTCAGAACAACCTCACATCTCTTCTCTCAGTTCAGCCTGATGGATCCAACAGCTGGAAACCTCAGAGATTTCAGCTCCTCTGCAGCTTTTAATGAACTGCAACCTGCTGCTGGATTCATTTCAAGTTTATTATCACGTGTTTTGTGCGAGTCCTGTAACAGTTTTACTGGTTCTCTGTAGATTAGAAATGTTTCTTGTTCTCAGGTCAGTGAGCTGTGAGAGATAATTAAGGTTGACTGTCATCAGTAAAATGTCCACAGATCATTTTTTAAATTCAGTAACTCGAGGTTACAAATCAGTAAAATGAGGGAACAAAATAAGAATATTTAAAGCAATAACTTCTGTTTGTAGATTTTAACAGCACAAAATGTTTCAGTGGGCTGATTTTTGCTGCTGACTGACACAAATCTAAACTTTCTTACTCTTTTAGTGTGACTTCTGTCAGAGGTGGTAGCACTGGCCAAAGCACCGACACATATTCTGCCTCGTACGACGCTGTTGACAGAGTTGATGAAGCTGGACTTTCCAGCTCCGACAGGCCCGTACAGGAGAATCCGGAGATGGTTGATGCCGTCGTTTTCAGGTTCATACTCCCTCACATACTGAAGAGTCGATTGGTCTCTGTGTAAAGAGAGTAAACTGGACTTTAACAGAGATCTTTTATTGATCTCAACATCAGTAAACACCTGTATGAGTATTCACCAGAGCAACAAAGACTCAATCTGACAGAAAACACAAACACACATGAAGTCACCAGTTAGGATCTCTATACTTTGATGTGTCAGCTGCTGCAGGGAAGGGCACCCTCTCAGTCCAGAACCTGCTGACTGAAAACTAACTCCCTGCTAGTATTTTGTGTCTGGCTGCAGATCTCATGGACCTTGCTGTGTGGCCCTTTACTCTTTCTTCTTTCTCCAGACTAAGCTGCACACACACTTCGGTTTGCTGTTGTTTGTTTTTACTTTCTCTTTTCTTTGCTTGTTGGCTGAAGTTAATCACTGATCTGTGCTAAGGTGAATAAATCCTGTTAGGGTTTTAATTAGAAGTTGCCCGTGGTTGGAGTTCCGGAATGCGACGGAGGAGTGCAGACGTGCGTCCGTGAGCTCTCGGTGGTGGTACCTAGCATCTGCCTCTATCCTGATTCAACCTCTCATCACTTTATTCTATGTGCAAGAGGCAAAGCCATAAAGAACATTTTTGTATGGCAAGCTATAATCTTCGACAAAAAAAGCGAAAGAAAACTACAACTCAAACTTCGCAACATCTACACGCTGCAACCACAAGAAACATGGCGGACGGGGAAAAGGAAACACACTTCAGCAAACTTCTGGATGCCATACAAGACACTAAAGACGACCTCACAAAGCATATTGACAAGAAAACAACTGACATACAAACAACATTAACAAAAATTGAGTCTTCACTTTCGACACTGGCGGAACAAGTTGAGGAAATACAGACACGAGTCGGTGCTAACGAAGACGATATCAAAGATACGCGCGAACGTGTTGGCGAAATGGAAAAACTGCTAACACAGCTTAAAGACAAAACAGACGATTTAGAAAACCGTAGCAGGAGGTCTAACATTAGGATAATAAACGTGCCGGAACACGCAGAGGGTCGTGACACTGTAGGATTTTTGGAAAAGTTTATACCGCAAATCCTGGGGAATGATAACTTCACCTCACCCGTCACCCTGGAAAGCGCACACCGCATCGTGAAGAAGTCCGACAGACCGCGGCCCATCATCGCCAAATTCCTGAACTTCAGAGACAAGGAAAAAGCCCTCCGGCTGGCCAGAAGTAAAGGAGAGATGACATACGAGAACAAAAGGATATCGTTCTACCCAGATTACAGCGCAGACCTGCAGCGCAGGAGAGACGAGTTCCGCGAAGTGAAGAGGATACTACGAGAGAAGGAGATGGAGTACGCGCTGATTTTCCCAGCCCAGCTTCGCGTCAAACATCAGGGAGCTTTTCTCCACCCCAGCCGAAGTGCAATGCTTTCTGAAAGGTCTTCCAAGTGAGTAGCATAAAGCTAAGCAAAGCGTCTGTAGTAACGTTACATAGACTGCTCCACCGCTAACGTTATAGAAACTGATAAGAAGACTTGTGATTCAAACTATGACATGATAGCCTAATCCTGTTATCCTCAAATGTTCAAAATAACTGGGACTATGGACTACACCACAGTAGTAGAATGGGATCATACATCACAGCCAATCTCTCTATCTTCTACATAGCTCTGCCTTATCTATAATATTGTATAACTGTAACCTTTCCATATACAAACTGTTATGAGTGGTTAGTTTTGAATTATCAGCAGTTACTGGAACCACCTCTGTTGCTTGAGAGAGTTACCTACCTAATGTGTTTCTGTTACAGGGGTTTTACTAGGCGGGTTTTTACTTTAATGTTTTGGGGTTATACATGGTTTCTCATTAAAAGTCGAATCTCTACTTACACACGTATTCAGATTACTCACAGGTACATATTTAATCTTCTCATTACGCCCTTGCTCGCTATGTTACTACTTATAAACTCAATGCAGGAGTGCATCCAGACATCTCTAGAGGCTAATAGAATGATACTTATCCACCTGAGGCATCTCTATGAAGAATTGATATTATGGGTAAATTAACATGCATATCTTGGAATATAAGAGGGGTCAACTCACCAATTAAGAGAAAGAAAATGCTGACATATTTAAAGAGGCAAAATGTAGACATTGCCTTTATCCAAGAGAGCCATCTCACTGACTCTGAACATATAAAACTGCGCAGAAACTGGGTGGGTCATGTTTTTTACTCTTCCTACTCCTCAAAAGCAAGAGGTGTCGCCTTACTTATTAGTAAACACCTGCATTTTAAATTAAATTCAGTTGAAAAGGATAAAAACGGCAGATTTTTGCTTGTAGATTGTGAAATAAATAGGAACAAGATATCCTTAGTGAATATATATGGACCCAATCATGATGACCCATTGTTCTTTAACAATCTGATTATGAAACTGGCTACAGTTAGGGACCAATGTGTTGTGGGTGGAGACTTTAACCTAGTCTTAAACCCCTATTTAGATCGATCATCACCCAAAACATCTTCATTATCAAAGGCAGCAACAGCACTAAATCAAGGTATGAAAGACGTAGGCATGGTTGACATTTGGCGAAATCTTTATCCAAACCGCGGAGAGTTCTCGTTCTTTTCACCTATGCATAAAACACACTCTAGAATCGACAGGTTCCTGGTGCCACAAGCTGTGATAGCCACAGTGATAGAATGCTCTTACTTAGCAGCTACCTTCTCAGATCATAATCCCATCAAACTCTCCTGGTTGATTGATACACTACAGCCCACAGTCCGCAGGTGGAGTTTTAAAAATTACATGTTGAAAGACCCTGGGTTTATCTCATATATGACTAACAATATTAAAATATTTCTTGATGCCAATGCAAAATCATCTTCACATGCCAACATTTGGGAAGCTCTTAAAGCCTACATGAGAGGTCAAATTTTATCATACAGTGCCCACAAGGTGAAACAAATTAGAGAAAGATTAACCAAGTTGGAAAGAGATATTAAAAAGCAGGAACAGGAATACATTGCCACCAAAAAGGAAGAACACTTTATCACATTAACAAAAACAAAGATTGAATACGATAATCTATGCACCAGCAAAGAGGAAGCAGCTATGGCCAGAACCCGATATCATTACTATGAATTCGGGAACAAAACAAGTAAACTTTTGGCATGGCAAATTAAAAAGGAAGCATCTGATAAATTTATACACTCAATACTAACAGAGGATGGCAGACTCCTTGATAACTCACACTCCATTAATGCAGAATTCAAACAATTTTACGAAAATTTATATAAAACTGAGCAGGACGCTGATAATACTGGAGCCAAAAAGTTCATGGATGAAATACTCCTTCCAAAATTGCAAGATGAGGATAGAGATCTGCTTGATGCAGAGATATCAGAAACAGAGGTACACCAATCCATTAAATCTTTACAAAATAACAAGACTCCCAGACCAGACGGCTTTCCTATCGAATATTATAAGGCCTTTTCAAAAGAATTATTAACTCCACTTACGAACATGATTAAAGAAGCTCTAGAAAATAAAAAATTGCCAGACTCATTGGAAATCGCAACAATCACACTGCTTCCAAAACCGGGCAAGGACAGACAAAAATGTGACTCATACAGACCCCTCAGTCTCTTAAATGCAGACTATAAGATACTATCCAAACGACTTGCTCTTAGACTGGAAAACGTTATACCAAAGATAACACACGCTGACCAAACAGGTTTTGTTAAAAACAGGTATGGCGCAGACAATGTGCGGCGACTGCTCCATATACTGAACACCACTCAAAAAAATTTAACCCCTATGCTAATAATGTCTATGGATGCAAACAAAGCATTTGACAGGATTGAACCAAGCTTTCTATTTCGGACTCTAGAGACTATGGGCTTTGGAGAGAAATTCACTCGATATGTTAAAACACTTTTCAATGCCCCCAAAGCGAATATTTTCACAAATGGCATTCTAACACTTTCTCACTATCCAGAGGGTGCAGGCAAGGCTGTCCAAGCTCCCCCCTACTCTTTGCACTTGCAATTGAACCGTTAGCCATCGCCATCCGCTCTAACACATCTATAGCAGGAATTAAATTTGGCACAAGTGAACATAAACTTTCTCTGTATGCAGATGATCTCCTATTATATATAACTGATCCACAAAAATCTGTCCCCCCTCTATTAAAATGCCTCAAAGAATATAGTGCAGTTTCAGGATATATGTTAAATTACACTAAAAGCGAGATCTTACCACTACATATAAAGGACAATAACATTAGGGCTCTCACTGACCCACTAAAATGGTGCAGCACTGGTTTTAAATATTTGGGTATTCAAATCGGTAAATCGGACGAGCATATATTTAAACAGAACTATATAAAGCTATTGGAACAAACCAAACTTAACCTTCAAAGATGGATAGATCTTCCACTGTCTCTCATAGGCAGAATAAATACTATCAAAATGAACATTTTGCCTATGTTTATTTATCTTTTCCAATGTCTCCCGATAAATGTGCCTAAGAGCTTCTTCAAAGAACTTAACAAAATCTTAACTCCTTTTATATGGCAAAGAAAAACCCTAGGGTTAAACTCATCTCTCTGCAGGCTCCATACTCAAGGGGAGGACTCAACCTACCAAACTTTAGGAATTATTATCTTGCTTCCCAGTACAGATCGATTTGGATCTGGCAGCATGCAGAAAATAGTGAGGTTAGATGGGTCCCAATAGAACAACATGAGCTGAAGTCTATGCTCTTAAGGGATATTCCATTCATAGGCACAAAAAGATGTTTAGCCACACTCACAAACAACCCAATAATACTGAACACATTTGCTGCTTGGCAAGAATCTCATTCACTTCTCGACACAAATGTCTCTTTTCTCAGAAGGACACCTTTGTGGGGCAATCCCAACCTCTCGCACCACATAGTTGATTCAATTTTACGGGGATGGTGGGACAGAAAAATCCAAACAGTTGCTGATTTATACATTGATGATACATTTGCCAATTTCCAACAATTAAATGAAAGATTCAACCTTCCCACAGATAATTTCTTCAAATTCCTCCAAATTAGAGACTGGGTTAAGGAGAAATCCAAAGAAACATTCCCACATATCCCAAAAGAAACCCCTCTTGAAACCCACCTATGTAATAAAATACAAGGATCAACAAAAGGGATAATATCTTCCATATATGGTATCATTAACGAAGCTTTACCGGTCTACGATAAAAAATCTACAAAAGAGAAATGGGAAAAAGACCTAGACTGCGTCATCTATTGGAACAAGCACACACTATGCTAACCTCCACAAAACACAGGCAAATTCAATTTAATATATTCCATAGGACGTACTACACACCCCACAGGTTACATAAAATTGACAGCAAAATTTCCTCCAAATGTCAGAGATGTAAAGTGACCAAAGGTGATCATATACATATGCTATGGAGTTGTCCAATGATAGAAGAATTTTGGAAACATGTCATTGAATTAACCTCAAGGATAATAGGAAATCAAATTGAACAGGACCCAAAACTATGGATCCTACTTGCGAGCACTGCAGTAAAGAAATGTATTCTGATCAACTGGAAATCTGAAAATTCACCATCAGTAAAACATTGGATTAATGAGCTTGTGTCCTATTGCACACCCGAAAAGATACTATATAATGTGAGAGGGAAGCATGCAACCTTTAGAGAGGTGATTGATTTATCCGTTGTGAGTAATGAGTAGATTGATATAGGTATATGCATACAGAAGAGTATGTGTAAGATGTATATAGATTGGTTAGAGATACACGAAAGGACGCTGAGAGCCATATACAGGAAGAGGGTGGGGGGTGGGATGGGAAAAATCTTCTGTTTATTGTTGTTTTGGGTTTTTGGGTTGTTGTTGTTTTGTTTTGTTTTTTCTTGTACCAATCTGTTATACTTAGCGTTATTTATTTATTTTATTTATTTATTTAGTTTTTTTTTTAGTTTTGCTTTTGTTCTTTCACTTTTGATGCTCAAAACTGAAAATTACCATACTTGTAAGATGTGTGGGGCTACACATTTATGTATATTCCTTTTGTAAAATACGATTTTCAATGTTACCAACTGTGGGCCTTCACTACACACAATTAACATCCTGTAAGAGCTTCTGTTAATAAAAATAAATCTTAAAAAAAAAAGAAGTTGCCCGTGGTTATTAATTTATTTAATCAATACTAAAAAAAATGCTGACTGACCCTTACTACCAAGTACTGAGTACATATGCATGATTATACCTTTCAGAGGGCTGATTGATTTCATGTAATATTCTAATTTTCTGAGATTTTGAATTTGGGGTTTGCAATAATCATCGAAACTATGTCAAACAAAGGCTTGAAATATCTCACTTTGCATGTAATGAGTCTATATAATATATTGGTTTCACCTTTTAAGTTGAATTACTGAAATAAAGGAACTTTTGCACGATATGCAAATTTTTTGAGTTTCACCTGTATGCCCTGCTTTATAGTTTATTGAAAAAACAAGTTTTAATTACATTCCTAGAAACACAAATTAAATTCAAGGAGAAGACCTTCTATTCCAGGAGGTTTTCCTTTTTTAGTTTTGTTACTGCTTCACATATTTTAGATTTTGAGGTCTGTTTATTACAGTCCACTCTGAGTTCATTCTTACAGTGCTGATAAATCTTTCACATTGTAGCTGGAATTATATAAACTAAAATAGAGCTGGGATATGTCTTTATATAGTTACATGTTAAAGATGTAATATTATTCCTGTTATAATTTCGTATTTCCTGTACAAAATAAATCTTGTGTTGTTTTCACCTTCCTCTACTCATTTTGCTTTAGAGCGTATGAATGTCACATTAATAATGAATGTAATTGGTCTATTCACATTTGCTTCCTCTGCTGTAAGAGATCCTTTTCCTTGTTGACATATTTCTCTTTCTTTTTTCTTTATTATGTTTAAAAGCTGATTCTCAGATTTTGAATTTAAAGAATTTGCATTTTCATCTACTGCAGTTGCTTCCACTGATTTCAAAACATTTCATCTTGCCAGTAGGGTTAGCGCTTAAGAAACTTCTCAACACTTTTGTGCTCATTTTTGATTCGCCATCAATTTTCATGAAACTGCCGATATCAGGGCCTAAAGCAAGAAATGTGTGTTAGAGGTTCATGGGGTAAGAGCGTAACTTTGTATAGGAAAGTGTTAGGTACGTAGTGGCTCAGATTAGGGGTGTGACTCACACTTAGCTCAGGAAACATGAGGAAACACGGTACTGGGTTCACAAGAACAAGACGAGAAGATAAGTGATGAAATGTTCAATGTGGAAATATATGATTGAGGATCTGGGAAGAAGATTTTGAGCATTAAACACTTCATTTCCTGCATTCTGGTAACATTTTCTGCCACCACCTATAATCAGAGTTTGAAGTGGAAAATCCAGGTTCTGGAACTCAGGGCTGGGCAATATGGCCAAAAATGTTACCATTTCATTCAATATCGATTATGATAAATGTCAAATCATTATTTCTTTCAAGTTTAAAAGCAGAGTTTTGCTCCACCAGCTGGTTAATTGTGGCTATTTTTTATGGTCAAACACTTGATGCCAAACAGTGGATCACTTAACCACTTAACATTCAAAACTATTATGATTAAGTAAAATCTTTTATTTCATCTTCCCTTTTCCTCAACAAAATAATGAAGTGCCGGTTTGTTCATGATTCAAATGAATTAAATCAAACATTTGTTATCTGTTATATTGTTACCTTTTGAGTGACACCTTAATTGACCCAATAGAAACTTCATGCCCTGTTCACGTCTTACAGGAGCCAATGAGTGTCCACGTAGTCAGGAAGTGCCAGTCCCCACCGACACAGAGCCGACAGAGACACCAAATGTGCAGAGGAAGACTTCACACATGCACACATCACTAGACAGTTATTAAAAATACGCAGAAATATTTTGCACAGACGTATTTGTATATTGTCGAATAGAAAAACGCCCCACACACAGCACCGGAGAACTTTAAAGCACTGCGCCGATATTCAAAAATCTACAGAGTTGATTTCTCGCCTTAGAACTTTTCAGAAGTGAATCAAAAGATGAAAGGGTTAAACAGCAGAGACGAACACAGCACAGTGACACCACACATGTTCAGGTTAACTCACCCCCAACGTATTTTCCTCCAGGGTGATTCAGTGAGAGCTGCAGAGAAGATCGTGTCATTATTTAAGATAGAAGCAAATAATTAACACTGATTAACATCATGAATCATTCTGTATGAGAGATATTAGAGTGTAAATAAACTTCATATCTTACTGGGAGAAGGTGGTGGAGACACAAAAGGGGACGTGGGAGCTGGTTCTAGAAAGAAACATTAATAAAGTCTGCAATACTTCACATAAGTCCAAAACAAGACGTTAGCAGAGCTAAAATACATACAACAGATCCAATAAAAATAAAAATACAAGATCTGAATAAGTCGTCCCACGTTTAACTCAATAGCCCCAGTTTAAGGTGTAAAAAGCAAATTGTTTTCAGCAGATTAAATTTTTTGAGAGCCTTTAAGCTCTTAAGAGACTGAGACCTTCTTGTTCTATTGAATGTTACTTCATTTTAAGAACACTATGGCAAATATTCAGAGTATTCAGCTTTAGTGAAACACAATAAAACATTATAGAAAAACATTATAGAATATAGAAAGAAGAAGCATCCTTACCAGAGTGTCCACCACCCATCCTGTAGCTGCTGTAGATCTGCAGCAAACAGGTGGAGACTCACTATATAAAGGCACACACATCACATCCACCACACCCACTTCAAGAACCACATGACTGAAAAGAAGTCCACCAGCCTCTCAGAAAGTCACTTTCACTTTGGGGAGGGGGAGATTTTCTGGCACAGCACCAAACTGGCCTCTTTGTGTTAAATTATAGACCCGAGTAGTGAGGACATTTCTCACTTTTTCAAATGACAGTTTGAAGGTAGATAAGAGAATCAATCATCAATCATTGATGACTAATCAAACACCATATGCGACCTGTGACTGTGCATAGTGAACAGTATTGTATGCTTGTTGTGTGTAATGTGCATGCTGTCATTGCTTTTGTTCACTCACCTATGTAACTTTTAGATAGAGCTCAGTAGAATAAACCTATCTAGTCTCCCCCTGCAGGAGGCGCTGCAGCACCATGATGAGAGGAAATGGTCACATTTAGCCTGACTGCAGACAGCAGCAGGTCATGTGTGATCAGAAATGATTATAGAAGAGCTTATTAATGACTGTAATGTAGCTGTTTCTGAATACTGCTGCGTTCTAAATGATAATACAGCCGGAATATTATAAAATGTGGCTTTATAACAGACAATATATCAACACTGAACAATAACACACTTTATCATGTCTTTCTGCCTGCATACAGCCCTACAGTTACACTACAGTCTGTAATAAAGCAGTTATTACAGGTTAGTGGGGGTTAAAGTGAGCAGGGTTTTCAATATGAAGATTGAACTCTCACACATACAGCTGCAGCACTTTCAGTGTGGCCCAGTCAGGAGGCATGACTCTGTACAGAGGCAGCTGTGTATCCCAGGTGAGTTAGATGTTCATCTGGAGCACCAGCAGCTGCAGGTGGGCCAACACAGCTGGTACACAACCGCTGAGCCGCATGAGGAGAAACAGAAGAAGGAAACTAAAGAGCAAAGTATTAAACATCCTGACCAATGGAAAACGTGCTCCAAAGTCAAAAGCTCATGTGAAACCAGATGAAGATTTGTGTCACTATACTCACCAACAAAAGTTAATGCGGATGTGGACGACATTAAAACGCAAAAAAATAGTAAAACGCCATGCAAACATTACATACATGAAGCATTTTGGATGAGTTGCAGTTGGTGAATAAATTTGTTAGGGATGCCTGCTAAAACTGCGTTGCAGTAATCAATGTGTGATGTGACCAAGGCATTTACTAAGACTTCCGTTGACTGTTGACTTAGTGCAGGGTGTAGTCTGGAGAGGTTTTGTATGTGGAAAAGGTAGTCTGGGATCTGTTATTTATATGGCTGGAGTTAGAGAGGGTACTGTCCAATATTACACCGAGGCTCTTAACCTGCGTGGAGACAGGTAGGGCGGTTCCGTTTATGGCGAGTGAGCTGGTGTTGGTTTTTGAGTAGATTTTGAACCAATGAGCAGTTGCTCAGTCTACTACCATTGGAATTATTTAAATCAAAGGTAAACAGAAGAGGAGCTGTGCATAAAAACCTCATAAAAATTAAAACCACAGGAGCAATAGTGCAAACGAATAGGAGAGTAAAATGTGGACTCTTGAACATCAGATCTCTCTCTTCTAAAGGTGTACTAGTAAATGAATTAATATCAGATTATGAAATTGATTTATTCTGTCTTACTGAAACCTGGCTGGGTGATGGAGAATATGTGAGCCTAAATGAATCCACCCCTCCCAGTCATATTAATACTCACATTCCTCGAAGCACAGGCCGAGGAGGTGGAGTTGCAGCTATCTTTGACTCTAGCCTAGTCATCAGCTCTAAACCTAAACTAAATTATAACTCATTTGAAAGCCTTGTTCTGAGTCTTTCACACCCAAGCTGGAAATCATTGCAACCAGTTCTATTTGTTATAGTGTACAGAGCACCTGGGCCGTACTCTGAATTCTTATCTGAATTTGCAGAGTTTTTGTCAACTTTAGTCCTTAAAACGGACAAAGTTATTATTGTAGGGGATTTTAATATTCATGTGGATGTTGAGAATGACAGCTTTAGTACTGCGTTTATCTCTCTATTAGATTCAATTGGCTTCTCTCAGAGTGTGCATGAACCGACTCACTGTTTTAATCACACCCTCGACCTTGTTCTGGTATATGGTATTGAAATTGAACATCTAATAGTGTTCCCACAGAATCCCTCTTTATCTGACCACTGTTTGATAACTTTTGAGCTTGTATTGCTGAACTACCCTCCATTGGGCAAAAATTTCTATACAAGATGTCTGTCTGATAAGCTATAGCTAAATTTAAGGATCGCGATCCCATCGGCTCTAAATTCACTATCAGGTATCAAATTAACAGAGGGACTCTTCGCTAATTTCAGTCCCTCCCAAGTCGATCATCTTGTTGATAGTGCTGCAGGCTCGCTGCGAACAACACTTGACTCTGTAGCCCCTCTACAAAGAAAATACTAAAACAAAGGCGGTTAGCTCCATGGTATAATACTGAAACTCGTAAATTAAAGCAAATATCGCAGAAACTCGAGAGGAATTGGCGTTCCACCAAACTGGAAAATTCTCGTTTAATTTGGCAAGATAGTCTTAAAACTTATAGGAAGGCCCTCTGTAATGCCAAAGCAGCGTACTACTCGTCATTAATAAAGGAAAATAGGAACAACCCCAGGTTTCTTTTCAGCACTGTCATGGCTGATCCTATTACAGAGACTGGAACATTTCATTGGCATTAAAGGAACCGCTCTAAGCTGGTTTAAGTCCTATTTATCAGATCGATTTCAGTTTGTACATGTTAACGATGAGTCCTCCATGCATACCAAAGTTAGTCATGGAGTTCCACAAGGATCTGTGCTCGGACCAATCCTCTTCACTTTATATATGCGTCCTTTGGGCAATATTATCAGAAAACACTCCATAAACTTTCACTATTATGCAGATGATACTCAGTTATATCTATCAATCAAGCCAGATGAAACTCATCAGTTAGCTAAACTTCAAATGTGTCTTCAGGATGTTAAAACCTGGATGACCTGCAATTTTCTAATGTTAAAACTAGTACATGCATTTGTTACTTCTAGACTGGATTACTGCAATTCCTTATTATCTGGCTCTTCAAAAAAGTCCATTAAGACTCTTCAGCTGATCCAGAATGCTGCAGCACGTGTTCTGACAGGAACCAGTAAAAGAGATCATATCTCTCCTGTCTTAGCTTCTCTGCATTGGCTTCCTGTAAAATCCAGAATAGAATTTAAAATCCTTCTTCTCACATACAAAGCACTTAATGGTCAGGCACCATCTTATCTTAAAGAGCTCATAGTACCTTACTACCCCACCAGAGCACTGCGCTCCCAGAATGCAGGGTTACTTGTGGTTCCTAGAGTCTCCAAAAGTAGAATGGGAGCCAGAGCGTTCAGCTATCAGGCTCCTCTCCTGTGGAACCAGGTTCCAGTTTGGGTTCGGGAGGCAGACACCGTCTCTACATTTAAGAGTAGGCTTAAGACTTTCCTTTTTGATAAAGCTTATAGTTAGGGCTGGCTCAGGTGAGTCCTGAACCATCCCTTAGTTATGCTGCTATAGGCTAGACTGCCGGGGGATTTCCCATGATGCACTGAGCTCCTCTCTCCTCTTCTCTCTCTCTCTCTGAGTGCAGCCTCATCCCATTAATGCATGTTACTAACTCGACTTCTTCCCTTTCCCGTGGTCGTGTGCTTCCCCCTCCTGTCGCTTCCTGCGGGTGTTGCTGGCTCTGGACCTGTGGAGTCTGGATCTGTGGTTGGGAGTCTCCTGCTGCCCCCGTGTTCCTGCTCGACGCCCTCTGCTACAGTTGCAACTGCTGTTACTAGTCCTATTGCTATTATTACTGTTATTATTATCATTAACATTACTATAAATATCTGTACCATTTTTCATTCAGTCTATAGCAACATTACCTTTACTGTCTGTACCTCTATTTCTCTCCCCCTCACCCCCCACCGGTCGAGGCAGATGCCCCCCACCCTGAGCCATGGTTCTGCTTCGAGGTTTCTGCCTCTTAAAGGAAGTTTTCCTTGCCTCTGTCAAGCCTAGTGCTTGCTCTTGGTGGGAATTGTTGGGCTTCTGTAAATAACTTCAGAGTACGGTCTAGACCTGCTCTTTATGGCGAGTGTGTGAGATAACTGTTGTTGTGATTTGGCTATATAAATAAAATTGAATTGAATTGAACCTGTGTACTCCCAACCTGCTCGTTAGTCCCTGGTGTATAGGGTTGTGGTGTTTCCAGTGGTGTAGTCACGTGATACATGCAGGTATCACGCCGTATACCCACTAGGAATAGTCAAAGATTTCCGTATACCCACTCTAAAATAGTGAGATGATACGTAACAACATTGTTTTTGTGGGAAAACTTTCACACGTTCGTTCATAAATTCACCCCGTTTGTGTTGCAAAGCTCTGAACTGACGTTCACGGCTTCCTTGGCCTGCCGGGATGACGTCAGCTAACAAACAACAACACAGCTGCGTGGCGGTCACTCTGCGCACGTTTGAAATTAACTAATGTGAATCACTGAAGGAGATGTGAAACGCGAGCAAACTCAAACTACACTCTTTTAGTATTTTCGTAAGCCTGCAGCTGAAGCTGCTGCCGCTCCGAGTGACCCTGCAGCTACAGCAGATGACACGAACGTTACTGAAACGCAGAAAACGAGCCAGATGAGGCTGATGTTATCGTAATGTTACCTGGTGAGTGAAAATAGCATATAGGCCTGTGTTATCATTAACGCTGTCAGTAACGGATTTGTAACAGCATTGTTGGTCCATTGGTTTGAATCTAGAAATATTTAACTAACCTTAATGTGGTGGATCAGTGTGTTTGTGTGTGTGTGTGTGTGTGTGTGTGTACAGTAGCAGTTCCTGGATGCTTGCTCATGCATTTAAGCTGATAAACTTACGTTTGACAATGGTTTTTGGAAGATAAGTGTGCTTGAGAGGATGTGGACCCCTTTTGGTGTGCTCAGTGTTAATATTCTGTAATGAATGACTGTTGGTGATAGAACTGCACATAGGCCTGTGTTCATTGTTATTACTGCTACTGAAAAGCCACAGCTTTCCATTATTGTTAATAACAGCTCCAACTTGCACTGTGAAATGTGCATTGCCAGATGATGACCAGATTCATATAGGCTAAGATCTAAGGCTAAATGTAGCTGAGTTAGATGGTAATTAACACTAACCATCAGACATTTCCACCATAAATTGGTGCAGAAAATGTCTCCAGAATGCAGGAAATTAAATGTTTAATGCTCAAAATCTTCTGGGGGAGGAGCCCCAGACCCCCCAATCAGGTACTCATCAATGAATATTTTTAAAATACTCTTAAAATACCTTTTAGTCTTGATCTCGTGACCCCAATATTTTGGATTATCACATCTCATATGCTAAATGTTTTGTCACAACTCTAATCTGAACCCTAAACACGTCCCCACCACGTCTGAACACAAAGTGACACCCTTTCCCACCTGTAACTGTCACTGGATGTTAAAGTCTTTGCGTAGTGGGTAACACACAGCCTAAGCAGTCCTTCAGCATGCTCTCTATTACATGTACATACTATTAGTGAGGGTAGTGGCACTTATGGGACGTCACGCTGGGACGGGGGAGTATGAGGCTGGGAGGGAAAAATCACAGTATAATCACTAGAAAAAACTAGACTACACCACTGGGTGTTTCTCTTCAGTCTTTGTCGGGTCATTGTTCGTGTTACCCTCCCTGTCGGTCGTATGTATATGCTCTGTCCCCTGTTGTCAACCTTGCTGGTCTTGTCACCCTGTTCCTTTGGATTTTGGATTTTCTGTTGGGATTACGTTGTTTTTGGACTGTGTTCACCAGCCAATCTGTCAGTAAGTGTGCTCGCGTTTTTGTTTGCTTTTTGCCACAATAAACCCCCTTTTGAACTGTACCTCCTCTGCCTTGCGTCCTACATTTGGGTCCTCCAACCTGCCACACCACCAATAACCGTAACAGTCTCTGCCTTTTATTCCTGGATTGCGGAATTACACATACATTCATTCAT